>JASGLE010000411.1:0-32360 GCA_030179965.1 Cyperus esculentus
GGGGCGTCGCCAAGCGGTAAGGCAACGGGTTTTGGTCCCGTTATTGCGAAGGTTCGAATCCTTCCGTCCCAGGTTTGTTTATTTTATGAAACAAAAGATATAGTTTACATTTTTTTAATATAAATAAAAATATATTAAAGCAGAATTTCAATTCGAAAATGAAATTTATTCTAAGAATCTCTTTTATTTATATTTAAAATTTAAAAGAAAAAGAAATAAAAAAATTTTAGTAAAATACCATATTCTTTCTTTTTTCCAAACCAGAAAGAAATATTTAATTCATCAAACATAATATGTTTGTACTGAAACTTCTAATGTTTTAATTTATCAAACATAATATGTTTGTACTGAAAATTCTTCAGTAAGAATTTAGTCTCTTAAATTTTATTTATTTGTTTTGTTCGGAATTATTACATAACATGATGTCTCTTTTTTCAAAGAAAGGCCTCTTTATTCTTGTTTTCAAAACCTAACGAAGTTTCAAAACAAAACCTAAAAGAGTAAATAAAAAAGAATAGAAATTCTTTTTTCTATTTTTTTGATCTGATAAATTATTGAAATTTATTTAACTAGAATTTAACTACTTTAAATAAAATTGAAATATTTTCAATTTTTTATTTTATGAAGTTTCACTTATAATATCATTATAAATCATTTAAAATAATAATTGAGCAAAAATTTTTCTAATTCATCTGCTTGTATTTTAATATTTTATTCTAATTTTAGAATTGGTCAAAAAAAAATTCTTGAGCTTTTTTTAAGTAAAAGAAAATTTGTATAAAAAAATATGTTCTTATATTTCTATAAGATGTATATTATGATATACCTTGTTTTATTTCAGCAATAATCTTTCTAATAACTAAAAAAGAACTTTCGATTAAGTGAAAACAATCTTTATCTATGATTTCTTAATTAGATTTCTTAATTAAATAAGAAAAAAAAATTATAGAGATTTCAATCTCTAATCTCTACAAAAAAAAGAACCAGTCTCAACTTTTAATCAAAAAAATCTATATACAAAAAATCCAATTGATGATACTTTTTTTTTAGTATTTTACTTTACGATCTTGTTTTGTTTATTCTTTAATTCAGTTTTAATTTTGATTTTTCAAAATGAAATTCTCATAAAAAAAAAAAAAAGGAGGAATTTTTATGTCTCGTTATCGAGGACCTCGTTTCAAAAAAAATACGCCGTCTGCGAGCTTTACCAGGACTAGTTCAAAGAAAGAAATATAGAAAATTGAAATTTAGACCTGTTGATGCTAAAATTCCTTTTAGGAAAAAAAAAAAAACCATATCGTATTCGTTTAGAAGAAAAACAGAAAATACGTTTTCACTATGGTTTGACAGAACGACAATTAGTTAGATATATACATATCGCTGGAAAAAGCAAAGGATCAACAGGTCAAGTTTTGTTACAACTGCTTGAAATGCGTTTGGATAACATCCTTTTTCGTTTGGGTATGGCTTCGACCATTCCTGGAGCCAGACAATTGGTGAACCATAGACATATTTTAGTTAATGGTCATATAGTTGATATACCAAGTTATCGTTGCAAACCCAGAGATATCATTACTATAAAGGATAACGAAAGATCTTTTGATCTTGTTAAAAAATCTATTGCTTCATCTGCCCAAAATAAATTGCCAAAACATTTGACTATTTCAAAAAACTATACAGGACGAGTAAAAAAAATAATAGATAGGCCAGAAGTTGGTTTGCAAATAGATGAGTTCTTAGTTGTAGAATATTATTCTCGTCAGATTTGAATCCAAGCAAATAAAAGTTCTTAGAATTTTTCCTTTTTCGTCGAATTCAAACTAAAAAAATTGAATCCTGAATTTATATTTTCGAATTAAAGTATCAAAAATGAATCCACATCTATTAACATTTAATGTAGACTTTTTTCTTTTTTTTTCCTCTATTTGTTCAATTGGGATGAGCATAAGTTATAATAATGCGAAAAAATATTATTCTCTCTTTTTTGGAGGAAAAAAAGAACTCTTGTGGAACCAATAAAAGATATTATGTCCTACGTACGTTTGGATCATCATAGTCAAATCATTCTGGGTTATCTTATACGTCGAAATCGTATACGCCTGGTACTGGAAGATAGAGTACTGATCGAGATAAGTGATTATGATTCAAATTCAAATACTAGAATAAAAAAAAACTATATCAAGCAGAGGAGAATCCCACCTCTTCCGAATCATTGTTGGATACGTAAACTACAAATCCAAAAAGCAATGATCCCCCCTTAATCATATGGATCAAGAGAACATATGATCAAGAAGTAATTTGTGCATAATGCATAAGAAGTAGACATGTCTAAATAAAAGCATATTTCAAAAATTCTCTAACTAATGATTCTCTAACTAATGACAATTAATTTGAATTGGATACAAGGAAAAAACTAAATAGGTAGAAGTTTTTAGTAGAGTCAATACTGTGATATCTAATAACTTCTATCTACAATCTTTTATCTACAATTGCATTTGAACCAAAGAAAGACTACTCCCGTATGAAAATAATATTCTAACTCCTGAGTTAAGTAGGTAATTCAAAACCAAAAACCGTAATCTCACTTATAGGGTGAATAGTACATTCCTTAGTTCTTTTTTTTCTTCATTCTTGAAAAAAGAAGTTTTTCAAATTATTTCTTTTTTGAAAAAAGTTCGTGAGGTAGAAAATGCGGGAGAGGATAAATCCAAGGTTTCAAAAAAAAAAAAAAAAAAAAAGAAAAGAGTGACTCCAGAATCAAGACTAAAGAAATCTATCGAATCAAAAAAATCGAAATAATTCTAGACTAGAAAGGTAAAAAAACAAAGAAATTGAAATATAGATATACGAATATGAAATTCAAATCGAGGCACCCATTCTATGACAGATCTTAATTTACCTTCTGTTTTTGTACCTTTAATAGGCCTCATATTTCCAGCATTGTCAATTATTTTTTTATTTATTTATGTGCAAAAAAAATAATATTTTATAAATCCTAAATTTCTAGTTAGTTTAAGGTGGGAAAATAGTTTGAATAAAGAATAAATAGGAAAGAAAACTCCCAATTACTCTACAT
Organism: Cyperus esculentus; assembly: GCA_030179965.1. Classification (NCBI taxonomy): domain Eukaryota; kingdom Viridiplantae; phylum Streptophyta; class Magnoliopsida; order Poales; family Cyperaceae; genus Cyperus; species Cyperus esculentus. The sequence goes on from JASGLE010000411.1 coordinate 3,077, forward strand.
TACGTAAAGTAGTTGGGAACTATCAAATAATGCTAATATCTAATCTATCTAATTAATTATTTTAAGTACTAATTTATAAAAGTTCCAAGGGAATCAAGAAAAATAAAGTCAAGATTGGGTTATTTTCTCAATTCCAATCGAACACAACTGGATTTAGTATAGTATGAATTGGCGATCAAAAGATATATGGATAGAATTTCTAACGGGGTCTCGAAAAACAAGTAATTTTTTCTGGTCTTTATTCTTTTTTAGGTTCACTAGGATTCTTAGTGGTTGGAACTTCCAGTTATTTTAGTGGAAATATCATATCCTTATTTCCATCTCAAAAAATACTTTTTTTTCCACAAGGAATCATAATGTCTTTCTACGGGATCGCAGGTCTATTTATGAGTTCGTATTTGTGGTGCACCATTTTTTGGAACGTAGGGAGTGGTTATGACCTATTTGATAGAAAAAAAGGAATTGTATGTATTTTTCGTTGGGGATTTCCTGGACTAAATCGTCGCATCTTTCTTCGCTTCCTTATGAAAGATATCCAATCAATCCGAGTTGAGGATAAAGAGGGCTTTTATTCTCGTCGTGTACTTTATATGGAAATAAGGGGCCAAGGGTCTATTCCCTTGACTCGTACGGATGATAATTTTTTGACGCCACGTGAGATTGAACAAAAAGCTGTCGAATTGGCCTATTTCTTGTGTGTACCAATTGAAGTATTTTGAAATGAATTGAATGAAAAATCAAAATCAGGAAGAAGAAAAGGAATTCGTAAATCGTGGATTCCATTTTGAATCCAATTCATGTCTTTTTGAAATGTTCATTTGAACAAAACATATTACATTTTTCGATTTTATTTTCCCTTGAATTTATAGCGAATAAAACACACATAGAATAAAACAAAAAAAGAGAAGGATATTTAAAAAGAAAAATACTTCTATGATATGAAATTACTATGAATCTTACTCTAATAAATTAGAGTAATCTATTCTAAATTAATAATCAATTCAGAAAAGAATTAATTTTTGGTATACTACTTTTTTTATATGCCAAATATATATCGTATACGTATATGTGGGTTCCAACTCCATTCTGGTATACTAGAAAAAGGGGAAAAGTAAGAAATTAATTTTTATCATAAATTAATATTTATGAAGTAGAGATTTATACGAATATAAATGTTGTAATAAATCCTGTTGTTTTTTGAGATAGAAGATTTGGAATTGAAATTTTCTTTTTCTGAGTTAATTTTCTTTTTCTGAGTTTTAGTTATACATACAGCACGGTGAAAGACTTCGAAACAGTAAAAAAAAAAAAGAAAAAGAACCTTTATTCTATTTCTATACTCTGTTTAGGTCTAAGAATCTAAGAACTAAATTAGTATACAAAGAAAATAATAGATTCCATACCCTGCTTGTTAGAAAAGTCATATTTCATTCAATATCTTATATAAAAGAAATAAATATTATTTAGAATCATTGGATAAAGGAGGTTTATTAACTATTTCATTTACAAATAAAAAAATGAAAAAAAAGAAAACATTCTACTCTTTCCCATATTTTGCATCTATAGCATTTTTGCCCTGGGCAGTCTTTCTTTCATTTCAAAAATGTTTAGAACTTTGGATTAGTAATTGGTGGAATACGAGTCAATCCGAAACTCTCTTGAATTTTATTCAAGAGAAACATGTTTTAGAAAGATTCATAGAATTAGAAGAGTTTCTTTTGTTAGAGGAAATTCTAAAAGAGTACTCGGAAACATATATACAAAAACCCAGTATAGGAATACACAAGGAAACGATAGAATTAGTTAATACATACAATGAATATAATTTTCATCTCCTTTTGCATTTGTCAACAAATCTAATCTGTTTCAGTATTTTAAATGGTTATTTTATTCTGGGTAATGAGGAACTTATCATTCTTAATTCATGGGGTCAGGAATTCTTCTATAACTTAAGTGACACAATAAAAGCTTTCTCAATTCTTTTAGTTACTGATTTAGGAATTGGATTTCATTCAACTCATGGTTGGGAACTACTAATTGGTTCGGTCTACAAGGATTTTGGGTTGACACATAAGGACCAGATTATATCTGGTCTTGTTTCTACTTTTCCAGTTATTCTAGATACAATTGTGAAATGTTGGATATTCCATTATTTAAATCGTGTATCTCCTTCGCTTGTAGTAATTTATCATTCAATGAATGAATGAAAATTTAATTTCATCTTCTTATCTCAATTCAATCAGAATTATTTTTCTAATCATTTTTTAGTGACTTTTTTCCATTTTTACCTGTTCAAGGTATTAGTCCTATATTCTCAACAAACTATTCAGTACTGTGTCAGTACAACAATAACAGATTCTTTATAGGAAACTAGACTAGTTTTCTATGTAATTTATTGTATAATTTCTAAAATATCTAATTGGACATGCAAAATAGAAATCCTTTTTATTGGGTAAAAAAACAAATGACTCGATCCATTTATGTTTATGTGTTGATCATGATATATGTACTAAGTCGAGTATCTATTTCAAATGCGTATCCCATTTTTGCGCAACAGGCTTATGAAAATCCACGAGAAACAACTGGACGCATTGTATGTGCCAATTGTCATTTAGCTAATAAGCCCGTGGAGATTGAAGTTCCGCAAGCTGTGTTTCCTGATACTGTATTTGAAGCCGTTGTTCGAATTCCTTATGATATGCAATTGAAACAAGTTCTTGCTAATGGTAAAAAAGGGGGTTTGAATGTGGGTGCTGTTCTTATTTTACCCGAGGGATTTGAGCTAGCTCCAACCGATCGTATTTCTCCTAAGTTGAAAGAAAAGATAGGAAATTTGTCTTTTCAGAGTTATCGTCCCAATAAAAAAAATATTCTTGTTATAGGTCCTGTTCCTGGTCAGAAATATAGTGAAATTGTCTTTCCCATTCTTTCTCCTGACCCTTCGACGAAGAAAGACATTCACTTCTTAAAATATCCTATATATGTAGGTGGAAACAGAGGAAGGGGTCAGATTTATCCTGATGGTAACAAGAGTAATAATACAGTCTATAATGCTACATCAGCGGGTATAGTAAGCAAAATAGTACGTAAAGAGAAAGGTGGATATGAAATAACCATAGTTGATGCGTTAGACGGACATCAATCCGTTGATGTTGTACCTCCGGGGCCAGAACTTCTTGTTTCAGAGGGTGAATCTATCAAGCTTGATCAACCATTAACAAGCAATCCAAATGTAGGAGGTTTTGGTCAGGGAGATGGGGAAATAGTTCTTCAAGATCCATTACGCATCCAAGGCCTTTTGTTCTTCTTCACATCTGTTATTTTGGCACAAGTGTTTTTAGTTCTGAAAAAGAAACAGTTTGAAAAAGTTCAATTGTATGAAATGAATTTCTAAATCCATAAATTATTTAAAATAAAGTTAGTCGATTTCTTGACAATCCATAAAATTTTGTATTATCCAAAAATCCTTTAAATCTTTTTGCTCTCTTTTTTTAGAATTTATATTATATTGTTTTGCAGGACAGATTTTTGTCTCTTATTACATATGCATATTGAGTAATACTCAAGAAACATATAAATAAAATACAAAAAAAGCGGTAAGGGTGGGAAAAATGAAAAAAAACAAATACTTTTAGGGAGGATTACTTGTCTTTCTAATCTTCTATTTGATCGACACAAGAAAAAAGATTTTGCACTTTTTTCTTGTGTCGTCTTGTATTGAAATAAAAATTCTTCTTTCCTTTCCCGGTTTAGTTTATTTAAACTTTTTAGTTTCGGTTCAGATAAATCAGATCAAAGTAGTGAACAAACAAAGAAAAAAAGGATTTCTGTCGGGAAGGGATTGATTGACCAAATAGGATTTATTCACTTATTCAATTAAGTTCAACTTCTAACTTTGAATAACTTTGAAAAAAAATTTTTGACTGTTTTAGTTCAAAGTTAGATTTTATTTTGACGAATGTCAAAATCCTTATTTATGGTCGGATAAAAGTTTTTTTGATTCTAAAAGTAATTTCGATTAAGGTTCTAATAGTTTACTAGTACTAATACTAAAAATGATTGAAAGTCTCATTCACAGAAAGAAATTAAATTTATAGTTAATAGAATATTTCTCAGAAAATCGAAATATTTTCTTATTTCTTTCATAAAAGTGAATATTTTGGTTTGGGATGAAGAGTAAAAACTATGAATCAACTGATGAATTCAACTTAACAAACATGATTTAGAAACAAAAGAGTAGAATGGTTTCAATCAAAGGCATCCTTGCAATTTTTGATTGATTTCATAAATCAAAGTCTACTTATTAAGAATAAGGAATCAGCGGGTCCTTTCCACTCTAATCAAACAAAAGAGGGCAAGGACCCGTTAAGTTCTTAGTTTTGAATGTCTAAAATCCAGTCCATCCTATTACTATAAAGATGAACCTAATCCAGAATATGAACCGTAAAAGAAAAGACCTATTAAACCTATAACAAGAATACCAGTTAAAGTACCTATTAGCCAAAGAGGAATCCTTCCAGTAGTATCGGCCATTTCCCCTACTTTCCTCCACATTTAATCAAATAGTCGCGCTCGAGACAAAAACAGTCATGGATAATAATGAGGGTCGTATCTTTCCGAACGAAAAGAATAAAAGAATTCTTATTATTCTCTTTTTCTCAATTAAAAAAATAATTGGAAAATAAAACAGCAAGTACAAAAATGAGTAATAAACCCCAGTATAGACTGGTACGATTCAATTCAACATTTTGTTCATTCGGGTTTGATTGTGTCATAGCTCTCTAATTGGAATTAGGTTTATCGTTGGATGAACTGCATTGCTGATATTGACCCTAAAAAAGAAACGGTAGGTACAGCTAATCCGTGAACAGCCAACCATCGTACTGTAAAAATTGGATAGGTTCGATCTATGGTCATTGAAGGCCTCCTAAAATGATCTACTAAATTCATCAAGTTGTTCCAAAGAATCAAAACGTCCGGTTATCATTGGAATTCCTTGTCGACTTTCCGTGAAATATTCGTTTGGCCGAGGACTTCCAAAAACATCGTAAGCTAAACCCGTACTGACGAATAACCAACCCGCAATGAATAAGGAAGGTATAGTAATGCTATGAATAACCCAGTATCGAATACTGGTAATAATATCAGCAAAAGAACGTTCTCCCGTGCTTCCAGACATGCTGAGCTCCACAAATTTTTGTACATTCAAAGAAAGGAATTGATTCCGTGAAAGATAGGATAAGTAAATAGAAAACTACTTTACTGTTCTTTTATCTATCTTTGTGAGATCGTCCATCTTGTACCAAAAGTTTATTTCGAGTATACCGAATCAGTATAACTATCCTTGCTATGGCATAGCAACGCAGCTTCGATCGATACAAAAATCTACATAATCCTCTTTATTCTGATCTATAGATAACTTTCAATAGATCTATAGAGGACACTTGAAATTCTTATAAGCTTTCCTTTATTAGCTTCGAAATGGGAAGTAATCATCTTCGAAAAATCGAATTTGAAAACTTAACTAACTAAAGTGATTATAGCCAATTCTGATAAGAATTTCGAAAAGATCAGTCTTAATGAAAGAATAAGAGAAAGAGGACAAAAATATAGAAAGATATAAGGTTTCATTTTATTACAAAGTTCCATTTGATTGAACCATTTTTTACACTCAATTTGACGATGAAAAAATGAAGAAGATAAAAAAAAATCATCTCGATATCATTTAATAAATATATTCTATTATTGTATTGACATAATTAGGGTCAATCAATAAAAAAAGAGATTATTCCAATATATAAAATATGGATTCCAATAGTTTTTGCTATCAATCAAAAATTTCTTCTTGAAAATTTTTTATTTTTTTCCAGAGAAAACCTATCTATTTTTATATATTACAATAGATACATATATTACATTATATACATATACACATATATATTTTTATGTGAAATCTCTTTTTTTTATAACTCTTATTTGAATTCTTTCATTTCAAGGAATTTGTTGGTATATTAGAATAAAAAATAATCAAAAATAAACACAAATATTTTATTAAATAAAATAATTTCTTAAATACAGAATTGATAAAAAAAAATGATAGATATAGATAATACTAAATGAAATAAAGAAAGCATAGGACAGAAAGAAAACATCCTTGGAACAATTTCTATTCGTGATCAATCATTGTTGAATTAGGTCAACCAGAAAGATTCTTTCTTTAGCGAACTAAAAGTATGGAATAGAACTTTATTCTATGAATTGATAGAATATAGAATCTAAGAAGATAAAAGAAATAACTCATCTTCAAATTGATTTTTTGACACAAAAAAGAAAAGAAATGATCCAAATAGAAATTCTTTTCAAATCAACTCTTTTATTCCAAAATTCCCTAAAACGAAAATAGGATTTCATCATCATTAATTAAAATGAAATGACATAATTTTTATAAGACAGCTTTTTGATACTATCAATTACTATTAATTTCCTCAATTCTCAAATTTGAGTTGAGAGTGAATTTATTGGCTCAGAATTTTAATTGAGCCACTCAATTCTTTTTTTATAGTATTTTAAAATGATCAATGAATCGTGAATTTTTCATTGGAACTTATAGAATAGAATTGATTCTATTCTATAGTTCTTAATTACCATCTTAGAACTTAGGTAAGTACTTTATCAATATATGTAGTAAAAAAACATATTGAATTGAGCCTTTTCATGCTTACTATAACTAGTTATTTCAGTTTTTTACTGGCTGCTTTAACTATAACTTTAGTTCTATTTATTGGTTTAAGAAAGATACAACTTATTTGAAATGAATTGAATTAAAAATTCAGAAAAATCTTTCTTAAAGATTTCAGGTATTCTCTGGTTCTTTCCGCAACAATTGCCAATTATTTTTTTTATTTTTTTTCATTGAGATTCATAGATAATTCAGATTAATATTTAAAGATAGATCTTAACCTTTTTTTCATCTACTAAAACCGAAATGATTGAAGTTTCTCTATTTGGAATTGTCTTAGGCCTAATTCCTATCACTTTGGCAGGATTATTCGTGACTGCATATTTACAATACAGACGTGGTGATCAGTTAGACCTTTGATTTAATCAAAAATTTTTTTTGTTTTACAGACTTTTTCTACCTTTCTATCGAAAGGTCAAATTTCAGTTTGAATTTCACTTTGTTTTTTTTTAGAGGAAATCACGCTCTGTAGGATTTGAACCTACGACATCGGGTTTTGGAGACCCGCGTTCTACCGAACTGAACTAAGAGCGTTTGTAAAACAAAAAAGATCTTTTTCTATTTCTATCCTAAAACATTTCTTATACATAGAGTATCCGCAAATTAACGACCTTAATAAATCCCTGTTCATTTCCTATAGGAAAAGTAATAGGTAGGGATGACAGGATTTGAACCTGTGACATTTTGTACCCAAAACAAACGCGCTACCAAGCTGCGCTACACCCCTTTTCGAACTTGATGTACAGTGTCATTGTACAAAATCCTTGTCTTCTTTTCCATATATTATATATATGATCATTTTTTTTCTCTATTGATATCAAAGTTTCTTGTCATTTCTTATATAAAATATAAAAAAAGAATAGTATACATCTGAAAAAAAAGAATAGTATACATCTGAAATTCAATCTAACCTATAAATGAAGAATTCATATTTGAGGAGTAATGCTCAGAAAAAGGGCTTCTTTCTTTTGTTTGTTAGGTGAGGCAGGAAATTCTTATCTATTGGTTCATTATACATACTATTTTAGATAGGATTTGTGTCTAAAAAAAGAAAACGAAGTTAAAAAATTCTTGAACTAAAGCATCTGACCATACATGTATTCCAATAGAATAAAGAAAGAGAATTTGCAATGCAAGATATAAAAACATATCTCTCTGTGGCACCTGTAATAAGTACTCTATGGTTTTTTTCTTTAGCAGGTCTATTAATAGAAATAAATCGTTTATTCCCAGATGCTTTATCATTTCCTTTTTTTGATTTTAGTTATTAATTTTTCATATTTGAAAAAAATGAAGGAGAATAGAATTCTATGTGACGATTCTTTTTTAAAATCTTTAGGATAGATAAAAGGGATATGATATAAAGAAAAAGTTTCTAGAAGCTTATCCAAAATTCAGTGAATAGAAATCCAGAATCCAGTAAGTCCGCTCAAGATCGAACCGAATTTTGGAAAAAATGGAATTTATTAGTCTAGCGTAAGCTAGACGAAATCATAGTCGAAAAGAAGAGACTGAATAAGTATGATGGTTTAAAATAAAACTTGATAGTTAGAAAGAAATTGTATTACTTCATTTTTATTCTATTTTTTATTACTTAACTTAAAAAAATCAATTTTTAATTATATAGATAGATAATTTCGAAAAAATCTTTTGAAATGTAAAAAAAAAACTAGTTAAGAATTCTTATTGATTTTTTTATTATTTTTCGATTCAAAAACCGAAAATAGGAAAGTTAAGTTAAACCAAAGAAATCAATCAAAAGATATAAAGGAGGTTCATGGCTAAAGGCAAAAGATGTAAGAGTCAGAGTTTTTTTGGAATGTACTAGTTGTGTTCGAAGAAGTGTCAATAAAAAATCAATGGGTATTTCTAGATATATTACACAAAAGAATCGTTCCAATACACCCAATTTATTAGAATTGAGAAAATTTTGTCGCTATTGTAACAAACATACGACTCATAGAGAAAAAAAAAAATAGATCAAAGGAAACAAAGATCATGTTTGCAAGCAAGTAATAAAATAAATAAAGTAAGAACTTGCCATATTTCTTTCTATATATAATGGAAAAAATATCTATGAATCAAACTTAATCTCATTTTAGTTTAGAGATTATATCATGTGTCTAGATATTCCATTTATATAAATGAAGTAATCAAATGATATGTGAATCAAAACCTATTTTGGTTGGATCTTAAATGAATCAAGAATTCGAATTTTAAAAATAAGGAATAAACCATGAATAGATTTAAACAACGTCTTCGTATTGGTAAACCCAAGCAACCTGTTCGTATTCATAAACCCAAGCAACCTCTTGGTAAATTCAATAACCCTTTTCATAAATTCAAACAACATTTTCCTAAATCTCGTTTACCGGAAAATGTATCAATATATTCCTCTTCGTCAATACCTTTCTGTTCGTCGTGAATTTGAATTTCGTCGTAGTAAAAATTCTAGATATTCTTCTAAATACCGTATTCGTCTTCGTAAACAATTTTTCCGTAATAAACGTTTTTTGATTCCATCAAGGAATCAAATTCATTATAAGAATTTAAGTTTAATTAGTCGATTTATTGGTTTCCAAGGAAAAATAATACCTAGACGAGTTACTAAAATAACCTTGAGACAACAACGATTAATGACTACTGCTATAAAAAAAGCTCGTATTTTATGTTTACTACCTTTTCTTGAAAATGAGAGACATTTTAGGAGACGCTGGCGCCAGATCTTAAAACGTCGTCGTGAAAATGAGAATAAAAAGAAAAAAAAAAATAAAAAAAGATTCAGAAAAACTCCTCCTAAAACTGAATTAGGAGTTCCTAAAACTGAATCAAGATTTTCAGGTCTTGGTCCTTATCCTAAAACCAAATGAGGAATTCCTCGTTCTAAAACTGGATCCGGAACTCCAGGTACTAAAATTGAATCGAAAACTCCAGGTCCTAAAACCGAACCAGGAATTCCAGGTCCTAAAACTGAATCTGGAACTCCTGGTCCTAAAAGCGAACCAGGAACTACTCATCAAAAAAATAAAGAACTACTCGTTATAAAACGAGAAATCCATAAGCCTACTTCCCAATTGACTCAAAACTCCAAATTGGAACTCAAGCTAAAATAGTGAATATTTTGTTTGAAAACACTTAGAAATCAGATTGGATTCTTGTGTTATAAAAAAAGGAAAAAAACAATCTTGAAAGATTTTCGTAATTGTTACTATTAATCTTTATCTAAATTTTTTTTCTTCTATACCTTCCTGGAGTTCATTCTCCGGGAAATCCTGTTTTAATGATTACTAAAAGATTATTTTAGTATCTATTCATAAACCTTATTAGGTTTAATGATTTTATCAGAAATCTTATAAAGACCAATCTTATTTGATATAGCTATTTGTGAAAGTATCTTACGATTTAGAAAAAATTGTTTCTTATACAGATTGTGGATAAACTTACAATAACTATCAAATATTTGGTTTTCACGAGTTACTGCATTTATTCTAGTGATCCATAAACGACGAAAATACCTCTTTTTCCTGCCTCTGTCTCGATAAGAGTAATATAAACTTCTCATTTTCTGTTGAATAATCATTCGAGTATGTCTTGAATGAGCTCCTCTAAAACCTGATACAAGGGAACGGTTTTTTTTTTCGACGTCTTCGAGCTATATATCCGCGTCTCACTCTGCTCATTGAAATAAATTCAATCTTATTGAATAAAATAACTAACGGATTAGATTTCTTTCAGTTATTCTTTTTTCCGACTAGGGTCAATCAATAACAAAACGAACTACTCCAATATATCAAATATCGATTCCAATGGCTTTTGCTACTATAACCTTCCCAACCACGATTCTTGCTCTTCTTCCCATTCTTCAATTTCTATATTCAAAAAAAAATAGTGGGTTCCATCGTTTCTATGGTTACCCTCTCAAACGGTGAGGTCCTCTCTATACACCGGAGCTTCTTTTTTCATTTAATCAAACGATTTTATGAACTTGTATAGTTCATATTCTTTGGCTCTACCTATTCATTAGAAAGTAATAGCCCTTTTCACACTAGGAGTTATCCATACAGTGACGGCATTTAATTAGAAAAGTTGGCTAGGTAGCTGACCCTATGAGTCCGTTCTTTCAAAAAGGAGCATGCTTCCTATAATGCTCTTTCCTCCGCTTAATGGATAACCTTTTGCTACCAATGGAGAATTGATTCTTATTTCAAAATCGAGAATGATTGGATTTTTACCAATGAAAACCATAAATTTGAGATTCTATAGAATTAATAGGTATATTATATACCTTTTTGTTACTATCCTATTTATCAGTATTGGTCGTTGATACTAGAAAAATTCTCTTATTTGTTCGAACTCATGATCTGAACGAGTCGCACATACACCCTAGTACATGTTCCTCGACGCTGAGGACATCCTTTAAGAGCGGGAGATTTCTTAACATTTTTTTTTTGCTGTCTTCTGTTTCTAAGAAGTTGTTTAATAGTTGGCATATTCTATGTATATCTATAATATAGAATAAAATGGTTTGGCTTAGATTGATCTTAACCAAATATTATTTTTATCAATTATTTCTATTTAATTCAATACTCAAAAGAAATAATTGAGAAAAAGAACTCAGATCATTAAGGATTTTCTTTTTTGATTTGCTATGCGATCGACAGATAATCTTGAGTTTCGGTTGCGGACATAAAAGTATCTCTTTCCAGATCATTCTGTATAATATTTACTGTATAATATTTACAGATTGACCAGTTTTTTGTGCATAAATTTTCGCAATTGTGTTACAAAGTTCAAACATTTCTTCTGCTTCCATTAGGATTTTCTCTGCAGTTCCACAAAAATAACCAGTAGAAGGTTGGTGAATGAAAACCCTAGCGTGAGGGAATGCTACCCGTTTAGGAATTGCTCCTCCAACCAGAATCAAAGATGCCGCTGATGCAACTAATCCTAGATTCATTGTACACACGTCAGAACCTGAAACTTGCATAGTATCATAAAGGGCCATTGCTGATAGTGCCCTTCCTTCCACCGTGAGAATTTCTAAATATTATTTTCATCTTCGAGATCCATTAATAGAATAGTATGAGAGCAATAAGCTCATTCACAAAAGGGAATTCTATATTTCTGCATAGAAAAAGAAAAGGATTCTTTTTTCCTGAAATAGTTCAACGAAAACTGTCTTCTCAGAACGAATTACAGGCACTTTTGGTGTTCCGATCGGCATAAATCTTCAAACCTTTCAGTTATTCTTTTTTCCGACTAGGGTCAATCAATAATAAAGCAAATTATCCAATATATTAAATATCGATTCCAATGGCTTTTGCTACTATACTATAATATTCCCAAGCACGATTCTTGCTCTTCTTCCCATTCTTCAATTTCTCTATTTCTTATTTTTTTTATCATATTTAATGAAATCAGAGAACTTTCTTTTGATAATCATGTTCAACAGAGTGAACATCTTTATTGTATCAAAATTCTCATTCTGTATAAGAATCTCTAAAATCCATGGAAAAGAACAAAGAAAAAGGATAATTTTAATGTGGATTTCCATTAGAATTTCCATAAGAATCTCTTGGATTTGCAAAATAATTCAAAAAATTATTTTTTGAATTGTTGCTAGATAATTGATTAATTTTTTCAAAGTAATTTTCTCTCCCATTTTCTTTTCTTTTTTTTTTTTGAAAGCGAGGTGCCTTTAATAATTGTTCCGATGGAACCTTCTACCGGTAATTCACCATGGATACATGACAAAAAAAACAATTTTTTGAAATACTTATTTGATTGACTCTGATTCGAATTTTATATTCATTTCATACTCATTATTTTACTTTTTCATATTCATATATTTTTTAATAAAGAATATATTCTTGAATAAAGAAAGGTGAAAATCCACGATTTCTTGTCTTCATTCCTTTTTCTTTTATTTGATACATGGAATAGTTTTTTGATAGAGTAATCCAGAATGGATTCAAAAAAACTGTAACCAAGGAATTGATCATTGGAATGATCAAAAAGTATCCATTTATTCTCCAATAATGCAATCTTCCCCGTTGCGTATTGGTACTTATCGGGTATAGAATAGATCTGCTTCTCTTTGTTCTTACGAACAGAGTTGTTTACTTATTTTTCTTTTGAATAAGATGAAATAAAAATAAACCACAGAATCCACTGAAAAAAAGTTTAGGTACACAGTATTAGGTACAAAGTATATAGTCTTCTTAGTTTAATGCGATAAAATCAAGTTTCTATTTCTCTTTGATAAAGGGGTATTTCCATGGGTTTACCTTGGTATCGTGTTCATACTGTCGTATTGAATGATCCCGGTCGATTGCTTTCTGTTCATATAATGCACACAGCTCTAGTTGCTGGTTGGGCTGGTTCAATGGCTTTATACGAATTAGCGGTTTTTGATCCCTCTGATCCTGTTCTTGATCCAATGTGGAGACAGGGTATGTTCGTTATACCTTTCATGACTCGTTTAGGAATAACCAATTCGTGGGGCGGTTGGAATATTTCAGGAGGAACTGTAACGAATCCAGGTATTTGGAGTTATGAAGGTGTTGCAGCGGCACATATAGTATTTTCTGGTTTGTGCTTCTTGGCAGCTATCTGGCATTGGGTATATTGGGACTTAGAAGTATTTTGTGATGAACGTACAGGAAAACCTTCCTTGGATTTGCCCAAGATTTTTGGAATTCATTTATTTCTTTCAGGTCTAGCTTGTTTTGGTTTTGGCGCATTCCATGTAACAGGTTTGTATGGTCCTGGAATATGGGTGTCCGATCCTTATGGACTAACTGGAAAAGTACAAGCTGTCAATCCAGCTTGGGGTGTGGAAGGTTTTGATCCTTTTGTTCCAGGAGGAATAGCCTCTCATCATATTGCTGCGGGTACATTAGGTATATTAGCAGGCTTATTCCATCTGAGTGTTCGTCCGCCTCAACGTCTATACAAAGGATTACGTATGGGGAATATTGAAACTGTACTTTCCAGTAGTATTGCGGCTGTCTTTTTTGCAGCTTTTGTTGTTGCAGGAACTATGTGGTATGGTTCAGCAACTACCCCAATTGAATTATTTGGTCCTACTCGTTATCAATGGGATCAGGGATACTTTCAACAAGAAATATCTCGAAGAGTTAGCGCCGGGCTAAGCGAAAATCTAAGTTTATCAGAAGCTTGGTCTAAAATTCCTGAGAAATTAGCTTTTTATGATTACATTGGTAATAATCCGGCAAAAGGGGGATTATTTAGAGCAGGTTCAATGGATAACGGAGATGGAATAGCGGTTGGATGGTTAGGACACCCCGTTTTTAGAGATAAAGAAGGTCGGGAACTTTTTGTACGTCGTATGCCTACCTTTTTTGAAACATTTCCGGTAGTTTTGGTAGATGAAGACGGGATTGTTAGAGCCGATGTTCCTTTTAGAAGGGCAGAATCTAAATATAGTGTTGAACAAGTAGGTGTAACTGTTGAGTTCTATGGTGGTGAACTTAATGGATTAAGTTATTCAGATCCTGCTACTGTTAAAAAATATGCTCGACGCGCCCAATTAGGTGAGATTTTTGAATTAGATCGAGCTACTTTGAAATCTGACGGTGTTTTTCGTAGTAGTCCAAGGGGCTGGTTTACTTTTGGACATGCCACATTCGCCTTGCTTTTCTTTTTCGGACACATTTGGCATGGCGCTAGAACCTTGTTCAGAGATGTTTTTGCTGGTATTGATCCAGATTTGGATGCTCAAGTGGAATTTGGAACATTCCAAAAACTTGGAGATCCAACTACAAAGAGACAAACTGTCTGATACAGCATTATTGTGGTATATTTCTTTCCTCTTTTTTTTTATGGGATACAAACAAGAAAAAGGAATCTTTATTTGAATCATCATCTTTTCTTTGATTCTTTTTCTTTATTTTATTAAATGATCTCAAATGAATAGGTGTGGAAGCTATAATTGTAAATCACAATCGAATCTATGGAAGCATTGGTTTATACATTCCTTTTAGTCTCGACTTTAGGGATAATCTTTTTCGCTATCTTTTTTCGAGAACCACCTAAGGTTCCAACTAAAATAAAAAAATGAAATAAATCTTGAAACAATTTAATTGAAGTAATGAGTCTACCAATAAGGGAAACTCATTACTTCAATTACTTCAACTAATCCCCATGTTCTTCGAATGGATCTCTTAGTTGTTGAGAGGGTTGCCCAAAAGCGGTATATAAGGCGTACCCAGTAAAGCTTACAAGTAAACCAGATATAAAGATCGCGACTAGAGTTCCTGTTTCCATTTTTTAATAATTTCCAGAATGGATCTACTATAAAGATCATTTATTTAGAAATACAACAGAATAGTATACAAAGTCAACAGGTCTTAACCAATTATTTTTTAATAAAATAGAATTTATGGCTACGCAAACTTTTGAAGATAGTTCTAGATCTGGACCAAAACGAACTACTGTAGGGAATTTATTGAAACCCTTGAATTCAGAATATGGTAAAGTAGCTCCAGGTTGGGGTACTACACCACTTATGGGAGTTGCAATGGCTCTATTTGCTGTATTCTTATGTATTATTTTGGAAATTTATAACTCTTCTGTTTTATTGGATGGGATTCCTAGGAATTAGGTATGATATGAGATTTTGCCAGATACTACTAATCTGAAAATTTTGATTTCTAAATAAAAGATTTTGGTAGTTCGATCGTGGACTTTTTTTGTTTCGGTATTTTTGGAAAATGAGTGTGTGACTTGTTATAATTGATCCTATGGATCATATATAGAAAAGGTCTGTTATCTCTAACAAGATAATTAATTCTACCTCGTCAGACATTTATTCTAATATCTGGAGCACGAAAAAAGACCAATAAAAGAAAAAATTGAACTATGATTCATACCTATTATTAAGTCAGACCTCGTAACCGCACTAAAAAAAAAATGGAAATATATTAACTAGAAATGATATTTTCTAAATCAAATGAATGAAACTTCTTCAGATTTTGACCGAAAGAAAACTCTTTCTATAGATTTTGTTGAGTCAAGTCATTGCATCTATTTTTCAAAAAGTGATCAATCAAAGGATTCTTACTCAGAGAACCTTTTAGTTTAGCTTGAGAATAAATCATCGTGGTTCTAATATGAATCTGAGGTTTTAGGTGATTCATAGGGTCTCAACAAGAGAATTCCTATCAATTTGTAAAAAAGAAGAAGTCTGATTTATTTTATGCACAGAAAATAAAAAATTCAATAAAAAATAATAATTCAAAATAGGAAGGAGAAGATTCAAGAGGCCTGTAATGATCAAAATAAAAAATAAATAAATGAGCCAACTTGATATTTTTTTTCTAATCACAAAGATTTAATTACAGATTTTCTTATCTTATATGTTGGTTCAAATCTATCAAATGATTAAGAAGTTTTAACCTTTTGATAAAATATCTGTTGAAATCAGTATTTTTGTGTTTCAGCTTGAGCCGTATGAAATGAAATTTTCATATACGGTTCTCAGAGGGGGAGTCATTTACCCGGGCTACCTATCTCAATAAAGTATATGATTGGTTTGAGGAACGTCTCGAGATTCAGGCGATTGCAGATGATATAACCAGTAAATATGTTCCTCCTCATGTCAATATATTTTATTGTTTAGGGGGGATCACACTTACATGTTTTCTAGTACAAGTAGCTACAGGTTTTGCTATGACTTTTTACTACCGTCCTACTGTTACAGAAGCTTTCTCTTCTGTTCAATATATAATGACTGAGGCCAACTTTGGTTGGTTAATCCGATCGGTTCATCGATGGTCAGCAAGTATGATGGTTCTAATGATGATTCTACACGTATTTCGTGTGTATCTAACTGGTGGATTTAAAAAACCCCGCGAATTAACTTGGGTTACAGGTGTGGTTTTGGCTGTATTAACGGCATCTTTTGGTGTAACTGGTTATTCCTTACCTTGGGACCAAATTGGTTATTGGGCAGTCAAAATTGTTACTGGTGTACCTGAAGCCATTCCACTAATAGGATCACCTTTAGTGGAGTTATTACGTGGAAGTGCTAGTGTGGGCCAATCCACTTTGACTCGTTTTTATAGTTTACATACTTTTGTATTGCCTCTTCTTACTGCTGTATTTATGTTGATGCACTTTCTAATGATACGTAAGCAAGGTATTTCGGGTCCTTTATAGTTTATAGATAAAACGTAAAATAGATATTTAAAATTGATTATATATCATATTGGGTAGGACAAAACTATTTCATTGCTATAAATATGTGTTTTTTTTAACACACATGTTTTTTGGATACTTCTCTTCAACGAAACACTCTTTTATTCTATATTTGATACCACTAGTTGAAGTGAATCTTGCAAAGAAAGAATGGATTATGGGAGTGTGTGACTTGAACTATTGATTTGGCCATGCGGATACATGATTTTATCCGCCACATTGTAAATCACGACCAAATGTGTCTCTGGATCCAGCTAAGACCCGCGTAAGTCCTTTACGTAGTACAGGATAGGCCGGTTCGCTTAAAGAGAATATTCTCTATGATCATACCTGAATGATGTCATCTATAAACAGGCTTTGTAAGATCCGTAGAATAGAATGAAATGATGTGGTATGATTGAGTTTTATGTCTATTCCATTTAATGAATTTCATCTTCTATACTTAATTGTTTTAGTATAAAAATGCATTCATTTCCTTTGCATTGATTCCTATCTATGATACTATCGGAGTGAAAAAAGGGATCTAAGGAAGAATATAGGTTAGATTTTTTTTAGTAACAAGTAAATACTATGGATATGGAAAAAATCAAGATATTTTTTCGATAAAAACCAATCAGAAGACATTAGACAATCCAAAAAGCGCTTGATCATGATCAATTTTGTAAGCTTACTTGGATAATGGGCATTTATTTAGAAAAAAAAGAATTCAATTTTGTTGCAATCCCTTGTTGGAATTGCAACTTCGTAAAATAAAATTGGATGAACTCTTATCATGGAGTCTTATATACATATATATCATATATATTTACATTAATATAAATTTCTATATTAATTAAACATTTGATATTGGTTTTTAATTAGACATTTGATATTGGTTTGATTCTTTTTATTTTTGCTCGAGCCGGATGATAAAAAATTATCATGTCCGGTTCCTTCGGGGGATGGATCTATACACAAGAATTCACCTATCCCAATAACAAAAAAACCTGACTTAAGTGATCCTGTGTTAAGAGCAAAATTAGCTAAAGGGATGGGACATAATTATTATGGGGAACCTGCGTGGCCCAACGATCTTTTATATATTTTTCCAGTAGTAATTCTAGGTACTATTGCATGTAACGTAGGTTTAGCGGTTTTAGAACCATCAATAATTGGTGAACCGGCGGACCCTTTTGCAACTCCTTTGGAAATATTACCTGAATGGTACTTTTTTCCCGTGTTTCAAATACTTCGTACAGTACCCAATAAGTTATTGGGCGTTCTTTTAATGGTTTCAGTACCAGTGGGATTACTGACAGTACCTTTTTTGGAAAATGTCAATAAATTCCAAAATCCATTTCGTCGTCCAGTAGCTACAACAGTTTTTTTAATTGGTACCATAGTAGCTCTTTGGTTAGGTATTGGAGCTACACTGCCTATTGATAAGTCCTTAACTCTAGGTCTTTTTTAAATCAATTCAATTTTTATAAAATTTCTAATTTCTAAGTCTGCTCTAATCTTGTTTTAAACTGAGAAAAAAAGTTGTTATTTTTAATCCATCAAAAGCCCTCCTCTTTTTTTTTCTAATGTTTCTTTACATTACATGTTTCTTTACATTACAAAAAGAAAAGGAGGGCTTTCATCTTTAACACAAAGCTTAGTTTTTTTCTGGAATGTATCATAATAAAAATAATGTATTTCAGGAATAATTACTTTGATACTTTGAAGTAACTATTCCTGACATATATACATCAAAATAACTTACTTATCCTCATGTCGATATGGTAACTCATTATCCTTATATAACTTATTTTTTATAAATAAATAAGTTATAAAGTTTATATATCTTAGAATAAACTTCTATTTGTATTTTAAAAAAGACTTCTTTTTTTATCTATCCCTAAGTCGTATAAAAGGGATAGGAAAATCTTGCTGATTTATCTACCCTTTTCATTTTATCTATCCCTACCATATTTATAGAAAAATCTTGTTGCTTTATCTATTCTTTTACTTTCTTTTATACATTCCACAATTTTTTTCTGTAAATCCTAAAGCGGAAATAGGAACAGTTGGCAGTTTTTTGCCCTCTAATTTTTTTGCTCTTTCTTCTATCTTAAGTCTAAATTTACTAATCTTAAGTCTAAATTTATTAATAAATATATTAATAATGGCAAAAAAATTAATCAGCTCAGATATTTAAGAATACATTTTTCTTTCATAATCATAATAGTCTTTTTTTTTTCTGTTATACCCATATTATCTATTATAGATACATTTTTCAAATCTATCTTGTCTAAACTAAAAGGTCTCTTGTTGTATTGATGTTAGCTTTTTTGAGATTTTTCAAGGTATTTAATGAAAATGTTAATCGGTCAATCAAAAAATTTTCAACAGAAAAGCAAGAATATACTAAGCTAAGGATTTTCTTTTTGAGTTTCTTGATAAAAATTTTGACCAGTATTCTTCACACTTGTCTAGGGGTAGCAAAAATCGTAGTCTAATTCTTTTGCTTTTTCTATTATGCAATATTTCAATCCCTTTTTGAGAATTTTTTTTTTATAGTCCCAATAAAAAATCCATAAATAATTAGGCTCAAAATCCTTCTCTTCTTCCTTTACTTCATGAACTTCGTCTTCCCTCGTCGTCTAGTTTTATGTTCTCTTCTTCTGAAAAAATATCGTCGTCATTTTCTAGAAATAGAAAAGAATGAAGAAAACCAATCAATTTTAGAGAAGCTTGACGAAGTGCTTCTCTAGGAGTCAAACTCCCATTCGTCCATATTTCTAAAAAAAGTATCTCTTTTTCATTTTCTCCATCTTTAGAAATATGAATATTATAATTTACATTTCTAACAGGCATAAATAAAGCATCTATACTATAACTATAACCCAAATCACTAAAACGTGTGTCATTAACACGAAAACCTCGATCTCTTTCGATTACTAAATCAATTGAGAAATCTATTGGTTTTGTTATAGTTGCAATATATTGGCTTTTATTAATTACTTGCACAGAAGACGGTAGCTTAATATGTCCTGCAGTTACACGCATAGGACCACTGACACAAATAGATGCAAAAATAGATTCATGGATACAACTCTTTAATACAATTTGTTTTAAATTTAAGATTATTTCATGTATTGATTCTTCGACATCTTCTATATGACTATACTCATGAGATACTTTCTCCAACTTTTTGTTATTAATTTGAATATATCTAATATATGTAATAGCAGTTCCTTGGATTTCACTAAGCAATGTTCTTCGCAAGGCAGTACCTAAAGTATCAGCCTGACCTTTTTGAAAGGGGGATAGAATGAAACGACCATAATGTAAACATGGATTTTCGATTCTCGACTCAATACATTTCCACTTCATTTTGAAAGTGTTTTTCTTTTTTATTTTGCTCATACATATATAAATAATATAATTGTTTGATCTAGATCGATCTAAACCTTATGTTTTTCACTATATCTTTAACAATATGTTAAACTCGCGATAGAATCTTACGGAGACATTGAACTTAATATAAATAAATGAAATCCAATACGATGGCTTGGATCCTTATAAGATAATATGAAATCGAATCGATCTATATGCATAATAATCTATATGCATAATATAATATGGTTACTTAAGAATAAATAAGATTTATTTTTCAAATTCCATAGAATAACTATAATATAACTATGATAAAATAAAAAGTCTGCAACAGAGTTTCTAAAAAAACTTGTTGTTGAGTCAATTTCCTTAGTTTTATTAACTCAAGACTCTTCTTTCTAATCTTTCTAATAAGAGTCTTTATTTTTAATAATATCTCAATGTTTTTTGTTTTTTATCATAAAAAAAATAAATAAAATAATAGTGAAAAAATACAAAATAGTAAGTAATAAAATATGTTTTTTCATAAAATGAAATTTTATGAAAAAACATATTTTATGAAATAACATAATTTTATTAAAACTTAATCGAAACAAAGTTCTTTTTATAATTTTCAAAAGAGTGGAGAAATTGATCACGTCAAAATTTTTGCTACTATTTTGAATAATAGCATCAAAAATAAAATCAAATCTCGACAAAAATTCGAAAAGTCTACAGTAAATTTCACTAATTATTTCTTGAATTTGGAAAATTAAGAATATTAACCGATAGGTTAATCATTTTTTTTGCTTTCCCAATATACAAAATGTTTACCATATCTGTTTTCTCCCAGTTATTCTTTTCTTCGACTAGGGTCAATCAATAACAAAGCGAACTATTCCAATATATCAAATATCGATTCCTATGGCTTTTGCTACTATAACCTTCTCAACCACGATTCTTGCTTTTCTTCCCGTTCTTCAATAAAGAATTCTATATTCAATTCAAAAAAAATAAAATAGCGGATTCCATCATTTCTATGGTTACCTCTCAAACGATAACGTCGTCTCTATACACCAGAGTTTCTTTTTTCAATTAATTAATTTAATTAAAATTTAATTAAAAGATTTTTTTTAAACACGTCTTCTTTTAGGAGGTCGGCATCCATTATGTGGCATAGGTGTTACATCACGTATGAAATTTAATTTTACACCACTCTGAAGAACGGTTCTTAATGCTGCAGCTCTCCCGGGACCGGCACCGTTTATCAAAATTGCTGCTCGTTCCATACCCTCTTTTACTAACATATAAATAGCATTTCTTGTTGCGGTTTGGGCAGCATAGGGTGTTGCTTTTTTTGGACCTTTGAATCGAGAAGTACCAGCGGAATCCCAAGAAACTACTTGACCTCCCAAATCTGTAACAGTTATCATGGTATTGTTAGAACTTGCTTGAATATGAATAAGTCCTTTTTGTATCTTACGTCGTATAGGTCTAAGTAAACGAAAACGTTTAGAAAAAAGAGACGCCGATTCATGCGTGGAGCAGTAATTCTTCGTTTAGGTTTTTTCATATTTTATTATCTTTTAGAAATATTTATAAATATAAGTAAGTTAAAAATCTAAAATAAGAAAAGATAAGTAGATATCCATTCATTTCATATAAAATAAAAAGAGATCATTTTTTTTGAAGTTGAGATTCAAAAAAAAAATATTTGAATCCCAACCCAACTTCATTCAAATTCTAAAAAAACTAGCAATTGACATAGTTAGCATAGCAATTATAACAAAAAATCTAAAAAGAAATAAAAAAAAAAAAGAAAGTGATTGGATTTTTTTAGTGCAGCATCAATACAAGAAGAAATAAGAATTTTAGAAATTTCTTTATTTCTTTACTAGAATCGAAAAGTCGTTCCTAACAAAAAATTTTTAAAATTTTTGAGAATTTTCCTCTTGAATTCTAGATATTGTTCTTCTATGATGTATGATGCTCCTACCTAATTTTGCCTCTGATTGATAATCTATTCATTTACAAAGTACACTGATTTTGTTATCAGTGTAAACTCTTTGAATTCTTATTGTATCGTCATTCTCACATATTCTATAGTAATTCCGCAAGTGAAAAAGACTGAATGGGCATAAAATATCCAAAATACTTGAATAGAAAAGACTAGAATATTCTTTATTTGCTCCTCTCGTCTAGTTTATCAATTTTTTTCTATTCAAAATTCAAACTCTCCAGTTCCTTTTCTTTCGCATTGCTTTTAAAATTAAACTTGGGTGGAACTTAAATAATTCACTAAGAACACCTTTTAAAAGATTACGCGGTACAATTGAATCCAATGAGCCTTTTTCAAATAAATATTCAGCTTCCTGTATACCCGGGGGTACTTCGATTTTCATTACTTGTTCAATTACTCTTTTACCCGCAAATGCAATGTATGCTTCTGGTTCGCCAATAATTATATCACCAAGCATTCCAAAACTGGCTGTGACACCACCTGTTGTAGGCGATGTTAAAAGTGACACTAAAAATATGTCATTAAAGAATGGATAATTCAATAAAATTGAAGATATTTTAGCCATCTGCATTAAGCTGAAACTTCCTTCTTGCATACGAGCTCCTCCAGAAGCACAAGAAATGATGATAGGTAAACCTAAAACTCTAGCACTCTCAATTAGACGAGTTATTTTTTCACCCACTACCGACCCCATACTTCCTCCGATAAACTGAAAATCCATAACCGCAAGTGCTACAGGGATACCGTCGAGTTTACCTATTCCTGTTTGAATAGCGTCAGTCAAACCCGTTTTTCTTTGAGAAAAATGGACCTTATCTATGTAAGGTATATCTTTTTCTGATTTTTGTAATTTTTCTGATTTTTTTGATTTTGTTGATTTTTCTGAATTTTGATTAGCATTTTCATCATCAGCAGAAGCAAGGTTTTTTTCTTTTTCTTCTAGTTTTTTTTTTGCTTCTATTTTTTCTTTTGCTTCTAGTTCTTCTTTTGCTTGTATTTCTTTTCTTGCTTCTATGTCTTTTTTTACTTCTTTTTCTTCTAGAAAAAATAGTTGCACTAATTCCTTTAAATTAGGTTTTTTCTTTATAATAGATTTTTCTGCAGTGAATTCGTCTGTATTTGTAGACATTTGCTCTGCAGAAACTTGTTCTGCAGTGGATTCTTCTGCGCTAGTTTGCTCTACAGTGGATTCCTCTGGATCTAGACCCTCTGAATCGAGTTCCTCTTCATCTGAAGGAAGAATTTTGAGAAGGTCTTGAAGTTCTTTCTCCTCGTCAAATCCATCATACTCATCATCATTTATGGGTATTTTCAATACCCTTGATATAACTTCGTTAAAAGGAATAAGGTACCAATTTGATTGAATTTCACGAGAAATTTGATTTTGATAAAATATACATAGGTACATTTTCCATATTTCACGAAAGTCAAAATAGTCAAATTCTTTATCCTGTAACTTGTCATCCGTGTCTAAGAAAAATGAAAGTTGGCTTTTTTTACATTGTTCAAAATATTTTTTCAAATCTTCTATATGAAGACTTTTTCTAAGAATATCATAGGGATCAATAGAAACCATATTCTCATCCGTAGGATCCCAAGTACCAGAATCAATCAAAGATTCGATTCGATCTAAACTACCCATTGGTAAATGAAATGCACAATGTTGACAAATATATTTATTTTTTTGCGCATATTCTTTGTAAATGGATTTCTCACAATTTTTACAAAAAGTCCATAAATGACCGTATGGTGCAAATACATCCTCTGTATTTTGGTGTTTTAGTAAAGAGCGATTCTTTTTATATTTATTGAAGGATACTTTTTCCTGTGAACTTGCATTATTGTCACTTGACAAGTTTTCTGAATTGATATTATCAAAAGTGATTTCTTTATTTTTAGTTATTTTATCAGTCAAAGGGTTGGTATCATAGGAACCCGGACTTTTAGCAAATTTCTTTTTTATTTTTTTACAATACAAGTTTATTTCGTAGCTACTATAAAGCCAAGTAGTATTAGGGAACCCAAGAGTAGTTTGAGGAATAGTCTTAGGAATAAAAGGATTCAATTTCAATCTTAAAACTAGAAATCCGTTAACTAAAATAGGATGGAAGAAGTTTCTCAAATTATTTGGATCATTTTCAAACATATCCATAATTGATTCTACAATTTCTGATTTACATTCATAAAGAATATCTGGAATATAGTTCCCAATTTCGATATTGATATCGTATTCATATGAAAATGAATAAAAATGACGAATTAAAAAATCATAATTATATTTCAAAAGATTTGTACGTTTTATTACGGAAGAAAAAAAACTGTGTTTATTTAAGATTTTGTCGACAGCTTCCTTTTTTTTATCTAGCGATCGAAAGTCTTTATGAAACTTTTTTATAATTTTTTTTAAAACTTTTTTGTTTTGCTCAGTTTCAGTGTCACTACCATACTTCAAACAATACTTCAAAAAAATTCCTGTAGAGTCATAATCGTAACTGGAACTAAAAACTCTTTCTATTAAAGTGTTCCTCCCTGGGGGTAAGGGCTTTTTAAAGGGAAAGGTGGAATATGATTGAATAATATATTTTTGGAATGTTTGAAAAATCATAAAATCTCCTTATTATTTACTAAAATATGAATATATTAATTTTATATATGAATATATTAATTTTTCTTTTTTTTTTTTTTGCGAAGATGAAAGAAAAGTGAATCGAATATCCTAGGATTAAGAGAAAAAAAAAAGAAAATATTATTTTATTTTCAAGATTTGAAATAGTATGGTTTGCATTGTTCTAATATGAAATCGAATCGATCTATAACCAAAATATGGTTATTTAAGAATAAATAAGATTTTTCAAATTCCGTAGCATAACTATGATGAAATCAAAAGTCTGCAATAGAATTTCCAAAAAAACTTGTTGTTGAGTCAATTAGTTTTGAACCCTTGAATCATAGTCAACTAAGTTGAGTTAGATCATGACGTGTACCAAGGGCCATAACTCAAAGATGATAATGATATATATGGTTTTCGAAAAAAGAAAGAAAAAAATTAAAAGATTGGATACCCTCTTTCTTTACAAAAACGATACAAATGGTATATTGTATCCATTTCTTTCTAAATAGAGGGTCCATAAAATCTAGGTCAAAGAAATCCATTCATAAAAATAGGTACAATTGGGAAGCGATATTGAAAAATCTTTTAGATAAAAATAGAAAATAGAAATGATATTGTTATCCTTACCAACTTGATTTTGTTGCACCCGGTAACAAACATGCATGAACCATTTCTCGAAGTATGTGCCCGGATAGTCCAAAATCACGATAGTGAGCTCTAGGTCTTCCAGTAAAAAGACAACGTCTATGAAGACGTATAGGTGCACTGTTACGTGGTAGAGATTGCAATTTTCTCTGAATTTCTATTTTTTGTTTTTGACTAAGGGATGAGTCTTTGCTTTTCTTTTTTAGGGATTGACGAATCAAACGATATTTTTCTTCCAATTTCTTTCGCTTGTGTTCCCTCTGAATTAAACTTTTTTTTGCCATAAAATGAAATTACCTATTGTTATAAACGATACAGTTCAAATCCTGGATATAAAAATATAAGAAGGCAGAATTCTACCTCTCCAAAAAATAAAATTGTTAGAGTATATCAAAAGACAATAAATAACTATATTAAATTAACCAAATTTTCCTGATGTTGAGGCTATCAAGAAAGCTGCATAAGTAAATATATAACCTACGGAAAAGTGGGCTAATCCGACCAATCTTGCTTGCACGATGGAAAGAGCAACCGGTTTATCTCTCCAGCGAATCAAATTAGCCAAAGGTGTCCGTTCATGAGCCCATGCTAAAGTTTCAATCAATTCCTGCCAATATCCACGCCAAGAAATTAAGAACATAAACCCTGTAGCCCAAACAAGATGTCCAAATAAGAACATCCATGCCCATACCGATAAACTATTCATACCAAAAGGATTATATCCATTGATAAGTTGTGAAGAGTTTAACCATAGATAATCTCTTAACCATCCCATCAAATAGGTGGAGGACTCATTAAATTGTGAAACATTACCCTGCCATAAAGTGATATGTTTCCAATGCCAATAAAAAGTAACCCATCCAATGGTATTTAACATCCAGAAAACTGCCAAATAAAAAGCGTCCCAAGCAGAAATATCACAAGTACCGCCACGTCCTGGTCCGTCGCAAGGAAAACTATAACCAAAATCTTTTTTATCCGGCATTAATTTAGAACCACGTGCGTCTAAAGCACCCTTTACTAAAATCAATGTAGTTGTATGCAAACCTAGAGCAATAGCATGATGAACCAAGAAATCTCCAGGGCCTATTGTTAAGAAAAGAGAATTTCTATTTTCATTAACAGCATTCAACCATCCGGGTAACCATAGGTTTCGACCTGCATTAAAGGCTGGGCCGCTTGTTGAAGATAAGAGTACATCAAATCCGTAAGAAGTCTTACCATGAGCAGATTGTATCCATTGAGCAAATATCGGTTCGATTAAAATTTGTTTTTCCGGAGTACCAAAAGCAAGCATGACATCGTTATGAACATAAAGGCCTAAGGTATGGAACCCCAGAAAAAGGCTTGCCCAGCTTAAATGTGATATGATCGCTTCTTTATGGTCCAACATTCTTGCCAATACATTATTCTCATTCTGAGCTGGATTGTAATCTCTAATAAAAAATATAGCTCCATGAGCAAAGGCTCCTGTCATGATGAACCCTGCAATATATTGGTGATGAGTATATAAGGCAGCTTGAGTGGTAAAGTCTTGTGCAATGAATGCATAAGCAGGTAAAGAGTACATATGTTGAGCTACTAAGGAGGTAATAACCCCTAAAGAAGCTAGAGCAAGACCTAATTGAAAATGAATCGAGTTATTGATTGTGTCATAAAGACCTTTATGTCCACGTCCTAATCGACCCCCTGGAGGAGTATGTGCTTCTAAAAGATCTTTGATACTGTGCCCAATTCCGAAGTTAGTTCTATACATATGACCAGCAATTAGAAAAATAAAGGCAATAGCTAAATGATGATGGGCGATATCGGTCAACCATAAACTTTGTGTTTGTGGATGGAATCCCCCAAGAAGGGTTAGAATGGCAGTTCCCGCTCCTTGGGAAGTATTAAATAAATGATTACTCGAATCAGGGTTTTGGGCATAAAGATTCCATTGACCCGTAAGAAGGGGTCCCAACCCTTGGGGGTGCGGTGATACATCTAAGAAATTACTCCATCTGACGTATTCTCCTCTAGATCCAGGAATAGCGACATGGACTAAATGTCCTGTCCAAGCCAAAGAACTTACTCCGAAAAGTCCTGACAAATGATGATTAAGACGAGATTCGGCATTCTTGAACCACGAAAGGCTTGGTTTCCATTTGGGTTGTAGATGTAACCAACCTGCAACTAAGGATATTGCAGAAAGAAGTAATAGAAAAAGAGCTCCAGTATAAAGATCCTCATTGCTACGTAATCCGATTGTATACCACCACTGATAAAGACCAGAATAAGCAATATTGACTGGACCAGTAGCACCTCCTCGAGTAAAGGCTTCTACAGCTGGTTGGCCAAAATGCGGATCCCAAATTGCATGAGCAATAGGTCTTATATGCAAAGGATCCTGTATCCATAACTCAAAATTTCCTTGCCAAGCTACATGAAACAGATTTCCAGACGTCCACAGAAATATTATTGCTAACTGACCAAAGTGAGAAGCAAAAATGTTCTGATAAAGACGTTCTTCAGTAATATCATCATGAATCTCGAAGTCATGTGCAGTAGCAATACCAAACCAAATACGACGAGTAGTGGGGTCCTGAGCTAAACCTTGGCTAAACCTCGGAAATCTTAATGCCATAATGCTTTTCAAATCCTCCTAGCCATTATCCTACTGCAATAATTCTTGCTAAGAAGAATGCCCATGTTGTGGCAATTCCACCCAGAAGGTAATGGGTTACTCCTACAGCACGTCCTTGTATAATACTCAAAGCTCTAGGCTGAGTAGCAGGAGCAACTTTTAATTTGTTATGAGCCCAAACAATGGATTCAATAAGTTCTTGCCAATAACCACGACCACTAAATAGAAACATTAAACTGAAAGCCCAAACAAAATGAGCACCTAAGAAGAAAAGACCATATGCAGATAATGAAGAACCATAAGATTGAATTACTTGAGAAGCCTGTGCCCATAGGAAATCTCTTAACCACCCATTAATCGTAATGGAACTTTGTGCAAAATTTCCTCCTGTGATATGAGTAATTATCCCTTGGTCGCTTATAGTACCCCAAACATCCGACTGCATTTTCCAACTGAAATGGAAAATTACTACCGAAATTGAATTGTACATCCAAAATAGACCTAAGAAAACATGATCCCAAGCGGATACTTGACATGTTCCCCCTCGTCCAGGTCCATCACAAGGAAAACGAAAACCAAGATTTGCTTTATCAGGGATCAAACGGGAACTGCGAGCAAATAGAACACCCTTCAGTAGTATCAATACAGTCACATGAATCGTAAATGCATGAATATGATGGACTAGAAAATCCGCGGTTCCTAATGGAATAGGTAATAAAGCTATTTTGCTACCTACTGCTACTAATTCACTACCTCCCCAAGTTAAGCTGGTAGGCGTTGTTGCACCAGGAGCTGTTAGGCTAGGTGCTAAAGCATGAGTATTTTGTATCCATTGAGCAAAGATGGGTTGTAATTGGATAGCGGTATCTGAAAACATGTCTTGAGGACGTCCTAAAGCACTCATGGTATCATTATGGATATACAAGCCAAAACTGTGAAAACCTAAAAATATACATACCCAGTTAAGATGTGATATGATTGCATCGCGGTGTCTAAGGATACGATCTAAAAGATCATTGTATCGAGTAGTTGGATCATAGTCTCTTACTAGAAAAATGGCTGCATGTGCAGCAGCACCAACTATCA
>JASGLE010000412.1:0-15000 GCA_030179965.1 Cyperus esculentus
TTGAAATTTTTAGTCAACGAAATATTTCAAATTATTAAGAAATTTTTCAAATTATTAAACTTTCCTATTTCTTAAAATAGAAATGTGATATGTATACATAGGGAAAGTCGTGTGCAATGAAAAATGCAAGCACGATTTGGGGAGGGTTTTTTTTTATTCTAACAGACAAAAATTATCTACTCCATCCGATTAGCTCCGGGTTCGAGTCCCGGGCAACCCATAAAAGAGTTTGAGAAGAGATTTTTATTTTTTGATTCTGAAATTTTCTGTTTTTATTTATATTATAGCATTGGTTGACATTGATAGAAATCTTTTCTATTTTTATTTATATTATAGCATTGGTTGACGTTTATATTAGGTATATTTTGATATAAAAATGTGTTATACTGTTAATTAACAAACCTTTTACCTGTTAACTCATTTCTAATAATTCTAGTTATTACTTATTTCTTAGCATTGGTTGACATTAATATAAAAAGGTGTTATACTGTTCATTAACAAGCCTTCTACCCGTTAACTCATCTCTATTAACTCTAGTTAACTAGTTAATAGTTAATATGTGTGCTTGGGAGTCCTTACGAATAGAATAAACCAAGATTTAATCATGACTGCAATTTTAGAGAAACGCGAAAGCACAAGTTTATGGGGTCGCTTCTGTAACTGGATTACCAGCACTGAAAATCGTCTTTACATTGGATGGTTCGGTGTTTTAATGATTCCTACCTTATTGACCGCAACTTCTGTATTTATTATTGCCTTTATTGCTGCTCCTCCAGTAGATATTGATGGTATTCGTGAACCTGTTTCTGGTTCTTTACTTTACGGAAACAATATTATTTCTGGTGCTATTATTCCTACTTCTGCAGCTATCGGTTTGCATTTTTACCCGATTTGGGAAGCAGCATCTGTTGATGAATGGTTATACAATGGTGGTCCTTATGAGCTAATTGTTCTACACTTCTTACTTGGAGTAGCTTGCTACATGGGTCGTGAGTGGGAACTAAGTTTCCGTCTAGGTATGCGTCCTTGGATTGCTGTTGCATATTCAGCTCCTGTTGCAGCTGCTACTGCTGTTTTCTTGATCTACCCTATTGGTCAAGGAAGTTTTTCTGATGGTATGCCTTTAGGAATCTCTGGTACTTTCAACTTTATGATTGTATTCAGGCAGAGCACAACATCCTTATGCACCCATTCCACATGTTAGGTGTAGCTGGTGTATTTGGCGGTTCCCTATTCAGTGCTATGCATGGTTCTTTGGTAACCTCTAGTTTGATCAGGGAAACCACTGAAACGAATCTGCTAATGAAGGTTACAGATTCGGTCAAGAGGAAGAAACTTACAATATCGTAGCTGCTCATGGTTATTTTGGCCGATTAATCTTCCAATATGCTAGTTTCAACAATTCTCGTTCTTTACATTTCTTCTTGGCTGCTTGGCCTGTAGTAGGTATCTGGTTCACTGCTTTGGGTATTAGTACTATGGCTTTCAACCTTAACGGTTTCAACTTTAACCAGTCTGTAGTTGACAGTCAAGGTCGTGTTATTAATACTTGGGCTGATATCATCAACCGTGCTAACCTTGGTATGGAAGTAATGCATGAACGTAATGCTCACAACTTCCCTCTAGACCTAGCTGTTGTTGAAGTTCCTGCTATTGAAGGATAAACTAGATCTTTTGAATTGTTCATTATATTAATAATTTGAATATTAATTTGAGAAATACCCAATATACCCAATATATTAGTTTTTTAGACTAATATATTGGGTAAGGAAAAAAATATACTAGTATAGTAGTCTCTAAAATATCTCTATTGGGTAAGTATACCCGGAGGTTTATAAAATATAATATATATAAAGGTATATTGCGTAAGTATACCTAGAGGATTAATACACTTGATTCTCGTTATTTTTAAAAATTAATATAGAAAAAAGACGATTTTTTTTTTCTAAACTAAGTAGTATAAATTCTCCATTTTTTCAGTTTTTTTTTATTTTTAAAAATAGGATTTTAAAAATAGGATTATAAATAATTTTTTCACCAAAAATTTTTTGGATAAAGATAAAGATTTAATATTTATATTGTTTATATTATATCTTTCATTTCCAAAAAATGGGTAAGTGTAAAATCTACCAAATCGTAACCTGTTTTATAAATTATGGATTGATAAGACCTCGATTTTTTACATAGCGATATCATAATATATAAAGTTAAAAATAAATGGTTTGGTTTAGATTGATCTTAACTCAATGTTTTTTTTATCTAAATTCAATACTCAAAATAATTGAGAAAAAGAACTCATATTACTAAGGATTTTTTTTTTTGATTTGCTATGCGATCGACAGATAATTTGAGCTTCGGTTGCGGACATAAAAGTATCTCTTTCCAGATCATTCTGTATAACATTTATAGATTTATTATTCCTTTTTTTTTTTTAGTAAATATGGAGATTCCATGTCAAATACTTCAATCTAAGAGGTCAGAATAAAAACAATAATGATGAATGGAAAAAAGAGAAAATATTTTCTTTAGCTCGATCTTTTCTTTAGCTCGATAAGGGGCGGATGTAGCCAAGTGGATCAAGGCAGTGGATTGTGGATCCACCATGCGCGGGTTCAATTCCCGTCGTTCGCCCATCACACTATTTCGAATTCTTCTACTTCAGAAATTCGATTTTTTCAAAAAAAAAAAAAAAAAGGAATTAATCTATTTCTATATAGGATAAATTAAGGCAGAGATGTGTGTTCTTTTGTGCATATTGAAATTTGAATAGAGAATATGATGCTTCTTTCTTTTATAAAGAATCTTTTCTTTCCTGATTTCTATTGAATAATGTCAAAATTATTTTTCGTAAATAAATTAGGTATTCCGCGGGCGAATATTTACTGTTTTCTTTTTCATTTTTTTCTTTCATTCGTAGGTTCAATTCATGACTTTCAGAATAAATAATTCAATTTTTTCTTAGTTTGTTCCGCCATCCCACCTAATGAATTTTTAGAATTTTTTTGAATAGAATTCTACATAGTCACAGGTTCTGTCGTTCCCATAGCTTCTCTATTCATGGTTAGGTCTAAACTCTGCAATGGAGCTTCCAACAAAATTTGTTGTTGAGTCAATTTCCTTAGTTTTCTTAACTCAGGACTCTTTATTCTTTTTTATTAAAATTTCTCTTTTTTATGTATTTTTGAATTGAATATTTGATTATTGATGCTTTGTGACACTGCTTTTTCTTTTATCACATGATTTATAGACCATACATATTGGGATCATATAGCATTGATATCTTGTTCTTTCTTTCTATCACCCCTCCTTTTCTAAAAATCCTTTTTTTTTTACTAAACACTGGATAATCCTCTTTTTTCTCTATGAATTAGAGAAAAAAGATGAGATTTCAGTTGCTACAAATATATGATTTATTCATATAGTGACTGTTTCTTAGGATCTTGATAATACGAAGCAATAGGTTGGTTTTTAGTTTTTTTTTATTATGAAATAAGTTTTTAGTAAGGATTAGTTGATTTTTTCAATTCTAACTTTGAAAGAAAAAAAAACTAACGAATCACACACTAAGCATAGCAATTATACTAAAAGAGTCAATTCAATTTTGATTTAACCCTAACTAATTCGAATTCCTCGTTTTTCTCTAATAGAATCAATCAAAGAATTTGTCTTTTTTTTTTCTATCTTGGGGAAATCGATAAGAAATTTTCCCTCTTTGTGAATCAAATTCACTTATTTGTATCTTGACTCTATCCCCTAGTAACACACGTATACGATTACGGCGCATATTGAAAGATCGAAAACCCACAACGATTTGACTATTATGATGCAGACGTACGTGGAACATGATATCTTTGATGGGTTACAAGTCCTTTAGAAAGAAATTGCTCTCTTTCATTTAGATAACTCACAACGGTTTGATTTTTAAGATAAAAAAAAAGATATCTTTGATCGGTTCCACAATTATTCCTTCATAAAGAAATTGCTCTTTTTTATTGATATCTATGTTGGTTTTTCTTTTCTCTTTCATATCTTTTTCCTCGATTATATGGATTAATAGACTTAACTGCTAAATAACGTAAAAATAATTATAATTATTTCTAAAATACAAAATTATTATTATTTTTTTTTATTGACAGCTTTTTTTTCTATTTTTTTGAGGATTACCATATATAACACAAAATCTCTCCTCCAATTCTTTGAAGTCGAGCTTCTCGATCTGTCATTATACCCTGAGAAGTAGACAGAATTACAATTCCTATTCCACCTAGAATCTTAGGAATTCGTTGATATTTCGAATAAATTCGTAAACTGGGTCGGCTTATGCGTTTTAAAAAAATAGTTCTAGTTGCTATAAATATAGAAAGACAAAGTCATTTTTTTCTACTTTGCTCTACTTTCTAAATATCCAAATTTTTAAGCCTAAAACTCCATTGATAGTTTGAATTGTATGAGAACAATAATCTATTTTGGCACAAATTATTTGTAGGGGAAGTTTACCCTTTCTTTTACCTTCTTTACGTGCGATCTCTTTTCCGTCGATACGGCCTGCGAGTTGAAGTTTTATTCCTTTTGTATCTGTTTCTTTAGCTAAATCAATAGCTTGTTGCATTGTCTTTCTAAAGGGGACTCTATTTTTTAATTGTAAGGTTATAAATTCTGCAAGAAGATTAGGTTGGCTATATAATTGTTCAGCTCTTTTGAGTTGAATACGAATTAATCTGGGGTATATAGAAAAGAATTCTTGTTTTTTTACATTTTTCTTGAATTTTGCCAAACATTTCCCTTTTAATAAGAATTTTGGTACGAATCCGCTATAGATGATGACTCGTATAAATGTTTTTTGTGTTCTAAATCCTTGTTTTTCAATTTCTATACGTATAATTCCTTCAAAGCCTAAGGGAGGTAAGGGAGGTAAAGATATTCTCTTTTTTTTACTTTTTTGTTTTTTATTCTTTTGCTCTATTTTTTTTAATTTTTCTAAATATTTCTTGGTACCAATTTGTAAACCTTTTTTGATTCTATATTGTACATAATTCTTGAAAAAATTTCGTATTTTTTGATCTTCTTGTATACTCGTAGAATAATTTTTTGGTTCTTCAAACCAAACAGAATGATGACTATGGGTTGTACCAAGTCTGAAACAAAGTGGATTTGTTTTTTGTCCCATAATTCTCTATTTTCTTTTTTTCATCCATATCTTTTTAAATGAAAAGGAATCTAAATTTTAGATTGATTTAATAAAGATTTCGGTTTTTCCTTGAGTACGACTTTTATAAGACATGTGCTTCTTTTTATTGGATAACTATGTCCTTGAGCACGGGGTCTTGCCTTTTTTCTAATAGTACTTCTATTGACTTCGGCTTTACTAATGAATAAATCAGCTTCGTTTAAACCCATATTATGATTAGCATTTTTTGCTGCAGAATAAACTAATTTGAAAATGGGATAAGATGCTTGATAAGGCATGAAACTTAGTATCATAATTGTTTCTTCATAGGAACGTCCGCGAATCTGATCAATTACTCTTCGCGCTTTGGAAACAGAAATACCTATATGTTGAGCTAAAACTTGGACTCCTTTACTTGAACTTGAGTTCTTTTTCATAGGGTTATCCGCTAGCTTTTTAAAATTTTTCATAAGATTTTTTCTCCTTATGTTTGATCCCTATTTTTTTTGATTCTTCATTACAGATTTATTATCGTTATCATTTATTGCATCTATCCCCCAAAAACGGGTAGGCACGAATTCTCCCAATTTGTAACCTATCATAGATTCTGTTATATAAACAGGTATATGTTCCTTTCCATTATGAATAGCGATTGTACGGCCAACCATGGAGGGTGTAATAGTAGATGCCCGAGACCAAGTTCTTATGATTTCGTTCTCCTGCCCCATTTTTATTTTTTCCGTTTTTTCCGATAAATGCTTAGCTACATATCTTTTCTTTTTCTTTGCTACATATCTTTTCTTTTTCTTTGCTACAAATCTTTTGTTTTGACCTATCACAGTTGATTACTCCTTTTTTTGCATAGTAAAGATTGGCATTCTATGTCCAATATCTCGATCTAAGTATCGAGGTCAGAATAAAAACAATAATGATGAATGGAAAAAAGAGAAAATCCTTTCTTTAGCTAGATAAGGGGCGGATGTAGCCAAGTGGATCAAGGCAGTGGATTGTGGATCCACCATGCGCGGGTTCAATTCCCGTCGTTCGCCCATCACATTATTTCGAATTCCAAAAATTCGATTTTGAATATTCCTATTTACGGCGACGAAGAATCAAACTATCACTATATTTTCTCCTTTTCCTAGTTCTTCTTCCAAGCGCAGGATAACCCCAAGGAGTTGCGGGTTTTTTTCTACCAATTGGGGCTCTTCCTTCACCGCCCCCGTGTGGATGGTCCACAGGGTTCATAACTACTCCTCTTACTACAGGACGCTTACCTAGCCAACACTTCGATCCAGCTCTACCCAAACTTTTTCGGTTCACCCCAACATTACCCACTTGTCCGACTGTTGCTAAGCAGTTTTGGGATATCAAACGAACCTCCCCAGATGGTAATCTTAATGTGGCCGATTTACCCTCTTTTGCAATCAGTTTCGCTACAGCACCTGCTGCTCTAGCTAATTGTCCGCCTTTTCCATGTGTGAATTCTATGTTGTGTATGGACGTGCCTAAAGGCATATCGGTTGAAGTAGATTCTTCTTTTTTATCAAAAAAACCCCTTCCCAAACTGTACAAGCTTCTTCCAAAGCATACGGCTTTCTAGATGTATATGATGATATAGAAAAAAATAGATCTTTTCATCGTATAATGAAGTATCACATGAGTGGATATTTAGGAATCCTAATCTCCCGAATCATTCATATTATCATCTTCTACATCCTAGGTCTCTCCGTTCCGTCATCTGGCTTATGTTTTTCATGTAGCATTCAGACCGAATGACTCTATCAAATTACGTCGATACTTACACATATTACGGGTAACGTAGGAGACATCTCTTCGGGGGATCTTCATTACCACTGCTTAGCTTTCAATTCGCCTCTGACCATCAAATGAAATGTGAATAACCCGTCCTCCTCTCTTTGAAAGAAGGGGCGCTTCCAGTTCTGTGCGTGCTTCAAACAATTTTCTCCATATTACCATATCTCTAGAGTCAATAATTTTCTATGAGAAACTACTGAACTCAATCACTTGCTGCCCTTACTCAACAGTTTTCTGTTGAGGTCTATTCCATAGAGGTACTCCAAATGGATTAGTGATCGATTTCTAGGTTTTGTCGTAAACCTAATTGGTTACTTCCAATTACGTAAATCAATAGTTCAAACCGCACTCAAAGGTAGGGCATTTCCCATTGATATAGGAACTCCTTTACCAGAAAAAATGGTATCTCCAATTATAGCTCCTCTGGGATGTAAAATATATCTCTTCTCACCATCCTCGTAGTGTATAAGACAAATGTATGTATTTCGATTAGGGTCGTATTCTATGGTTACGATTCTACCAGATATGTCTTTTTGATTCCGTCGAAAATCGATTTTACGGTATAGACGCTTATGACCCCCCCCTCTATGCCTTACGGTAATAATTCCTCTGGCATTACGACCTTTACTACAACGATGTCGTCCATAGATCAAATTATTTCGTGGATTGGATTTCATTTGACTTTCTACGGCTCCATTGCGTGTGCTCCGACTAGAAGTTTTGTATAAATGTATCGCCGTGTTATTAAGTATTTTTCTTTAAGTTCTTTTCTCTAGAAGAGGTGGAATAGAATAAAGAATCTCTAGAAGAGGTGGAATAGAATAACCCGGTCGAAGCGTAATGATCATACGCCTGTAATGCATTGTATGTCCCATAATAGGTGCCATTCTTCTAGCCCTTTCGGGGTAGAAGATGACTATTCATAGCTATTACCTTAGTTCGACTCAATCCTTGATTTCTTTCTTTGTTGATCCTGATTCGACATTAGAAGTATGTATACAAGGTCTTCAAGTTCTTCCTCGTGTAATAATTTGTCATTGTTGAACAAATGGTTATCTACTTCTCCTTCCTCTCGGTATCTTAGGAGAATTTCTCCTTTATTAAAAAAAATATATATATATATATATATAATATATATATATATTTCTATATATAGAAATCTATTCCTCTATGTATTCTTATCTTTCTTTTTTCTAAGAATCTCATAGGGATCAATAGAAACTATATTCTCATCCGTAGGATCCCAAGTACCCGAATCAATCAATCAAAGATTCGATTCGATCTAAACTCTCCATTGGTAAATGAAATGCACCATGTTGACAAATAGATTTGTTTTTTTGTGCATATTTTTTGTAAATGGATGTCTCACAATTTTCACAATAAGTCCATAAATGAGCCTATCGCGCAAATACATCCTCTGGATTTTGGTATTTCATTAAAGATTCATTCTTCCCCAATAAGCGAAGACTTTTTCCTCTAACTACTGCATATTTGATTCCATCCATAAATCCATTTTCTTCCCTATGAGTTTTAGTATCGATCAGAATTCTAGTTCTTACTCTTCCTATGTTAGGGTATGAATATACTATACCAATTAATTCGTTATGGAAGATCCCATTGAGCCAATTCCGATAGACTTTTTGACCCTTCCTATTAGGGTGCATCCAGTAGGAATTGAACCTACGAATTTGCCAATTATGAGTTGGGCGCTTTAACCATTCAGCCATGGATGCAATTAATGAAATAATATTTCTGATCATAATCTCCACATTGGATCAAGAACGGGGTCAGAGGAGCTAATTCGTATAAAGCCATCGAACCGGCCCAACCAGCAACTAGAGCTGTGTGCATTATAGAAACAGAAAGCAGTCGACCGGGATCATTCAATACGACAGTATGAACACGATACCAAGGTAAACCCATGGAAATACCCCTTTATCAAAGAGAAATAGAAACTTGATTTTCTCGTACGTATTAAACTAAGAAGACGATATATTGTGTACCTAAACTTTTTTTTAGTAGATTCTGTGGTTCATTTTTATTTCATCTCATTGAAAAGAAAAATAAGGGAACAACTCTGTTCGTAAGAACAAAGAGAAGCAGATCTATTCTATACCCGATAAGTACCAATACGCAAGGGGAAGATTGCATTATTGGAGAATAAATGGATACTTATTCGAATGATCAATCCTTTCGTTACAGTTTTTTTGAATCCATTCTGTCTTACTCTATCAAAAAACCCTTCCATGTATCAAAATCAAAGAGAAGAAATCGGTGTATCAAAATCGATGTATCAAATAGAAGAAAAAGGAATGAAGACAAGAAATCATGGATTTTCACCTTTCCTTATTTAAGTGAATAAAGGATATGCATTTTTTGGTTGAAATTTTTGAGTATAGGAATACCAAAAGTATCTTTTCGCCGTCCTGGAACCGAAAAGCTTGGCTTGACATATAGTGTGACTTGTCAAACATATTGGGTCATATGAGATTGACCCGTTCTCTTCCCCGATCAAGATATCCGCTGTTTCGCCGAAGAGATATTGTATTGAGTAAACCATCATTCATTCGGAGCACGAAGTCAAATTTCTAAAATTTCAATATGAAAAAAAAATGATATATGTCTTAATTGATACGATTTGTATTACTTAATCTTTTCTTGATATCAAATATATGAATGAAAAAAGACAGAACAGAGATATATCTTAGAATTGAAAGGATTGTGATTCCTTCACTTTTTTTTGAATTCAATTCGAAAAATGGATATTAAAAGTAAAAGCCGCCTTATATTTTCTTTTTATTATAGTTACTTCCAGAATCGAGATTAATATGCAATTAATCATTGCAGCAATAAAATGGAATCAGCTTTTTTATCTGTCTGTTCTGATCTTCTAATGAGTGCAAACCTTTAGGTTTCTAAAATAGCTAATTCGTTAATACAATACTAGAAAAATTTCGTTTATGATAAAAAATTCGTTAATACGAGAAAAAATTACTTAATAAATACAATACGAATAAAAAGAAAATATTTTTCATTTTTATCGTATATATATAAAATAAATAAGAAAAATATGGAGGATCATGAAAACTCTCATTGATTTCGGCCAAATGCAGGCTGTCGTAAAGAATTTTTTAAAGACTTTGATTTTTGTTCTAGCAGGAGTCTTTCTCTATCGTGTCCACAATCAAAATCTAATAGAAAGAAAAAATCTCGATTTGAGGGGGCTTCTTAGTTCGGTTGAATGCAGGGAAGAATCTTTTTGTTCTTCCAATAACTTGGTTGTTTCGCTTCCAAAAGGAAAAACCTTTTCTGGGAGTTTTTTTATGGATGGAGAAGAAATTCATTGTGTTCTTCCAAGAAAGAAAAAGTATATCTGTATCATTCGGAGTTCCTGGTGGTCGAGAAACCTGATCATAAAAAATAGGGACTTGATTTGTAATGAAACCGTAGCTGGAATTCAAATCTCATTCAAAGATAGAAATAACAAAGATCTTGAATTTCTATTGTTGTGTATACATGATCCATCCGATGGTTAGTTGGGGGAAGAATCCGCACGAATCGAATTTTTGGTTCGACAATGTGTGGTTGGGAAATCGGTTTATTAGGAAAGGAAAAAATATCTTATGCAATATTGAATATGATTTAACAAGATCGAATCTCATTGAAGTAGAAAATTCCAGCCAATTGAAAAGAATTATATTGTTTATTCGCAACAAAATAATTTCTTCTTTGTACGTCGGTAAAAAAAAAACAATTTTTTTTGACTCTTTCTCTGCGAATCTCTGACACACAAATACCTCACGATCAGGATTTTCCACAAAGGGGTAACACAAGAGATAATTTGTACAAGTCTTTTATGTATAAATTATCTAAATTCTATCGAAAAATTTATAATAAGTTTTACGGATCTTTTGTTTTTCCAAGGACTCTTTATCCAAAGAAATCCAATCTGGAATCCTTAAGATCTTTCATCTCGCCACCAAGAAATTTTGATCCAATTACAGCCGATCCAAAATTCTATAGCTATAGAGAAAGTTCCTCGATCACGGACTTTTTAGAAATTCTTTGGAGATTTTATTCATCATATATGAATCGATCTGATTCAAAAGTTAAGAACTTGCATCCGTATCTCAGTGTCAATTCAAACATGGAGTGTTTGTTAATCAAATCCATGTTCTAAGAAATCTTTACCATCCGGAAAGAAAGAAAACTGGAGTCTTTTTCGTTTTCGAAGCAAAAAAAAATATGTTAATAAACGTAGGATCAAGATAACCTTAAAAAAAAAAAGATCTGATTTCTGTGATCATTTTCGAGGGAGATATTAAAGATAAAAAGATAATATTTATTACTACGAGTGCAATATTTACAAAAAATATCTCCCCACGATCTTAACTACGAGTGGGTTCAAACTTATAAGATCCATCCTTTCCGAGATTTATTTCAACTTGATATTACCAAACTTGGTATCAAAAATTCAAGATATTTTTGATATACCATGGGTAATTCTTGAGAAGATTTTTATGAAATGGACTCGGATAAGTGAGAAGATCCTTATGAAATGGACTCTGATAAGTGATAAGTGCGAAGATTTGAACTCTTTCTTTTGTAATGGGAGAAAAGGATAGAAAAAAATTTCAGTGAGACAT
Source organism: Cyperus esculentus (assembly GCA_030179965.1). Lineage (NCBI taxonomy): Eukaryota > Viridiplantae > Streptophyta > Magnoliopsida > Poales > Cyperaceae > Cyperus > Cyperus esculentus. The sequence continues at coordinate 11,632 of JASGLE010000412.1, forward strand.
TACTTCTTCGGTCCGAACCAAGGAATCCGTTAGATATGATGCAACAGAAATCTTTTTCTATCCATTATGATAGATTGAGAAATGAAATAGACGAATCGGAGTTTGAAGAAGGGCACGAAGCGGTGAACCCGCAAGAGATAGAAAACGATTTCTTCAATCAAATAGTTTCAAATAGTTCGGTCTGCTAAAATAAGGCGCTATCTATTTGATAATCTCGAAATTGAGAATATCCATATGAAATCCGGATTTCTTTATTGGGCCGAGTCTTTTCAGGGCAAGTGGCCTCTTGATCACGAGGAAGATAAGCTTCAAGAGGAGGAGCTTCAAGAGAAAGATTCGGAGTTCTTGCAGAGTGGAACAATTCTGTACCAGAAAAAAGAGAGATTTTCCAAAGAACAAAGCGTTTTTCTAATAAACCGATTCATTTGGGAACCTCCGCAGCCATTCTTTTTGGTAGTCATACGGCTGGACTTTTGGTTTTCACGTCGAGAATTGTTTGAGAAGAGGTCTGACCTAGACCTAGATAAGTATCCTTCTTCATCTTTCAATGAAAATTGGTTCAATAAGCAAAAAAAGCACACTGAATTGTTGGCTCGTCGTCAGAGATGGCAAAGAAGACTTAGAATCCATAGTTCCTTATGTAAAGGATCTTTCTCTTCTCATATTCTGTTGGAGAGTTATCAGTATTTAGCAAATCTGTTCCTATCTAAGGGAAGGCTCTTGGATCAAATGAAAAAAATATTGTTGAGAAAGAGATGGCTTCTCCCGGAGTAAATGAACCATTTGATTTGTGGAACAGGAGAAAGATTTCTCCATTCCTTATCCGTAAAGATATATGGCCATGAAAAAGGGGATTAAGTGGAAGAGGATTGGCCGGGTGGTAGAGTCGTGGAAACACTTGTTTATTCGATATTTTCGACCTTAGTTCATATGCTACTGTTGAAGCATGAATTGAAATCTTAGATCAAAGCACTATGTATGGATGATAGAAACTGCCTAAACAAGAATGAATTCCTTTCTTGTTTAGGCGAACAACCAAAAACAGAGTAGAAAAACTGATTCATTCAGATCGACATGAGGGTCCAACTCCATTGGATTGCCAGAATCCATGTTGTATATTTGAAGCAGGTTGACCCCCGTACTTCTCTCATGAACCCTCTTCCTGCTGAGCCCCTTGGTCCACAGAGAAAAAATGTAGGGCTGGTGCTAAAAATTCATCACGGAAGAAAGGACTCAAAGAGCCGGGATCCCTAAGGGGATCACTAACTTATACTAAAACGAATAGTAATCTAATAGAAAAGAACTATTTTTTCTGTATACTTTCCCCAGTTCCATTGCTACCGCGGGCCTTACGCAATCGATCGGATCATATAGATATCCCTTCAACACAACATAGGTCATCGAAAGGATCTAGGACAATTCACCAAAGCACGAAAGCCAGGATCAGAAAGTTGATTCCTATTTCAAGAATGCATAACCGCATGGATAAGCTTACACTAACCCGTCAATTTTGGATCCAATTGGGGATTTTCCTTGAGAAGTATCGGGAAGAAATTGGAATGTAATAATATAGATTCATAAAGAAGAAAAGGTTCTCTATGGATTCAAAGGGTATACCTATGGGATAGAAGAATAAAATTCGAAATGAAATAAAGAATCCAGGCGCGCAGCGAGGAAATCAAAAAAAAAGTAGAAGAGCCCGGATTCAAAATGAAGAAATTGAAACTCAAAAAGGATCCTTCTTTCTGGATGAGGGGCAAAGGGATTTCTATCGAGAAAGAGTTCTTGATCTTTTTAGAAGATCGTGATTTGATCCGCATATGTTTGGTAAAAGAGAAATCTTCTCCTTTGATCATAAAAGAAAAGTCTTCAATTGGAACATGAAAACGTGACTGAATTGGTCTTAGTCACTCTTCGGAACGGAGTGGAAGAAGGGAAGAAATTCTCGAACGAAGAAAAGGATCCAATTACTTCGAAAGAATTGAACGAGGAGCTGTATGAGGTCAAAATCTCATGTACGGTTCTGTAGAGTGACAGTAAGGGTGACTTATCTGTCAACTTTTCCACTATCAACCCCAAAAAACCAAACTCTGCCTTACGTAAAGTTGCCAGAGTACGATTAACCTCTGGATTTGAAATCACTGCTTATATACCAGGTATTGGCCATAATTTACAAGAACATTCTGTAGTATTAGTAAGAGGAGGAAGGGTGAAGGATTTACCCGGTGTGAAATATCACATTGTTCGAGGAACCCTAGATGCTGCCGGAGTAAAGGGTCGTCAACAAGGGCGTTCTAGTGCGTTGTAAATTCTTATCCAAGACTTGTATCATTTGATGATGCCATGTGAATCGCTAGAAACATGTGAAGTGTATGGCTAACCCAATAACGAAAGTTTCGTAAGGGGACTGGAGCAGGCTACCATGAGACAAAAGATCTTCTTTCTAAAGAGATTCGATTCGGAACTATTATATGTCCAGGGTCCAATATGGAAATCATTTCAGAGGTTTTCCCTTACTTTGTCCGTGTCAACAAAGAATTCGAAATACCTCGGCTTTTTCAGAACAGGTCCGAGTCAAATAGCAATGATTCGAAGCACTTCTTTTTACATTAAACTATGTATTTCGGAAACCTAAGGACTCGATCGTATGGATATGTAAAATACAGGATTTCCAATCCTAACAGGATTAGGAGGGAAACGGATACTCAATCTCAAGTGAGTAAACAGAATTCCATACTCGATCTCATAGATACATATAGAATTCTGTGGAAAGCCGTATTCGACGAAAGTCGTATGTACGGCTTGGAGGGAGATCTTTCCTATCTTTCGAGATCGACCCTACAATATGGGGTCAAAAAGCCAAAAAAAAACAAAAATTGATTCGTTTTTAGCCCTTATAAAAAGAAAACTGATTCTTGAACTTCTTTCACGCTCATGTCACGTCGAGGTACTGCAAAAAAAAAAACTGAAAAATTCGATCCAATTTGTTGTAGTCGAGTCGTTAACATGTTGGTTAACCGTATGATGAAAGACGGAAAAAAATCATTGGCTTATAAGATTTTCTATCGAGCCGGGATAGGTATTAGAAAAGAGACAAAAAAAAATCCAGTATATGTTTTACGTCAAGCAATAGGTAGAGTAATTCCCAGCGTAGGAGTCAAAATAAGAAAACGAAAAACAAAGGGAAAAAAGGGAGGAAAGACTTATAAAGTCCCTGTTGCAATAAAAATTCCACAAGGAATATTACTTGCCATTCGTTGGTTAATAGAAGCATCCCGAAAGCGTTCGGGTACAAGTATGGTTTCACAATTACGTTCCGAATTAATAGATGCTGCTTCAAAAAAGCGTGGCAATGCCATACGCAAAAAG
>JASGLE010000412.1:30000-32315 GCA_030179965.1 Cyperus esculentus
AAGTACAATGGGTCAAACTCCTCTGATGGATAAGGATCATCGATTGATCATTTGAAGTATCTCACTTCCTTTTTTATACTTCGTAGTAAAGCCAGAACACAATATCCAGAAATAGTATTATTTTTTTCATACGATTTAATGAAATTCGCAATGCGGGAATGAACCCTATTGCAACGACGTCTTAAAAATATATTGGAATGTAGCTCGGACTCTTGATACAAGATAGAGTCCTTATATTTATATTTATTTATACGATCATCATCGTCATCGGAATCATAGCATAGTACTCATCAGAATCATAGTCCTCATCATCTGAGGAATCAGATGATGATCCTTCATCCGACGAGTTGTTCTCCCGACTTAACTTTACTCTGAAATTCTTCAGAAATTGTGAAAATTTTTATTTGTATGGCCAACCATTGGCGGTATATTGGTTGAAGCCATAGATCAACAACATCAGTAATCTTTTTTGAAAAATGAAAAGTACCATTTACTTTGCTCCTTTTTTATTTTTATCAAAAAATTTCTAATTATATACGAGAAAATCAATTCTTTTTAAGAAAATTTGTCAAATAGTGATTTTCTTATTTTATTTTAGCAAAAAAAGCAAATTTTTCAAATCAAAAAAGTAATAGTTCTTATTTTAGAATAACAAATTTTAGCAAAAAAAGCAAATTAATAGGAAATATATAGATACATGATATAATCTACACACTCAAATTAGATTAGGCAAATTAGATTAGGTTTGATTCATAGATATTCTTTCCATTATTTTAGAAACTCTATGAGTCGTATGTTTGTTACAATAGCGACAAAATTTTCTCAATTCTAATAAATTGGGTGTATTGAAACGATTCGTTTGAGTAATATATCTAGAAATACCCATTGATTTTTTATTGACACTTCTTCGAACAAACCTAGTAACTCTTAAAAGAACTCTGATTATTACACGACAACTAGTACATTCTGTAAAAGCTCTGACTCTTACATCTTTATTGTCAGTCATGAACCTCCTTTATATCTTTTTCTTTAAGTTCTATTCTCTAGAAGAGGTGGAATAGAATAAAGAATCTCTAGAAGAGGTGGAATCCTTTATATCTTTTGATTGGTTTACTTTATATCTTTTTATTGGTTTAACTTTCCTATTTTCGGTTTTTGAATCGAAAAAGAAAAAAAAAATCAATAAGAATTCTTAACAAGTTATTACATTTCAAAAGATTTTTTTGAAATTCTTTATCTAGTTAATTACATATGTATTTTTTTAAGTTAAGTATAAGTAATAAAAAATAGAATCAAAATGAAGGAATACAATTTCTTTCTAACTATCTAGTTTTATTCTAAACCCTCATAACTTACTTATTTCAGTCTCTTTTTTTCGACTATGATTTCGTGTAGCTTACGCTAGACTTAGGTTTTGATTCAGATATCATTTGATTATTTCATTTATACTACTTATTACATTTTCATTTATACTACTTATTACATTTCAAAAGATTTTTTTGAAATTATCTAGTTAATAGCTAAAAAGCCTTCTTCCTTATTAATAATATCCATTATTCTAGAACAGAATTTGATAAAAGAAGCTTTTTTGCAATAGAAACAAAGATGGGGAAAGAGTTACCTCTTGCTAAGGCAAAGCCTTTATTTAATGAAATTCTTTATTCTTTCATTAAGAACTAATCCAATCTCCCCAAGTAGGATTCGAACCTACGACCAATCAGTTAACAGCCGACCGCTCTACCACTGAGCTACTGAGGAACAACGGCAGATTCTACCTCTTAGAGTTCAACTTTTGTTCTCAACCCATAAACAATATAAGTCCCAAGCTTCCTTCGTAACTCCCGGAACTTCGTCGTAGTGTCCCCCTTCCATGTCTCATTTCATATATGGAAGATAGTATTCTCATATCATCAATATTTTTCTATTATACTAGAATATATATGCAAGATGATATTTGCATATAATCAATATATGACTCTCTCGAATATATATGTCAAACATCTTTTTTTTTTGAATCCATTCTGTCTTACTCTATCAAAAAAGCCTTCCAATCTATGTATCAAATAGAAGAAAAAGGAATGAAGACAAGAAATCATGGATTTTCACCTTTCCTTATTCAAGTAAATCAAAGATATGCATTTTTTCGTTGAAACTAGAAGGCCAAACGGCTGTAGATTCGGGGTTTTCACTTATAGCTGAGCATCAGGGAAAGGTCCTTTATACTGATAGTCAAAAGATCCTTTTTTCAAGGAATGGGAATACTGAAAGTATTCCTTTAGTTAAGTATCAAGATTCCAACAAAAAAACTTTGATCC
>JASGLE010000413.1:17500-32312 GCA_030179965.1 Cyperus esculentus
CAAACCACTTTTAATCCCAAGGTTTGAGGAAGTACAATGGGTCAAACTCCTCTGATGGATAAGGATCATCGATTGATCATTTGAAGTATCTCACTTCCTTTTTTATACTTCGTAGTAAAGCCAGAACACAATATCCAGAAATAGTATTATTTTTTTCATACGATTTAATGAAATTCGCAATGCGGGAATGAACCCTATTGCAACGACGTCTTAAAAATATATTGGAATGTAGCTCGGACTCTTGATACAAGATAGAGTCCTTATATTTATATTTATTTATACGATCATCATCGTCATCGGAATCATAGCATAGTACTCATCAGAATCATAGTCCTCATCATCTGAGGAATCAGATGATGATCCTTCATCCGACGAGTTGTTCTCTCCGACTTAACTTTACTCTGAAATTCTTCAGAAATTGTGAAAATTTTTATTTGTATGGCCAACCATTGGCGGTATATTGGTTGAAGCCATAGATCAACAACATCAGTAATCTTTTTTGAAAAATGAAAAGTACCATTTACTTTGCTCCTTTTTTATTTTTATCAAAAAATTTCTAATTATATACGAGAAAATCAATTCTTTTTAAGAAAATTTGTCAAATAGTGATTTTCTTATTTTATTTTAGCAAAAAAAGCAAATTTTTCAAATCAAAAAAGTAATAGTTCTTATTTTAGAATAACAAATTTTAGCAAAAAAAGCAAATTAATAGGAAATATATAGATACATGATATAATCTACACACTCAAATTAGATTAGGCAAATTAGATTAGGTTTGATTCATAGATATTCTTTCCATTATTTTAGAAACTCTATGAGTCGTATGTTTGTTACAATAGCGACAAAATTTTCTCAATTCTAATAAATTGGGTGTATTGAAACGATTCGTTTGAGTAATATATCTAGAAATACCCATTGATTTTTTATTGACACTTCTTCGAACAAACCTAGTAACTCTTAAAAGAACTCTGATTATTACACGACAACTAGTACATTCTGTAAAAGCTCTGACTCTTACATCTTTATTGTCAGTCATGAACCTCCTTTATATCTTTTTCTTTAAGTTCTATTCTCTAGAAGAGGTGGAATAGAATAAAGAATCTCTAGAAGAGGTGGAATCCTTTATATCTTTTGATTGGTTTACTTTATATCTTTTTATTGGTTTAACTTTCCTATTTTCGGTTTTTGAATCGAAAAAGAAAAAAAAAATCAATAAGAATTCTTAACAAGTTATTACATTTCAAAAGATTTTTTTGAAATTCTTTATCTAGTTAATTACATATGTATTTTTTTAAGTTAAGTATAAGTAATAAAAAATAGAATCAAAATGAAGGAATACAATTTCTTTCTAACTATCTAGTTTTATTCTAAACCCTCATAACTTACTTATTTCAGTCTCTTTTTTTCGACTATGATTTCGTGTAGCTTACGCTAGACTTAGGTTTTGATTCAGATATCATTTGATTATTTCATTTATACTACTTATTACATTTTCATTTATACTACTTATTACATTTCAAAAGATTTTTTTGAAATTATCTAGTTAATAGCTAAAAAGCCTTCTTCCTTATTAATAATATCCATTATTCTAGAACAGAATTTGATAAAAGAAGCTTTTTTGCAATAGAAACAAAGATGGGGAAAGAGTTACCTCTTGCTAAGGCAAAGCCTTTATTTAATGAAATTCTTTATTCTTTCATTAAGAACTAATCCAATCTCCCCAAGTAGGATTCGAACCTACGACCAATCAGTTAACAGCCGACCGCTCTACCACTGAGCTACTGAGGAACAACGGCAGATTCTACCTCTTAGAGTTCAACTTTTGTTCTCAACCCATAAACAATATAAGTCCCAAGCTTCCTTCGTAACTCCCGGAACTTCGTCGTAGTGTCCCCCTTCCATGTCTCATTTCATATATGGAAGATAGTATTCTCATATCATCAATATTTTTCTATTATACTAGAATATATATGCAAGATGATATTTGCATATAATCAATATATGACTCTCTCGAATATATATGTCAAACATCTTTTTTTTTTGAATCCATTCTGTCTTACTCTATCAAAAAAGCCTTCCAATCTATGTATCAAATAGAAGAAAAAGGAATGAAGACAAGAAATCATGGATTTTCACCTTTCCTTATTCAAGTAAATCAAAGATATGCATTTTTTCGTTGAAACTAGAAGGCCAAACGGCTGTAGATTCGGGGTTTTCACTTATAGCTGAGCATCAGGGAAAGGTCCTTTATACTGATAGTCAAAAGATCCTTTTTTCAAGGAATGGGAATACTGAAAGTATTCCTTTAGTTAAGTATCAAGATTCCAACAAAAAAACTTTGATCCATCAAAAACCCCGGGTTCAGGGAGGTAAATGCGTTAAAAAAGGTCAAATTTTGGCGGACGGTGCCGCTACAGTTGATGGGGAACTCGCTTTAGGAAAAAACATATTAGTAGCTTATATGCCATGGGAGGGTTATAATTCTGAAGATGCAGTACTAATTAGTGAACGTCTGATATATGAAGATATTTTTACTTCTTTTTCTATTCGGAGATATGAAATTAAGACTTATATGACAAATCAATTGGTTTGATACGAATAATGGAAGTCGTTTCAGTATGTTAAGGATACATATGTATCCACAATCTAGATAGAATTCGAAAATAGTCTATTTCCTATACCAATATAGGAATAAAGAAATTCGCAGAATTCTTAAAGACTTTTTTCCTTAATTTCTTTATAAATAGATACAAATATACCTTTTTTTTGTATTGTAAAGGGGTATCCAATCTTTGAATTTTTTTCTTTCTTTTTTCGAATATTTGAGTTATAGCCCTTTTTTTTTTGGAAACTCTGTTGCAGACTTTTGATTTCATCATAGCTATGCTACAGAATTTGAAAAATCTTATTCATTCTTACTGGTATGTATTTTCAATTTTAAGGGATTATATCCCGATAACATGATAGTTTTTAGAAACTCAGACCGGAGGTGCAGAATGCGAACTATCCAAGAACTCGAACTAGATGCGAATAAAGCAAAAAACCTAGTTCGATTGGAAATAAAAAGCCTTTTATAGGAATTTACTGATTTGAATAATTCAGAACTTCAGCATCTCTACCAAGAGATTCATGAGGCAAGACGTTCTACCTATGAACCTGACACATTACCTTATGATGGCGTTATTGCGTTTATGTATTATATTCTAGAAAAATGTGATGAGAATTTCTTTGAATCTATTTCTGATCAAGAGAGATCTCTTATAAGAAAAACATCACATAGGACTATTCCAAACTATTCGTATTTGGTATATCTAAAAGGTGAAATAAAAGAAAAAATAAGAAGATTGGTCAAAGGACAAAATATACCACCATTGCAGAAAGGAAAAAATGTACCAGCTCAGTCTTTTTTTTCTTTTCTAGAAAAGGTTCTTGGGGACGAAATGTTCTTCAAGCCCAAGAAATAATTCTAAGATTTCTGAACCAAAAACTCCAGGTCCTAAAACTGAATAGAAAAGTTTTGGTCATGGTCCTGAAACCAAACAAAGAATTCTAAGATTTCTGAATTCTTAATATTCTTAATTATTAAGAAAATTTTTGTTAATAATTTTCTTATTGGCCAACATAAGCATAATATTGATCCAATTTTTTTTCTCACTGTTACTAAAAAGAGTGAAATGAATCCCCTTAATAAAAATAAAGGGGATTATTCTTGAAAATTATTAGTAGTTAATTTTCAGGTTTCCTTATTTGTCTTATTTTTATGTCGAAAATCCATATATGGACATAGATGGAGTTCACTAAAATCTCATGTGATTTATCAAACAGAATAGAAATTCCACTAGATTGATCTATAGATAGGGATCGTCGATAAATAATGATCAACTAAAGGTATTTTTTTCGATAAAAAGCTACTAAGCTTCAAAATTATTTGGAATGGAAATATGAGGATATCACAATGCTTAATCACATAGAATTGTACAACTTTTACAGTTACAGATTTATCACTAATGCTAACAAAAAATAAATAAGTCCTGTCTTTGTGGGAAAGACCTATTAACGGCCACGGACCTATTAATGGTCAAGATCCTTTTGATTTTAAAGAGTCACTGGAATCAGACTCGTTTAATGAAAAAGAGGATGTTCATTCTGATTCAGAATCAGAAAAGGATATTGATCAAAAGGATATTGATTCTGATTCAGAATCAGAAAAGGAGGAAAAGGATATTGATTCTGATTCAGAATCAGAAAAGGAGGAATCAGATGATAAGGACTATGATTCTGATGAGTCCTATGATTCCGCTGACAAGGACTTTATCTTGTATCAAGAGTTGGAAGAGTTTTTTTAAGAAATCATTTTAGTCCTCTTCTTCACCAGATTGAGCGGTTCATATAATACCATGAAGAAACTAAAACTCTTAATAGGTGTTCTCAATTTACTAGAAGAAATAAACAAGGGTGTTAAGTATTTCAAACCGTCAATCGACGATCCATCAGAGGAGTTGGACCCATCGTATTCACTCCCATTTTCGGAATCCGAGTGGGAAGAAGAGGGGGATTCGCAAATTAATGAGCTCCCTCCGAGCTATCGTTGCGAATTGATTTCTTACTGGGTCCGGGGTTCTATTTTCTCAAATAAAATATCGAGAAATCCAAATATCTACCTTTCGGGACCAAAGGTGATAAAATTTCTCCGGAAAATTTGATTTGTCACATAATCAAATCCTTCATTTGATTTGGATAGAATAAAAAAGTAGTATATGAATCAATCCAAATTTTTGTGTGTACTAGATTCAAATAACTGGCATAATTCTGATTTTTTGATTTTTCCTGATCGGAAAAATCATCCATGAAAAAGAAAGAAAAAAGATAGAAAAATTTTGTTATTTATGATCAAAAATTCATTCACTCCTATTATTCCACAAGAAGAAAATAAGGGTTCTGTTGAATTTCAAGTATTCAGTTTCACCAATAAGATACAGAGACTTACTTCCCATTTAGAATTGCACAAAAAAGATTTTTTATCGGAAAGGGGTCTACGAAAAATTCTGGGAAAACGTCAACGGTTGCTGACTTATTTGTCAAAGAAAAATCGAGTACGTTATAATAAATTAATTGATCAGTTGAATATTCGAGAGCCACAAACTCGTTAATTTCATCGTTTGAATTTTTTTTTAGTAGTATTCGATTTTTCATTTTGATGAGCCTCACTTTGAGGAATTCATGGAATAATGAATTCAGGAAGAAAAGATATGACTGTACCGGTTACAAGAAAAGATCTCATGATAGTCAATATGGGTCCTCACCACCCATCAATGCATGGTGTTCTTCGACTGATCCTTACTCTCGATGGTGAAGATGTTATTGATTGTGAACCCATATTGGGCTATTTACACAGAGGAATGGAAAAAATAGCGGAAAACCGAACAATTATACAATATCTACCTTATGTAACACGGTGGGATTATTTAGCTACTATGTTCACAGAGGCAATAACGGTAAATGCACCAGAAAAATTGGAAAATGTTCAAGTACCTCAAAGAGCTAGCTATATCCGAGTTATTATGCTGGAATTGAGCCGTATAGCTTCTCATTTGTTATGGCTTGGACCTTTTATGGCAGATATCGGTGCACAGACTCCTTTCTTCTATATTTTCAGAGAGAGAGAATTGATATACAATCTATTCGAAGCCGCCACAGGTATGCGAATGATGCATAATTATTTCCGCATCGGGGGGGTAGCTGCTGATCTACCTTATGGATGGATAGAGAAATGTTTCGATTTCTGCGATTATTTCTTAACAGTTTTTGTTGAATATCAAAAACTGATTACACGGAATCCCATTTTTTTGGAACGAGTGGAAGGAGTGGGCATTATTGGTGGAGAAGAAGCAGTAAATTGGGGTTTATCCGGTCCAATGTTACGAGCTTCTGGAATCCAATGGGATCTTCGTAAAGTTGATAATTATGAGTGTTACAATGAATTCGATTGGGAAATCCAATGGCAAAAAGAAGGAGATTCATTAGCTCGTTATTTAGTACGAATCGGTGAAATGAGGGAATCCATAAAAATAATTCAACAGGCTCTAGAGGGAATTCCTGGAGGACCCTATGAGAGTTTAGAAGTCCGACGCTTTGATAGAGCAAAGAATTCCGAATGGAATGATTTTGCATATAGATTTATAAGTAAAAAACCTTCACCCAATTTTGAATTGTCGAAACAAGAACTTTATGTGAGAGTGGAAGCCCCAAAAGGGGAATTAGGGATTTATTTGATAGGAGATAATAGTGTTTTCCCCTGGAGATGGAAAATTCGTCCACCCGGTTTTATCAATTTGCAAATTCTTCCTCAGCTAGTTAAAAGAATGAAATTGGCTGATATCATGACGATATTAGGTAGTATAGATATCATTATGGGAGAAGTTGATCGTTGAAATGATAATTGATACGACAGAAGTACAAACTATCAATTCTTTCTCTACATCGGGATTTTTCAAAGAAGTCTATGGACTGATATGGATTGTACCTATTTTGACCCTGCTATTGGGAATCATAATAGGAGTACTAGTAATTGTTTGGTTAGAAAGAGAAATATCTGCAGCGATCCAACAGCGTATTGGGCCTGAATATGCTGGTCCGTTGGGAATTCTTCAAGCTATAGCAGATGGGACTAAATTACTTTTGAAAGAGGATCTCCTCCCATCTCGAGGAGATATTCGTCTGTTTAGTGTCGGACCGTCTATAGCAGTTATATCAGTTCTACTAAGCTATTTAGTAATTCCTTTTGAGTATCGTCTTGTTTTAGCTGATCTCGGTATAGGTGTTTTTTTATGGATCGCCATTTCAAGTATTGCTCCTATTGGTCTTCTTATGTCAGGATATGGATCGAATAATAAATATTCCTTTTCAGGTGGTCTACGAGCTGCTGCTCAATCTATTAGTTATGAAATACCATTAACTCTATGTGTATTATCAATATCTCTACGTGTGATTCGTTGGAATATGAACTTTTACCTCTTTTTCTTCTAAAAATCAAAGAACAAAAAGAGGTTCAATGTATTGAATAGATATTCTCATTTTTTTATTCAGCATTCGGGTTGATGAGTTAAACCAGATAGTTATATGAGTGAAACAAAACAGCTTATCAATTTGTAGTAAGAATAAAAAATCTCATTCCCTATGTACAAGAATCAAGTTGAAGTAAACATAAGTAGCGTAAACTGTTTACCCCAAGATTCCGATTTTTTGATTAGTCATCATATCTTGAAGCGGGTGCAAACAAAAGATCAACTGTATGGAGTTTCTACTACTTTCTTTTATTTATTACTATACCGGCGATCAATCAAAAGTCAGTGGACAGTTAGGAACACCAAGGTACACAAAAGATTAGTAATCGAGATAATGTAAGGTATCAAAAAAGAGGTTTTTCCACATAAAACGAATCATAATAAGGACTTGAAATTGGTAGAAATGATCAAGTAGTACTTCCTTACGATTCCGATCTAGAGTATGCTCCTATTCACTGATTAAAGAAATGACTATCAAGAACGAATTAATCCTTTATTTTTTTTTGAAGTACCCTCCCCTGAGACAGAAGAAGAGGAAAAAAGAAATGGAATGCCATATATGGTATGAATAATAAAAAAAATCTTTCTTTATTCTTTCTTCCATATTCATACATATACAATTCTTATCATGATTCATGAACTAATGCCTAATTCTTTATATTTATTGATATAACGAGTATTTTATTGAAAGATTCAGTTATTACCGAACAAAGAGAGATTCTCATTATAAAGGATAAGATCAATTCGGAAGCAACTTTTTGATTATTCTAGCAGACAGAATTCCATTGGTCTAATTTGGGACTCTCCGATCTATCTTTATTCTGTCTACCCCCAAAGAAAGATGCCGATAATACCGAACTAGTCCTTACATTTTTTGTGGCCATAGAGGAGCCGTATGAAGCTGAGGTTTCATGTACGGTTTTGAAATAGCGATGAAAACAGTCATGTTTTTTTCGACTATGATTATCTAACAGTTCAAGTACAGTTGATATAGTTGAAGCACAGTCCAAATATGGTTTTTGGGGGTGGAATCTGTGGCGTCAGCCTATAGGCTTTCTAGTTTTTCTAATTTCTTCTCTAGCCGAATGTGAGAGATTGCCTTTTGATTTACCAGAAGCAGAGGAGGAATTAGTAGCAGGTTATCAAACCGAATATTCGGGTATCAAATATGCTCTCTTTTATCTTGCTTCTTACCTAAATCTATTAGTTTCTTCATTATTTGTCACAATTCTTTACTTAGGTGGGTGGAATTTCTCTATTCCGTACATATCCATTCCTGAACTTTTTAAAATAAAGAAAATGGCTGGAATTTTTGGAATGACAATTGGTATCTTTATTACATTAGCTAAGGCTTATTTGTTTCTCTTCATTTCTATCACAACAAGATGGACTTTACCTAGGATGAGAATAGACCAGTTATTAAATCTTGGATGGAAATTTCTTTTACCTATTTCTCTAGGTAATCTTTTATTAACAACTTCTTCTCAACTTGTCTCACTATAAATAACAGAATACGATAACAAGATTCTCGATTCATAATATCTCTCAAACAAGAGAAAGAAACTTCCATTTTCTCATTGATATTTACAATATGTTCCCTATGGTAACTGGGTTCATGAATTATGGTCAACAAACAATACGAGCTGCAAGGTACATTGGTCAAGGTTTCATAATTACCTTATCCCACACAAATCGTTTACCTGTCACTATTCAATATCCTTATGAAAAATCGATCATGTCAGAGCGTTTCCGGGGTCGAATCCACTTTGAATTTGATAAATGTATTGCTTGTGAAGTATGTGTTCGTGTATGCCCGATAGATCTACCCCTTGTTGATTGGAGATTGGAAAGAGATATTAAAAAGAAACAATTGCTAAATTATAGTATTGATTTCGGGGTTTGTATATTTTGTGGTAATTGTGTCGAGTATTGTCCAACAAACTGTTTATCAATGACTGAAGAATATGAACTTTCTACTTATGATCGTCATGAATTGAATTATAATCAAATTGCTTTGGGTCGGTTACCAATCTCAATAATTGGAGATTACACAATTCAAACTGTTATGAATTCGACTCAATTCCAAATAGATAAAGAGAATTCCTTTGATTCAAGAACGATTACTAATTACTAAGATTTTTTTTGGTTAGTCAGTAACTACAAAGAAAACTCAAAACTATTGATTGTCGAAAATCACTCTTTGATTGAAACTGACAATCTGTTTTTCGTGATGGGATGATTTCGAAATATACAATTTGAACCACTATTCAAACTAGTCTTTTTTCGGATAAAAATTCTATTTACATTAATCCATATTTCCTTTTCATTCTATGACAAATTTATCATAAACTATATTTTATACAAGAAGAAAATAGGGTAATCCCTTTTCCTTTCCTGGACCTTTTAGTATGGTCATGATATATTTCAATTTCTTTGTTTTTTTTTACATAATGGATTTACCTCGACCAATACATGATATTCTTGTGGTATTTCTGGGATCAGTTCTTGTATTAGGGGGTCTAGGGGTAGTATTACTTACCAATCCAATTTATTCTGCCTTTTCGTTGGGATTTGTTCTTATTTCGATATCTTTATTCTATATTTCATTGAACTCCTATTTTGTAGCTGCCGCACAGCTCCTTATTTATGTCGGAGCCATAAATGTATTGATCTTATTTGCTGTAATGTTCATGAATGCTTCACAATATTCCAAAGATTCCTATCTTTGGACCATTGGAGATGGGGTTACTTCAATGGTTTGTACAACTATTCTTTTTTCACTAATGACTACTATCCTAGATACATCATGGTACGGGATTCTTTGGACTACAAGATCAAACCAAATTATAGAACAGGACCTCATAAATAACGTTCAACAAATTGGGATTCATTTAGCAACAGATTTTTTTCTTCCCTTTGAACTCATTTCTATAATTCTTTTAGTTTCCTTGATAGGAGCAATTACTATGGCTCGACAATAAGAAATACTTAGATTAGAATGATTCCAAATTCTAAGAATTGATAATTCTAAATAAAAAAAATCCAAATTTTTTGTCCCTTTTTACCTATTTTTTCCTTATTTGTTAATTGATTAAATTTTTAAGTAAAAAAAAGGTAAAATTCATTTTTTGAAGAAATCAAAATATCTTTATCTATCCTATTCCTATTTATTTTAATCGAAATAATATTTTCTCAATAATATTTTCTCTTTTTACAATTTTGATAAAAAAAAGTACAGAATTTTTTAATTTTTATATTTGACTTAAAATCGTATTGTCTTATTTCTTATTTATTCTTTACAGTATTCTTGAACTTTGAATATTTAATATATTATATTTTATTAAAGATAAGAATTAGTGAATCAAATTTTCAGGAAAGGAAAAAATATCAATTAACAATTAAACTTCTTAATATTTTATGGAACTTATATATCAATATGCATGGATAATACCCTTTCTTTCACTTATAGTTCCAATAATAATAGGTATTGGACTTCTACTTATTTCCACAGCAACGAAAAGTATTCGTCGCATATGGGCTTTTCCAAGTATTTTCTTTTTAATCATAACTCTGATATTTTCTTTAAATCTTTCTATTCAACAAATAAATGGGAATTTGATTTATCAATACCTATGGTCTTGGACGATTAATAAGGATTTTTCCTTAGAATTCGGATATTTGATTGATCCACTGACCTCAATTATGTTAATACTCATTACTACTGTTGGAATCACAGTTCTTATTTACAGCGATAGTTATATGTCTCATGATCAAGGATATTTGAGATTTTTTGCTTATTTGAATTTTTTCAATGCTTCTATGTTGGGACTAGTTACAAGTTCAAATTTGATACAAATTTATGTTTTTTGGGAAATAGTAGGAATATTTTCCTATTTGTTAATAGGATTTTGGTTTACACGACCGCTCGCTGCAAATGCCTGCCAAAAAGCCTTTATAACTAATCGTATAGGTGATTTTGGTTTATTATTAGGAATTTTAGGTTTTTATTGGATAATAGGTAGTTTCGAATTTCGAGATTTATTTGAAATAACCAATAATTTTATCCAAAAAAATGAAGTGAATTCTTTATTTACTACTTTATGTACCTTTTTATTATTTCTTGGTGCGATTGCTAAATCCGCACAATTTCCTCTTCACATATGGTTACCTGATGCCATGGAAGGACCTACTCCTATTTCTGCTCTTATACACGCCGCTACCATGGTAGCAGCGGGAGTTTTTCTTGTAGCTCGACTGTTCCCTCTTTTCTTAATAACACCTTATATAATGGATATAATTTCTTCAATAGGTTTAATAACTTTATTTTTAGGAGCTACTTTGGCTCTTGCTCAAAAAGACATTAAAAGAAGCTTAGCCTATTCTACAATGTCTCAATTGGGTTATATTATAATGGCTTTAGGTATAGGCTCGTTTCGAGCTGCTTTATTTCATTTGATAACTCATGCTTACTCTAAGGCTTTATTATTTTTAGGATCTGGATCCGTTATTCATTCAATGGAACCTGTTGTTGGATATTCACCGGATAAAAATCAAAATATGGTTTTTATGGGTGGTTTAACTAACTATATCCCAATTACAAAAACTGCTTTTTTATTGGGTACACTCTCTCTTTGTGGTATTCCACCCCTTGCTTGTTTCTGGTCTAAAGATGAGATTCTTAGTAATAGTTGGTTACATTCTCCAATTTATGGGATAATAGCTTATTTCACTGCAGGATTAACAGCATTTTATATGTTTCGAGTATACTTACTTACTTTTGATGGATATTTACGTATTAATTTTCAAGCTTATAGTAGTACTAAAACAAATTTCTTTTATTCAATATCTTTATGGGGTAAAAGCACATGTAACAAATCAAATACCAATAGAAGTTTGCCTTTATCAAAAATAAATAAAAAAGTTTCCTTTTTTTCAAAAGAAAAAAAGAATAGTCTAAGAAATAAAATATACTGCTTCAATATTTTTGAAGCAAATAAATATACTTCTTTATTTCCTCATGAATCAGACAATACTATGTTAATCCCTCTTCTCCTATTAATAGTTTTTACTGTGTTCATTGGTTTAATAGGAATTCATTTTGATGGAAGCGGACTAGATCTTGATTTATTATCAAGATGGTTAACTTTATCAAAAAATTCTTTCATCGAAAGTTCAAATCAATATGTAATTTTTTATGAGTTCTTGCAAAATGTAATTTTTTCAGTAAGTATAGCAACTTTTGGATTATCCATAGCATTCATTTTTTATGGATCTATAAATTCCTTTTTTCCGAATTTATTTCTTATTAATTTATTTTTCAAAAAAGGTGTTAAAAGAGATTTCCTAGACCAAATACAAAATGCAATATATAATTGGTCATATAATCGTGGTTACATAGATATTCTTTATACTAATGTTTTTATATTGGGTATAAGAAGATTAAGTAAATTCACTGAATTTTTTGATAAACATATAATTGATGGTATTCCAAATGGAATAGGTGTTACAAGTTTTTTTATAGGAGAAGGGGTTAGATTTATAGGAAATGGTAGAGTCTCATTTTATTTATTCTTTTTTTTATCTTTTGTATCATTGTTTTTATTAATCTTCCTTTTTTTTTAATTCACATATTCTATAGATATTCAAGAATTTTAGAACATAAAATTTTTTTATGTTTATAAATGAAATATTTATTGAAACACATATTATTTATTTATATATATTAAAAACATGTATTACATAGAAATATAGAAGGAAAGGTTCTCTGTAGTTAAATACGTAATTAAATATCTTATGATTAATAATTTATATATTAAAAATTAATTAAATATCTTATAATTCATAATTTATATATTAGAAATTTAGAATAATATATAACTAAACTAAAGTTTTCTAAAGAATTTAAAAGTCTTTTTTATATTATATATATATTAAAATTAAGTTAATAAGATTCTCCTTTATTTTTTCTATTATTTTATTCCTCTTTGTCTTTCATCTAAATATCTAATAATATTAGCAAATACATTTTGTTTGTAAAGTCAGATCAAAAAAAAATATCTAAGAGTTTTTTCCTATTAGTATTAGATATTTCTAATTTCTATTAGAAAAAATAAATAATATAAATATTATTTGGATATGTGTGTAACTGACCTATAGAATTTCAGTCATTTAAAAATCCTTAATTGCACTGAATTTCAAAATATAAGAAAGAAAAAGCAAGAATAATTTAATTAAGATAAGAAAGACACACAATAGACTATAAAACATAAAAAATGGAAAAAGACTCATCAAAAAAAATCTTATTTGAAAAGATTTTCTTTTCTATTAATTATATATTCAATTTTGATAGGATATATGTTTTTCTATAAGAAAAAAAAGCACGGAACGGGTTTTGTCTCGTTATGTTCAAAAATTCTTTTCTAATTATAATAGAATACAATAGAAAGTTCGAATCCTTCTACCTCCCCGTATAAGATAAGGCGATGATCTTCAATCTAAATTGTTTTTATTCTTGATTGAATTAAAAGGCTTGTGGGATAAATGTCATAAAATAATAACCTAATTGCGAATTAATTTCTTACTGGGTCCGGGGTTTTATTTTTTCAAATAAAATATCGAGAAATCCAAATATTTACCTTTCGGGACCAAAGGTTATGAAATTTCTCAAATTTTTGAGGTATTGTATAGAAATCAATTTCTACCCAAATCAAATCCTTCATTTGTAAAGATACTTTATTTCAATTATTAAAATAAAAAGTCTGACGCAAACTGAAATTACATCAATAGATTAGTAGCAAGAATAAGTTTCTTTTTTGTAAGATTATTTGGTATGCTAAATTAATTAAATATAAATAAAATATATAATATAATTCTTTTTTTTTTTTTTTAAATGTATTTCACATAAAAAAATAAAATAAAAAAAAACTTTCAATGGCTGTTCCAAAAAAACGTACTTCTATTTCAAAAAAACGTATTCGTAGAAATATCTGGAGAAAAAAAGGATATTTAATTGCAGTAAAAGCCTCTTCTTTAGCAAAATCACTTTCTATTGGAAATTCAAAAAGTTTTTTGAAACAAAAACCAAATAAAAGAGTTTTTGGTTTTTATGTATTTCTACAATAAAGTATTCCTTTAATAAATATAGATTAAAATGCTATAGATAGTTTAAAATGCTAATAAAAAACTAGCTTTAAAATAAATAATTAATTTTACATTAATTTAATTCTTATTTTTAAGAGATTAATTTTTATTAATTTAGTTAGTAAATTTTAGTTAAGATTAGACTTTAATTAGAACTATAAATTATATATAATTTATATAATTTTTAATTCTAAAAATAATATCTATATCTTAGGATTTCAATTACTTAATTAAGTAACAATTTACTTATTAATTAACTTTTCACAATAGAAGAAAAGATTTTCTTCTATTGTGAAAAGTTTAATAGAACTTAATTTAAATTTGAGATTTAAATATTTCCTATCTTATATATATTTTTTAAAAATTTTTTAAAAATTAAAAAAAGATTTATAATTTACTGTTAATTTACTGTTAATTTTAACATTAAAAAATAAAAAAAGATAAATGATAAAAACTTTGCATTTATTTTTTTTTATTCTACTAGAATATTAAAAAATAAAAAAGACTAAATTCTTTTTGTTTTTTGTAATTTTTGTAAATGTTAAAAAAAATGATTTTTCTTCCTATCATTATTGATACAGAAAATAAGATAAATGAGAAAAAAATAG
>JASGLE010000414.1:0-32308 GCA_030179965.1 Cyperus esculentus
TTTTATGAAAAAACATATTTTATTACTTACTATTTTGTATTTTTTCACTATTATTTTATTTATTTTTTTTATGATAAAAAACAAAAAACATTGAGATATTATTAAAAATAAAGACTCTTATTAGAAAGATTAGAAAGAAGAGTCTTGAGTTAATAAAACTAAGGAAATTGACTCAACAACAAGTTTTTTTAGAAACTCTGTTGCAGACTTTTTATTTTATCATAGTTATATTATAGTTATTCTATGGAATTTGAAAAATAAATCTTATTTATTCTTAAGTAACCATATTATATTATGCATATAGATTATTATGCATATAGATCGATTCGATTTCATATTATCTTATAAGGATCCAAGCCATCGTATTGGATTTCATTTATTTATATTAAGTTCAATGTCTCCGTAAGATTCTATCGCGAGTTTAACATATTGTTAAAGATATAGTGAAAAACATAAGGTTTAGATCGATCTAGATCAAACAATTATATTATTTATATATGTATGAGCAAAATAAAAAAGAAAAACACTTTCAAAATGAAGTGGAAATGTATTGAGTCGAGAATCGAAAATCCATGTTTACATTATGGTCGTTTCATTCTATCCCCCTTTCAAAAAGGTCAGGCTGATACTTTAGGTACTGCCTTGCGAAGAACATTGCTTAGTGAAATCCAAGGAACTGCTATTACATATATTAGATATATTCAAATTAATAACAAAAAGTTGGAGAAAGTATCTCATGAGTATAGTCATATAGAAGATGTCGAAGAATCAATACATGAAATAATCTTAAATTTAAAACAAATTGTATTAAAGAGTTGTATCCATGAATCTATTTTTGCATCTATTTGTGTCAGTGGTCCTATGCGTGTAACTGCAGGACATATTAAGCTACCGTCTTCTGTGCAAGTAATTAATAAAAGCCAATATATTGCAACTATAACAAAACCAATAGATTTCTCAATTGATTTAGTAATCGAAAGAGATCGAGGTTTTCGTGTTAATGACACACGTTTTAGTGATTTGGGTTATAGTTATAGTATAGATGCTTTATTTATGCCTGTTAGAAATGTAAATTATAATATTCATATTTCTAAAGATGGAGAAAATGAAAAAGAGATACTTTTTTTAGAAATATGGACGAATGGGAGTTTGACTCCTAGAGAAGCACTTCGTCAAGCTTCTCTAAAATTGATTGGTTTTCTTCATTCTTTTCTATTTCTAGAAAATGACGACGATATTTTTTCAGAAGAAGAGAACATAAAACTAGACGACGAGGGAAGACGAAGTTCATGAAGTAAAGGAAGAAGAGAAGGATTTTGAGCCTAATTATTTATGGATTTTTTATTGGGACTATAAAAAAAAAATTCTCAAAAAGGGATTGAAATATTGCATAATAGAAAAAGCAAAAGAATTAGACTACGATTTTTGCTACCCCTAGACAAGTGTGAAGAATACTGGTCAAAATTTTTATCAAGAAACTCAAAAAGAAAATCCTTAGCTTAGTATATTCTTGCTTTTCTGTTGAAAATTTTTTGATTGACCGATTAACATTTTCATTAAATACCTTGAAAAATCTCAAAAAAGCTAACATCAATACAACAAGAGACCTTTTAGTTTAGACAAGATAGATTTGAAAAATGTATCTATAATAGATAATATGGGTATAACAGAAAAAAAAAAGACTATTATGATTATGAAAGAAAAATGTATTCTTAAATATCTGAGCTGATTAATTTTTTTGCCATTATTAATATATTTATTAATAAATTTAGACTTAAGATTAGTAAATTTAGACTTAAGATAGAAGAAAGAGCAAAAAAATTAGAGGGCAAAAAACTGCCAACTGTTCCTATTTCCGCTTTAGGATTTACAGAAAAAAATTGTGGAATGTATAAAAGAAAGTAAAAGAATAGATAAAGCAACAAGATTTTTCTATAAATATGGTAGGGATAGATAAAATGAAAAGGGTAGATAAATCAGCAAGATTTTCCTATCCCTTTTATACGACTTAGGGATAGATAAAAAAAGAAGTCTTTTTTAAAATACAAATAGAAGTTTATTCTAAGATATATAAACTTTATAACTTATTTATTTATAAAAAATAAGTTATATAAGGATAATGAGTTACCATATCGACATGAGGATAAGTAAGTTATTTTGATGTATATATGTCAGGAATAGTTACTTCAAAGTATCAAAGTAATTATTCCTGAAATACATTATTTTTATTATGATACATTCCAGAAAAAAACTAAGCTTTGTGTTAAAGATGAAAGCCCTCCTTTTCTTTTTGTAATGTAAAGAAACATGTAATGTAAAGAAACATTAGAAAAAAAAAGAGGAGGGCTTTTGATGGATTAAAAATAACAACTTTTTTTCTCAGTTTAAAACAAGATTAGAGCAGACTTAGAAATTAGAAATTTTATAAAAATTGAATTGATTTAAAAAAGACCTAGAGTTAAGGACTTATCAATAGGCAGTGTAGCTCCAATACCTAACCAAAGAGCTACTATGGTACCAATTAAAAAAACTGTTGTAGCTACTGGACGACGAAATGGATTTTGGAATTTATTGACATTTTCCAAAAAAGGTACTGTCAGTAATCCCACTGGTACTGAAACCATTAAAAGAACGCCCAATAACTTATTGGGTACTGTACGAAGTATTTGAAACACGGGAAAAAAGTACCATTCAGGTAATATTTCCAAAGGAGTTGCAAAAGGGTCCGCCGGTTCACCAATTATTGATGGTTCTAAAACCGCTAAACCTACGTTACATGCAATAGTACCTAGAATTACTACTGGAAAAATATATAAAAGATCGTTGGGCCACGCAGGTTCCCCATAATAATTATGTCCCATCCCTTTAGCTAATTTTGCTCTTAACACAGGATCACTTAAGTCAGGTTTTTTTGTTATTGGGATAGGTGAATTCTTGTGTATAGATCCATCCCCCGAAGGAACCGGACATGATAATTTTTTATCATCCGGCTCGAGCAAAAATAAAAAGAATCAAACCAATATCAAATGTCTAATTAAAAACCAATATCAAATGTTTAATTAATATAGAAATTTATATTAATGTAAATATATATGATATATATGTATATAAGACTCCATGATAAGAGTTCATCCAATTTTATTTTACGAAGTTGCAATTCCAACAAGGGATTGCAACAAAATTGAATTCTTTTTTTTCTAAATAAATGCCCATTATCCAAGTAAGCTTACAAAATTGATCATGATCAAGCGCTTTTTGGATTGTCTAATGTCTTCTGATTGGTTTTTATCGAAAAAATATCTTGATTTTTTCCATATCCATAGTATTTACTTGTTACTAAAAAAAATCTAACCTATATTCTTCCTTAGATCCCTTTTTTCACTCCGATAGTATCATAGATAGGAATCAATGCAAAGGAAATGAATGCATTTTTATACTAAAACAATTAAGTATAGAAGATGAAATTCATTAAATGGAATAGACATAAAACTCAATCATACCACATCATTTCATTCTATTCTACGGATCTTACAAAGCCTGTTTATAGATGACATCATTCAGGTATGATCATAGAGAATATTCTCTTTAAGCGAACCGGCCTATCCTGTACTACGTAAAGGACTTACGCGGGTCTTAGCTGGATCCAGAGACACATTTGGTCGTGATTTACAATGTGGCGGATAAAATCATGTATCCGCATGGCCAAATCAATAGTTCAAGTCACACACTCCCATAATCCATTCTTTCTTTGCAAGATTCACTTCAACTAGTGGTATCAAATATAGAATAAAAGAGTGTTTCGTTGAAGAGAAGTATCCAAAAAACATGTGTGTTAAAAAAAACACATATTTATAGCAATGAAATAGTTTTGTCCTACCCAATATGATATATAATCAATTTTAAATATCTATTTTACGTTTTATCTATAAACTATAAAGGACCCGAAATACCTTGCTTACGTATCATTAGAAAGTGCATCAACATAAATACAGCAGTAAGAAGAGGCAATACAAAAGTATGTAAACTATAAAAACGAGTCAAAGTGGATTGGCCCACACTAGCACTTCCACGTAATAACTCCACTAAAGGTGATCCTATTAGTGGAATGGCTTCAGGTACACCAGTAACAATTTTGACTGCCCAATAACCAATTTGGTCCCAAGGTAAGGAATAACCAGTTACACCAAAAGATGCCGTTAATACAGCCAAAACCACACCTGTAACCCAAGTTAATTCGCGGGGTTTTTTAAATCCACCAGTTAGATACACACGAAATACGTGTAGAATCATCATTAGAACCATCATACTTGCTGACCATCGATGAACCGATCGGATTAACCAACCAAAGTTGGCCTCAGTCATTATATATTGAACAGAAGAGAAAGCTTCTGTAACAGTAGGACGGTAGTAAAAAGTCATAGCAAAACCTGTAGCTACTTGTACTAGAAAACATGTAAGTGTGATCCCCCCTAAACAATAAAATATATTGACATGAGGAGGAACATATTTACTGGTTATATCATCTGCAATCGCCTGAATCTCGAGACGTTCCTCAAACCAATCATATACTTTATTGAGATAGGTAGCCCGGGTAAATGACTCCCCCTCTGAGAACCGTATATGAAAATTTCATTTCATACGGCTCAAGCTGAAACACAAAAATACTGATTTCAACAGATATTTTATCAAAAGGTTAAAACTTCTTAATCATTTGATAGATTTGAACCAACATATAAGATAAGAAAATCTGTAATTAAATCTTTGTGATTAGAAAAAAAATATCAAGTTGGCTCATTTATTTATTTTTTATTTTGATCATTACAGGCCTCTTGAATCTTCTCCTTCCTATTTTGAATTATTATTTTTTATTGAATTTTTTATTTTCTGTGCATAAAATAAATCAGACTTCTTCTTTTTTACAAATTGATAGGAATTCTCTTGTTGAGACCCTATGAATCACCTAAAACCTCAGATTCATATTAGAACCACGATGATTTATTCTCAAGCTAAACTAAAAGGTTCTCTGAGTAAGAATCCTTTGATTGATCACTTTTTGAAAAATAGATGCAATGACTTGACTCAACAAAATCTATAGAAAGAGTTTTCTTTCGGTCAAAATCTGAAGAAGTTTCATTCATTTGATTTAGAAAATATCATTTCTAGTTAATATATTTCCATTTTTTTTTTAGTGCGGTTACGAGGTCTGACTTAATAATAGGTATGAATCA
Organism: Cyperus esculentus; assembly: GCA_030179965.1. Taxonomy (NCBI): domain Eukaryota; kingdom Viridiplantae; phylum Streptophyta; class Magnoliopsida; order Poales; family Cyperaceae; genus Cyperus; species Cyperus esculentus. The sequence goes on from JASGLE010000414.1 coordinate 5,229, forward strand.
TAGTTCAATTTTTTCTTTTATTGGTCTTTTTTCGTGCTCCAGATATTAGAATAAATGTCTGACGAGGTAGAATTAATTATCTTGTTAGAGATAACAGACCTTTTCTATATATGATCCATAGGATCAATTATAACAAGTCACACACTCATTTTCCAAAAATACCGAAACAAAAAAAGTCCACGATCGAACTACCAAAATCTTTTATTTAGAAATCAAAATTTTCAGATTAGTAGTATCTGGCAAAATCTCATATCATACCTAATTCCTAGGAATCCCATCCAATAAAACAGAAGAGTTATAAATTTCCAAAATAATACATAAGAATACAGCAAATAGAGCCATTGCAACTCCCATAAGTGGTGTAGTACCCCAACCTGGAGCTACTTTACCATATTCTGAATTCAAGGGTTTCAATAAATTCCCTACAGTAGTTCGTTTTGGTCCAGATCTAGAACTATCTTCAAAAGTTTGCGTAGCCATAAATTCTATTTTATTAAAAAATAATTGGTTAAGACCTGTTGACTTTGTATACTATTCTGTTGTATTTCTAAATAAATGATCTTTATAGTAGATCCATTCTGGAAATTATTAAAAAATGGAAACAGGAACTCTAGTCGCGATCTTTATATCTGGTTTACTTGTAAGCTTTACTGGGTACGCCTTATATACCGCTTTTGGGCAACCCTCTCAACAACTAAGAGATCCATTCGAAGAACATGGGGATTAGTTGAAGTAATTGAAGTAATGAGTTTCCCTTATTGGTAGACTCATTACTTCAATTAAATTGTTTCAAGATTTATTTCATTTTTTTATTTTAGTTGGAACCTTAGGTGGTTCTCGAAAAAAGATAGCGAAAAAGATTATCCCTAAAGTCGAGACTAAAAGGAATGTATAAACCAATGCTTCCATAGATTCGATTGTGATTTACAATTATAGCTTCCACACCTATTCATTTGAGATCATTTAATAAAATAAAGAAAAAGAATCAAAGAAAAGATGATGATTCAAATAAAGATTCCTTTTTCTTGTTTGTATCCCATAAAAAAAAAGAGGAAAGAAATATACCACAATAATGCTGTATCAGACAGTTTGTCTCTTTGTAGTTGGATCTCCAAGTTTTTGGAATGTTCCAAATTCCACTTGAGCATCCAAATCTGGATCAATACCAGCAAAAACATCTCTGAACAAGGTTCTAGCGCCATGCCAAATGTGTCCGAAAAAGAAAAGCAAGGCGAATGTGGCATGTCCAAAAGTAAACCAGCCCCTTGGACTACTACGAAAAACACCGTCAGATTTCAAAGTAGCTCGATCTAATTCAAAAATCTCACCTAATTGGGCGCGTCGAGCATATTTTTTAACAGTAGCAGGATCTGAATAACTTAATCCATTAAGTTCACCACCATAGAACTCAACAGTTACACCTACTTGTTCAACACTATATTTAGATTCTGCCCTTCTAAAAGGAACATCGGCTCTAACAATCCCGTCTTCATCTACCAAAACTACCGGAAATGTTTCAAAAAAGGTAGGCATACGACGTACAAAAAGTTCCCGACCTTCTTTATCTCTAAAAACGGGGTGTCCTAACCATCCAACCGCTATTCCATCTCCGTTATCCATTGAACCTGCTCTAAATAATCCCCCTTTTGCCGGATTATTACCAATGTAATCATAAAAAGCTAATTTCTCAGGAATTTTAGACCAAGCTTCTGATAAACTTAGATTTTCGCTTAGCCCGGCGCTAACTCTTCGAGATATTTCTTGTTGAAAGTATCCCTGATCCCATTGATAACGAGTAGGACCAAATAATTCAATTGGGGTAGTTGCTGAACCATACCACATAGTTCCTGCAACAACAAAAGCTGCAAAAAAGACAGCCGCAATACTACTGGAAAGTACAGTTTCAATATTCCCCATACGTAATCCTTTGTATAGACGTTGAGGCGGACGAACACTCAGATGGAATAAGCCTGCTAATATACCTAATGTACCCGCAGCAATATGATGAGAGGCTATTCCTCCTGGAACAAAAGGATCAAAACCTTCCACACCCCAAGCTGGATTGACAGCTTGTACTTTTCCAGTTAGTCCATAAGGATCGGACACCCATATTCCAGGACCATACAAACCTGTTACATGGAATGCGCCAAAACCAAAACAAGCTAGACCTGAAAGAAATAAATGAATTCCAAAAATCTTGGGCAAATCCAAGGAAGGTTTTCCTGTACGTTCATCACAAAATACTTCTAAGTCCCAATATACCCAATGCCAGATAGCTGCCAAGAAGCACAAACCAGAAAATACTATATGTGCCGCTGCAACACCTTCATAACTCCAAATACCTGGATTCGTTACAGTTCCTCCTGAAATATTCCAACCGCCCCACGAATTGGTTATTCCTAAACGAGTCATGAAAGGTATAACGAACATACCCTGTCTCCACATTGGATCAAGAACAGGATCAGAGGGATCAAAAACCGCTAATTCGTATAAAGCCATTGAACCAGCCCAACCAGCAACTAGAGCTGTGTGCATTATATGAACAGAAAGCAATCGACCGGGATCATTCAATACGACAGTATGAACACGATACCAAGGTAAACCCATGGAAATACCCCTTTATCAAAGAGAAATAGAAACTTGATTTTATCGCATTAAACTAAGAAGACTATATACTTTGTACCTAATACTGTGTACCTAAACTTTTTTTCAGTGGATTCTGTGGTTTATTTTTATTTCATCTTATTCAAAAGAAAAATAAGTAAACAACTCTGTTCGTAAGAACAAAGAGAAGCAGATCTATTCTATACCCGATAAGTACCAATACGCAACGGGAAGATTGCATTATTGGAGAATAAATGGATACTTTTTGATCATTCCAATGATCAATTCCTTGGTTACAGTTTTTTTGAATCCATTCTGGATTACTCTATCAAAAAACTATTCCATGTATCAAATAAAAGAAAAAGGAATGAAGACAAGAAATCGTGGATTTTCACCTTTCTTTATTCAAGAATATATTCTTTATTAAAAAATATATGAATATGAAAAAGTAAAATAATGAGTATGAAATGAATATAAAATTCGAATCAGAGTCAATCAAATAAGTATTTCAAAAAATTGTTTTTTTGTCATGTATCCATGGTGAATTACCGGTAGAAGGTTCCATCGGAACAATTATTAAAGGCACCTCGCTTTCAAAAAAAAAAAAGAAAAGAAAATGGGAGAGAAAATTACTTTGAAAAAATTAATCAATTATCTAGCAACAATTCAAAAAATAATTTTTTGAATTATTTTGCAAATCCAAGAGATTCTTATGGAAATTCTAATGGAAATCCACATTAAAATTATCCTTTTTCTTTGTTCTTTTCCATGGATTTTAGAGATTCTTATACAGAATGAGAATTTTGATACAATAAAGATGTTCACTCTGTTGAACATGATTATCAAAAGAAAGTTCTCTGATTTCATTAAATATGATAAAAAAAATAAGAAATAGAGAAATTGAAGAATGGGAAGAAGAGCAAGAATCGTGCTTGGGAATATTATAGTATAGTAGCAAAAGCCATTGGAATCGATATTTAATATATTGGATAATTTGCTTTATTATTGATTGACCCTAGTCGGAAAAAAGAATAACTGAAAGGTTTGAAGATTTATGCCGATCGGAACACCAAAAGTGCCTGTAATTCGTTCTGAGAAGACAGTTTTCGTTGAACTATTTCAGGAAAAAAGAATCCTTTTCTTTTTCTATGCAGAAATATAGAATTCCCTTTTGTGAATGAGCTTATTGCTCTCATACTATTCTATTAATGGATCTCGAAGATGAAAATAATATTTAGAAATTCTCACGGTGGAAGGAAGGGCACTATCAGCAATGGCCCTTTATGATACTATGCAAGTTTCAGGTTCTGACGTGTGTACAATGAATCTAGGATTAGTTGCATCAGCGGCATCTTTGATTCTGGTTGGAGGAGCAATTCCTAAACGGGTAGCATTCCCTCACGCTAGGGTTTTCATTCACCAACCTTCTACTGGTTATTTTTGTGGAACTGCAGAGAAAATCCTAATGGAAGCAGAAGAAATGTTTGAACTTTGTAACACAATTGCGAAAATTTATGCACAAAAAACTGGTCAATCTGTAAATATTATACAGTAAATATTATACAGAATGATCTGGAAAGAGATACTTTTATGTCCGCAACCGAAACTCAAGATTATCTGTCGATCGCATAGCAAATCAAAAAAGAAAATCCTTAATGATCTGAGTTCTTTTTCTCAATTATTTCTTTTGAGTATTGAATTAAATAGAAATAATTGATAAAAATAATATTTGGTTAAGATCAATCTAAGCCAAACCATTTTATTCTATATTATAGATATACATAGAATATGCCAACTATTAAACAACTTCTTAGAAACAGAAGACAGCAAAAAAAAAATGTTAAGAAATCTCCCGCTCTTAAAGGATGTCCTCAGCGTCGAGGAACATGTACTAGGGTGTATGTGCGACTCGTTCAGATCATGAGTTCGAACAAATAAGAGAATTTTTCTAGTATCAACGACCAATACTGATAAATAGGATAGTAACAAAAAGGTATATAATATACCTATTAATTCTATAGAATCTCAAATTTATGGTTTTCATTGGTAAAAATCCAATCATTCTCGATTTGAAATAAGAATCAATTCTCCATTGGTAGCAAAAGGTTATCCATTAAGCGGAGGAAAGAGCATTATAGGAAGCATGCTCCTTTTTGAAAGAACGGACTCATAGGGTCAGCTACCTAGCCAACTTTTCTAATTAAATGCCGTCACTGTATGGATAACTCCTAGTGTGAAAAGGGCTATTACTTTCTAATGAATAGGTAGAGCCAAAGAATATGAACTATACAAGTTCATAAAATCGTTTGATTAAATGAAAAAAGAAGCTCCGGTGTATAGAGAGGACCTCACCGTTTGAGAGGTAACCATAGAAACGATGGAACCCACTATTTTTTTTTGAATATAGAAATTGAAGAATGGGAAGAAGAGCAAGAATCGTGGTTGGGAAGGTTATAGTAGCAAAAGCCATTGGAATCGATATTTGATATATTGGAGTAGTTCGTTTTGTTATTGATTGACCCTAGTCGGAAAAAAGAATAACTGAAAGAAATCTAATCCGTTAGTTATTTTATTCAATAAGATTGAATTTATTTCAATGAGCAGAGTGAGACGCGGATATATAGCTCGAAGACGTCGAAAAAAAAACCGTTCCCTTGTATCAGGTTTTAGAGGAGCTCATTCAAGACATACTCGAATGATTATTCAACAGAAAATGAGAAGTTTATATTACTCTTATCGAGACAGAGGCAGGAAAAAGAGGTATTTTCGTCGTTTATGGATCACTAGAATAAATGCAGTAACTCGTGAAAACCAAATATTTGATAGTTATTGTAAGTTTATCCACAATCTGTATAAGAAACAATTTTTTCTAAATCGTAAGATACTTTCACAAATAGCTATATCAAATAAGATTGGTCTTTATAAGATTTCTGATAAAATCATTAAACCTAATAAGGTTTATGAATAGATACTAAAATAATCTTTTAGTAATCATTAAAACAGGATTTCCCGGAGAATGAACTCCAGGAAGGTATAGAAGAAAAAAAATTTAGATAAAGATTAATAGTAACAATTACGAAAATCTTTCAAGATTGTTTTTTCCTTTTTTTATAACACAAGAATCCAATCTGATTTCTAAGTGTTTTCAAACAAAATATTCACTATTTTAGCTTGAGTTCCAATTTGGAGTTTTGAGTCAATTGGGAAGTAGGCTTATGGATTTCTCGTTTTATAACGAGTAGTTCTTTATTTTTTTGATGAGTAGTTCCTGGTTCGCTTTTAGGACCAGGAGTTCCAGATTCAGTTTTAGGACCTGGAATTCCTGGTTCGGTTTTAGGACCTGGAGTTTTCGATTCAATTTTAGTACCTGGAGTTCCGGATCCAGTTTTAGAACGAGGAATTCCTCATTTGGTTTTAGGATAAGGACCAAGACCTGAAAATCTTGATTCAGTTTTAGGAACTCCTAATTCAGTTTTAGGAGGAGTTTTTCTGAATCTTTTTTTATTTTTTTTTTTCTTTTTATTCTCATTTTCACGACGACGTTTTAAGATCTGGCGCCAGCGTCTCCTAAAATGTCTCTCATTTTCAAGAAAAGGTAGTAAACATAAAATACGAGCTTTTTTTATAGCAGTAGTCATTAATCGTTGTTGTCTCAAGGTTATTTTAGTAACTCGTCTAGGTATTATTTTTCCTTGGAAACCAATAAATCGACTAATTAAACTTAAATTCTTATAATGAATTTGATTCCTTGATGGAATCAAAAAACGTTTATTACGGAAAAATTGTTTACGAAGACGAATACGGTATTTAGAAGAATATCTAGAATTTTTACTACGACGAAATTCAAATTCACGACGAACAGAAAGGTATTGACGAAGAGGAATATATTGATACATTTTCCGTAAACGAGATTTAGGAAAATGTTGTTTGAATTTATGAAAAGGGTTATTGAATTTACCAAGAGGTTGCTTGGGTTTATGAATACGAACAGGTTGCTTGGGTTTACCAATACGAAGACGTTGTTTAAATCTATTCATGGTTTATTCCTTATTTTTAAAATTCGAATTCTTGATTCATTTAAGATCCAACCAAAATAGGTTTTGATTCACATATCATTTGATTACTTCATTTATATAAATGGAATATCTAGACACATGATATAATCTCTAAACTAAAATGAGATTAAGTTTGATTCATAGATATTTTTTCCATTATATATAGAAAGAAATATGGCAAGTTCTTACTTTATTTATTTTATTACTTGCTTGCAAACATGATCTTTGTTTCCTTTGATCTATTTTTTTTTTTCTCTATGAGTCGTATGTTTGTTACAATAGCGACAAAATTTTCTCAATTCTAATAAATTGGGTGTATTGGAACGATTCTTTTGTGTAATATATCTAGAAATACCCATTGATTTTTTATTGACACTTCTTCGAACACAACTAGTACATTCCAAAAAAACTCTGACTCTTACATCTTTGCCTTTAGCCATGAACCTCCTTTATATCTTTTGATTGATTTCTTTGGTTTAACTTAACTTTCCTATTTTCGGTTTTTGAATCGAAAAATAATAAAAAAATCAATAAGAATTCTTAACTAGTTTTTTTTTACATTTCAAAAGATTTTTTCGAAATTATCTATCTATATAATTAAAAATTGATTTTTTTAAGTTAAGTAATAAAAAATAGAATAAAAATGAAGTAATACAATTTCTTTCTAACTATCAAGTTTTATTTTAAACCATCATACTTATTTCAGTCTCTTCTTTTCGACTATGATTTCGTCTAGCTTACGCTAGACTAATAAATTCCATTTTTTCCAAAATTCGGTTCGATCTTGAGCGGACTTACTGGATTCTGGATTTCTATTCACTGAATTTTGGATAAGCTTCTAGAAACTTTTTCTTTATATCATATCCCTTTTATCTATCCTAAAGATTTTAAAAAAGAATCGTCACATAGAATTCTATTCTCCTTCATTTTTTTCAAATATGAAAAATTAATAACTAAAATCAAAAAAAAGGAAATGATAAAGCATCTGGGAATAAACGATTTATTTCTATTAATAGACCTGCTAAAGAAAAAAACCATAGAGTACTTATTACAGGTGCCACAGAGATATGTTTTTATATCTTGCATTGCAAATTCTCTTTCTTTATTCTATTGGAATACATGTATGGTCAGATGCTTTAGTTCAAGAATTTTTTAACTTCGTTTTCTTTTTTTAGACACAAATCCTATCTAAAATAGTATGTATAATGAACCAATAGATAAGAATTTCCTGCCTCACCTAACAAACAAAAGAAAGAAGCCCTTTTTCTGAGCATTACTCCTCAAATATGAATTCTTCATTTATAGGTTAGATTGAATTTCAGATGTATACTATTCTTTTTTTTCAGATGTATACTATTCTTTTTTTATATTTTATATAAGAAATGACAAGAAACTTTGATATCAATAGAGAAAAAAATGATCATATATATAATATATGGAAAAGAAGACAAGGATTTTGTACAATGACACTGTACATCAAGTTCGAAAAGGGGTGTAGCGCAGCTTGGTAGCGCGTTTGTTTTGGGTACAAAATGTCACAGGTTCAAATCCTGTCATCCCTACCTATTACTTTTCCTATAGGAAATGAACAGGGATTTATTAAGGTCGTTAATTTGCGGATACTCTATGTATAAGAAATGTTTTAGGATAGAAATAGAAAAAGATCTTTTTTGTTTTACAAACGCTCTTAGTTCAGTTCGGTAGAACGCGGGTCTCCAAAACCCGATGTCGTAGGTTCAAATCCTACAGAGCGTGATTTCCTCTAAAAAAAAAACAAAGTGAAATTCAAACTGAAATTTGACCTTTCGATAGAAAGGTAGAAAAAGTCTGTAAAACAAAAAAAATTTTTGATTAAATCAAAGGTCTAACTGATCACCACGTCTGTATTGTAAATATGCAGTCACGAATAATCCTGCCAAAGTGATAGGAATTAGGCCTAAGACAATTCCAAATAGAGAAACTTCAATCATTTCGGTTTTAGTAGATGAAAAAAAGGTTAAGATCTATCTTTAAATATTAATCTGAATTATCTATGAATCTCAATGAAAAAAAAATAAAAAAAATAATTGGCAATTGTTGCGGAAAGAACCAGAGAATACCTGAAATCTTTAAGAAAGATTTTTCTGAATTTTTAATTCAATTCATTTCAAATAAGTTGTATCTTTCTTAAACCAATAAATAGAACTAAAGTTATAGTTAAAGCAGCCAGTAAAAAACTGAAATAACTAGTTATAGTAAGCATGAAAAGGCTCAATTCAATATGTTTTTTTACTACATATATTGATAAAGTACTTACCTAAGTTCTAAGATGGTAATTAAGAACTATAGAATAGAATCAATTCTATTCTATAAGTTCCAATGAAAAATTCACGATTCATTGATCATTTTAAAATACTATAAAAAAAGAATTGAGTGGCTCAATTAAAATTCTGAGCCAATAAATTCACTCTCAACTCAAATTTGAGAATTGAGGAAATTAATAGTAATTGATAGTATCAAAAAGCTGTCTTATAAAAATTATGTCATTTCATTTTAATTAATGATGATGAAATCCTATTTTCGTTTTAGGGAATTTTGGAATAAAAGAGTTGATTTGAAAAGAATTTCTATTTGGATCATTTCTTTTCTTTTTTGTGTCAAAAAATCAATTTGAAGATGAGTTATTTCTTTTATCTTCTTAGATTCTATATTCTATCAATTCATAGAATAAAGTTCTATTCCATACTTTTAGTTCGCTAAAGAAAGAATCTTTCTGGTTGACCTAATTCAACAATGATTGATCACGAATAGAAATTGTTCCAAGGATGTTTTCTTTCTGTCCTATGCTTTCTTTATTTCATTTAGTATTATCTATATCTATCATTTTTTTTTATCAATTCTGTATTTAAGAAATTATTTTATTTAATAAAATATTTGTGTTTATTTTTGATTATTTTTTATTCTAATATACCAACAAATTCCTTGAAATGAAAGAATTCAAATAAGAGTTATAAAAAAAAGAGATTTCACATAAAAATATATATGTGTATATGTATATAATGTAATATATGTATCTATTGTAATATATAAAAATAGATAGGTTTTCTCTGGAAAAAAATAAAAAATTTTCAAGAAGAAATTTTTGATTGATAGCAAAAACTATTGGAATCCATATTTTATATATTGGAATAATCTCTTTTTTTATTGATTGACCCTAATTATGTCAATACAATAATAGAATATATTTATTAAATGATATCGAGATGATTTTTTTTTATCTTCTTCATTTTTTCATCGTCAAATTGAGTGTAAAAAATGGTTCAATCAAATGGAACTTTGTAATAAAATGAAACCTTATATCTTTCTATATTTTTGTCCTCTTTCTCTTATTCTTTCATTAAGACTGATCTTTTCGAAATTCTTATCAGAATTGGCTATAATCACTTTAGTTAGTTAAGTTTTCAAATTCGATTTTTCGAAGATGATTACTTCCCATTTCGAAGCTAATAAAGGAAAGCTTATAAGAATTTCAAGTGTCCTCTATAGATCTATTGAAAGTTATCTATAGATCAGAATAAAGAGGATTATGTAGATTTTTGTATCGATCGAAGCTGCGTTGCTATGCCATAGCAAGGATAGTTATACTGATTCGGTATACTCGAAATAAACTTTTGGTACAAGATGGACGATCTCACAAAGATAGATAAAAGAACAGTAAAGTAGTTTTCTATTTACTTATCCTATCTTTCACGGAATCAATTCCTTTCTTTGAATGTACAAAAATTTGTGGAGCTCAGCATGTCTGGAAGCACGGGAGAACGTTCTTTTGCTGATATTATTACCAGTATTCGATACTGGGTTATTCATAGCATTACTATACCTTCCTTATTCATTGCGGGTTGGTTATTCGTCAGTACGGGTTTAGCTTACGATGTTTTTGGAAGTCCTCGGCCAAACGAATATTTCACGGAAAGTCGACAAGGAATTCCATTGATAACCGGACGTTTTGATTCTTTGGAACAACTTGATGAATTTAGTAGATCATTTTAGGAGGCCTTCAATGACCATAGATCGAACCTATCCAATTTTTACAGTACGATGGTTGGCTGTTCACGGATTAGCTGTACCTACCGTTTCTTTTTTAGGGTCAATATCAGCAATGCAGTTCATCCAACGATAAACCTAATTCCAATTAGAGAGCTATGACACAATCAAACCCGAATGAACAAAATGTTGAATTGAATCGTACCAGTCTATACTGGGGTTTATTACTCATTTTTGTACTTGCTGTTTTATTTTCCAATTATTTTTTTAATTGAGAAAAAGAGAATAATAAGAATTCTTTTATTCTTTTCGTTCGGAAAGATACGACCCTCATTATTATCCATGACTGTTTTTGTCTCGAGCGCGACTATTTGATTAAATGTGGAGGAAAGTAGGGGAAATGGCCGATACTACTGGAAGGATTCCTCTTTGGCTAATAGGTACTTTAACTGGTATTCTTGTTATAGGTTTAATAGGTCTTTTCTTTTACGGTTCATATTCTGGATTAGGTTCATCTTTATAGTAATAGGATGGACTGGATTTTAGACATTCAAAACTAAGAACTTAACGGGTCCTTGCCCTCTTTTGTTTGATTAGAGTGGAAAGGACCCGCTGATTCCTTATTCTTAATAAGTAGACTTTGATTTATGAAATCAATCAAAAATTGCAAGGATGCCTTTGATTGAAACCATTCTACTCTTTTGTTTCTAAATCATGTTTGTTAAGTTGAATTCATCAGTTGATTCATAGTTTTTACTCTTCATCCCAAACCAAAATATTCACTTTTATGAAAGAAATAAGAAAATATTTCGATTTTCTGAGAAATATTCTATTAACTATAAATTTAATTTCTTTCTGTGAATGAGACTTTCAATCATTTTTAGTATTAGTACTAGTAAACTATTAGAACCTTAATCGAAATTACTTTTAGAATCAAAAAAACTTTTATCCGACCATAAATAAGGATTTTGACATTCGTCAAAATAAAATCTAACTTTGAACTAAAACAGTCAAAAATTTTTTTTCAAAGTTATTCAAAGTTAGAAGTTGAACTTAATTGAATAAGTGAATAAATCCTATTTGGTCAATCAATCCCTTCCCGACAGAAATCCTTTTTTTCTTTGTTTGTTCACTACTTTGATCTGATTTATCTGAACCGAAACTAAAAAGTTTAAATAAACTAAACCGGGAAAGGAAAGAAGAATTTTTATTTCAATACAAGACGACACAAGAAAAAAGTGCAAAATCTTTTTTCTTGTGTCGATCAAATAGAAGATTAGAAAGACAAGTAATCCTCCCTAAAAGTATTTGTTTTTTTTCATTTTTCCCACCCTTACCGCTTTTTTTGTATTTTATTTATATGTTTCTTGAGTATTACTCAATATGCATATGTAATAAGAGACAAAAATCTGTCCTGCAAAACAATATAATATAAATTCTAAAAAAAGAGAGCAAAAAGATTTAAAGGATTTTTGGATAATACAAAATTTTATGGATTGTCAAGAAATCGACTAACTTTATTTTAAATAATTTATGGATTTAGAAATTCATTTCATACAATTGAACTTTTTCAAACTGTTTCTTTTTCAGAACTAAAAACACTTGTGCCAAAATAACAGATGTGAAGAAGAACAAAAGGCCTTGGATGCGTAATGGATCTTGAAGAACTATTTCCCCATCTCCCTGACCAAAACCTCCTACATTTGGATTGCTTGTTAATGGTTGATCAAGCTTGATAGATTCACCCTCTGAAACAAGAAGTTCTGGCCCCGGAGGTACAACATCAACGGATTGATGTCCGTCTAACGCATCAACTATGGTTATTTCATATCCACCTTTCTCTTTACGTACTATTTTGCTTACTATACCCGCTGATGTAGCATTATAGACTGTATTATTACTCTTGTTACCATCAGGATAAATCTGACCCCTTCCTCTGTTTCCACCTACATATATAGGATATTTTAAGAAGTGAATGTCTTTCTTCGTCGAAGGGTCAGGAGAAAGAATGGGAAAGACAATTTCACTATATTTCTGACCAGGAACAGGACCTATAACAAGAATATTTTTTTTATTGGGACGATAACTCTGAAAAGACAAATTTCCTATCTTTTCTTTCAACTTAGGAGAAATACGATCGGTTGGAGCTAGCTCAAATCCCTCGGGTAAAATAAGAACAGCACCCACATTCAAACCCCCTTTTTTACCATTAGCAAGAACTTGTTTCAATTGCATATCATAAGGAATTCGAACAACGGCTTCAAATACAGTATCAGGAAACACAGCTTGCGGAACTTCAATCTCCACGGGCTTATTAGCTAAATGACAATTGGCACATACAATGCGTCCAGTTGTTTCTCGTGGATTTTCATAAGCCTGTTGCGCAAAAATGGGATACGCATTTGAAATAGATACTCGACTTAGTACATATATCATGATCAACACATAAACATAAATGGATCGAGTCATTTGTTTTTTTACCCAATAAAAAGGATTTCTATTTTGCATGTCCAATTAGATATTTTAGAAATTATACAATAAATTACATAGAAAACTAGTCTAGTTTCCTATAAAGAATCTGTTATTGTTGTACTGACACAGTACTGAAATAGTTTGTTGAGAATATAGGACTAATACCTTGAACAGGTAAAAATGGAAAAAAGTCACTAAAAAATGATTAGAAAAATAATTCTGATTGAATTGAGATAAGAAGATGAAATTAAATTTTCATTCATTCATTGAATGATAAATTACTACAAGCGAAGGAGATACACGATTTAAATAATGGAATATCCAACATTTCACAATTGTATCTAGAATAACTGGAAAAGTAGAAACAAGACCAGATATAATCTGGTCCTTATGTGTCAACCCAAAATCCTTGTAGACCGAACCAATTAGTAGTTCCCAACCATGAGTTGAATGAAATCCAATTCCTAAATCAGTAACTAAAAGAATTGAGAAAGCTTTTATTGTGTCACTTAAGTTATAGAAGAATTCCTGACCCCATGAATTAAGAATGATAAGTTCCTCATTACCCAGAATAAAATAACCATTTAAAATACTGAAACAGATTAGATTTGTTGACAAATGCAAAAGGAGATGAAAATTATATTCATTGTATGTATTAACTAATTCTATCGTTTCCTTGTGTATTCCTATACTGGGTTTTTGTATATATGTTTCCGAGTACTCTTTTAGAATTTCCTCTAACAAAAGAAACTCTTCTAATTCTATGAATCTTTCTAAAACATGTTTCTCTTGAATAAAATTCAAGAGAGTTTCGGATTGACTCGTATTCCACCAATTACTAATCCAAAGTTCTAAACATTTTTGAAATGAAAGAAAGACTGCCCAGGGCAAAAATGCTATAGATGCAAAATATGGGAAAGAGTAGAATGTTTTCTTTTTTTTCATTTTTTTATTTGTAAATGAAATAGTTAATAAACCTCCTTTATCCAATGATTCTAAATAATATTTATTTCTTTTATATAAGATATTGAATGAAATATGACTTTTCTAACAAGCAGGGTATGGAATCTATTATTTTCTTTGTATACTAATTTAGTTCTTAGATTCTTAGACCTAAACAGAGTATAGAAATAGAATAAAGGTTCTTTTTCTTTTTTTTTTTTACTGTTTCGAAGTCTTTCACCGTGCTGTATGTATAACTAAAACTCAGAAAAAGAAAATTAACTCAGAAAAAGAAAATTTCAATTCCAAATCTTCTATCTCAAAAAACAACAGGATTTATTACAACATTTATATTCGTATAAATCTCTACTTCATAAATATTAATTTATGATAAAAATTAATTTCTTACTTTTCCCCTTTTTCTAGTATACCAGAATGGAGTTGGAACCCACATATACGTATACGATATATATTTGGCATATAAAAAAAGTAGTATACCAAAAATTAATTCTTTTCTGAATTGATTATTAATTTAGAATAGATTACTCTAATTTATTAGAGTAAGATTCATAGTAATTTCATATCATAGAAGTATTTTTCTTTTTAAATATCCTTCTCTTTTTTTGTTTTATTCTATGTGTGTTTTATTCGCTATAAATTCAAGGGAAAATAAAATCGAAAAATGTAATATGTTTTGTTCAAATGAACATTTCAAAAAGACATGAATTGGATTCAAAATGGAATCCACGATTTACGAATTCCTTTTCTTCTTCCTGATTTTGATTTTTCATTCAATTCATTTCAAAATACTTCAATTGGTACACACAAGAAATAGGCCAATTCGACAGCTTTTTGTTCAATCTCACGTGGCGTCAAAAAATTATCATCCGTACGAGTCAAGGGAATAGACCCTTGGCCCCTTATTTCCATATAAAGTACACGACGAGAATAAAAGCCCTCTTTATCCTCAACTCGGATTGATTGGATATCTTTCATAAGGAAGCGAAGAAAGATGCGACGATTTAGTCCAGGAAATCCCCAACGAAAAATACATACAATTCCTTTTTTTCTATCAAATAGGTCATAACCACTCCCTACGTTCCAAAAAATGGTGCACCACAAATACGAACTCATAAATAGACCTGCGATCCCGTAGAAAGACATTATGATTCCTTGTGGAAAAAAAAGTATTTTTTGAGATGGAAATAAGGATATGATATTTCCACTAAAATAACTGGAAGTTCCAACCACTAAGAATCCTAGTGAACCTAAAAAAAGAATAAAAGACCAGAAAAAATTACTTGTTTTTCGAGACCCCGTTAGAAATTCTATCCATATATCTTTTGATCGCCAATTCATACTATACTAAATCCAGTTGTGTTCGATTGGAATTGAGAAAATAACCCAATCTTGACTTTATTTTTCTTGATTCCCTTGGAACTTTTATAAATTAGTACTTAAAATAATTAATTAGATAGATTAGATATTAGCATTATTTGATAGTTCCCAACTACTTTACGTAATGTAGAGTAATTGGGAGTTTTCTTTCCTATTTATTCTTTATTCAAACTATTTTCCCACCTTAAACTAACTAGAAATTTAGGATTTATAAAATATTATTTTTTTGCACATAAATAAATAAAAAAATAATTGACAATGCTGGAAATATGAGGCCTATTAAAGGTACAAAAACAGAAGGTAAATTAAGATCTGTCATAGAATGGGTGCCTCGATTTGAATTTCATATTCGTATATCTATATTTCAATTTCTTTGTTTTTTTACCTTTCTAGTCTAGAATTATTTCGATTTTTTTGATTCGATAGATTTCTTTAGTCTTGATTCTGGAGTCACTCTTTTCTTTTTTTTTTTTTTTTTTTTTGAAACCTTGGATTTATCCTCTCCCGCATTTTCTACCTCACGAACTTTTTTCAAAAAAGAAATAATTTGAAAAACTTCTTTTTTTCAAGAATGAAGAAAAAAAGAACTAAGGAATGTACTATTCACCCTATAAGTGAGATTACGGTTTTTGGTTTTGAATTACCTACTTAACTCAGGAGTTAGAATATTATTTTCATACGGGAGTAGTCTTTCTTTGGTTCAAATGCAATTGTAGATAAAAGATTGTAGATAGAAGTTATTAGATATCACAGTATTGACTCTACTAAAAACTTCTACCTATTTAGTTTTTTCCTTGTATCCAATTCAAATTAATTGTCATTAGTTAGAGAATCATTAGTTAGAGAATTTTTGAAATATGCTTTTATTTAGACATGTCTACTTCTTATGCATTATGCACAAATTACTTCTTGATCATATGTTCTCTTGATCCATATGATTAAGGGGGATCATTGCTTTTTGGATTTGTAGTTTACGTATCCAACAATGATTCGGAAGAGGTGGGATTCTCCTCTGCTTGATATAGTTTTTTTTATTCTAGTATTTGAATTTGAATCATAATCACTTATCTCGATCAGTACTCTATCTTCCAGTACCAGGCGTATACGATTTCGACGTATAAGATAACCCAGAATGATTTGACTATGATGATCCAAACGTACGTAGGACATAATATCTTTTATTGGTTCCACAAGAGTTCTTTTTTTCCTCCAAAAAAGAGAGAATAATATTTTTTCGCATTATTATAACTTATGCTCATCCCAATTGAACAAATAGAGGAAAAAAAAAGAAAAAAGTCTACATTAAATGTTAATAGATGTGGATTCATTTTTGATACTTTAATTCGAAAATATAAATTCAGGATTCAATTTTTTTAGTTTGAATTCGACGAAAAAGGAAAAATTCTAAGAACTTTTATTTGCTTGGATTCAAATCTGACGAGAATAATATTCTACAACTAAGAACTCATCTATTTGCAAACCAACTTCTGGCCTATCTATTATTTTTTTTACTCGTCCTGTATAGTTTTTTGAAATAGTCAAATGTTTTGGCAATTTATTTTGGGCAGATGAAGCAATAGATTTTTTAACAAGATCAAAAGATCTTTCGTTATCCTTTATAGTAATGATATCTCTGGGTTTGCAACGATAACTTGGTATATCAACTATATGACCATTAACTAAAATATGTCTATGGTTCACCAATTGTCTGGCTCCAGGAATGGTCGAAGCCATACCCAAACGAAAAAGGATGTTATCCAAACGCATTTCAAGCAGTTGTAACAAAACTTGACCTGTTGATCCTTTGCTTTTTCCAGCGATATGTATATATCTAACTAATTGTCGTTCTGTCAAACCATAGTGAAAACGTATTTTCTGTTTTTCTTCTAAACGAATACGATATGGTTTTTTTTTTTTCCTAAAAGGAATTTTAGCATCAACAGGTCTAAATTTCAATTTTCTATATTTCTTTCTTTGAACTAGTCCTGGTAAAGCTCGCAGACGGCGTATTTTTTTGAAACGAGGTCCTCGATAACGAGACATAAAAATTCCTCCTTTTTTTTTTTTTTATGAGAATTTCATTTTGAAAAATCAAAATTAAAACTGAATTAAAGAATAAACAAAACAAGATCGTAAAGTAAAATACTAAAAAAAAAGTATCATCAATTGGATTTTTTGTATATAGATTTTTTTGATTAAAAGTTGAGACTGGTTCTTTTTTTTGTAGAGATTAGAGATTGAAATCTCTATAATTTTTTTTCTTATTTAATTAAGAAATCTAATTAAGAAATCATAGATAAAGATTGTTTTCACTTAATCGAAAGTTCTTTTTTAGTTATTAGAAAGATTATTGCTGAAATAAAACAAGGTATATCATAATATACATCTTATAGAAATATAAGAACATATTTTTTTATACAAATTTTCTTTTACTTAAAAAAAGCTCAAGAATTTTTTTTTGACCAATTCTAAAATTAGAATAAAATATTAAAATACAAGCAGATGAATTAGAAAAATTTTTGCTCAATTATTATTTTAAATGATTTATAATGATATTATAAGTGAAACTTCATAAAATAAAAAATTGAAAATATTTCAATTTTATTTAAAGTAGTTAAATTCTAGTTAAATAAATTTCAATAATTTATCAGATCAAAAAAATAGAAAAAAGAATTTCTATTCTTTTTTATTTACTCTTTTAGGTTTTGTTTTGAAACTTCGTTAGGTTTTGAAAACAAGAATAAAGAGGCCTTTCTTTGAAAAAAGAGACATCATGTTATGTAATAATTCCGAACAAAACAAATAAATAAAATTTAAGAGACTAAATTCTTACTGAAGAATTTTCAGTACAAACATATTATGTTTGATAAATTAAAACATTAGAAGTTTCAGTACAAACATATTATGTTTGATGAATTAAATATTTCTTTCTGGTTTGGAAAAAAGAAAGAATATGGTATTTTACTAAAATTTTTTTATTTCTTTTTCTTTTAAATTTTAAATATAAATAAAAGAGATTCTTAGAATAAATTTCATTTTCGAATTGAAATTCTGCTTTAATATATTTTTATTTATATTAAAAAAATGTAAACTATATCTTTTGTTTCATAAAATAAACAAACCTGGGACGGAAGGATTCGAACCTTCGCAATAACGGGACCAAAACCCGTTGCCTTACCGCTTGGCGACGCCCCATTTCCATCGATTTTCTATTCGAAACTAATAGAAATTATTATTATTATCGAATAATAATATATTTTTACTCTTTATTCTTCAATCTCAATCCAATTCCATAAATTGGATTGGAAGTGTTTTTGCTAGTATTCAACCAACATTTTTTGCTACGACGGACGAGAAATAGAAATAAATAAAAATTTGAAGTTTGAAAAACTTCAATTAACAAAATTGATTGTAACTAACTTATATATATAAAACTAACTTATATATATAATGAGTTTATATATAATGATAAAAAAAGAAACTTATGTCAAGAGTTTGATTTAATATATTGAAAATCATCAAAATTGAAAATGAAAATGCTCAATATATCAGACGCTTCTGAACCAGTTGTATAAAATATACATATATATGTTAAGATAAAAAGAGGGCAAAAACGGAATCCAACGTTTTTTTATTTTCTTTTTTTTTTTGGAAAGCGAGAGATTTTTTATTTTTCAATTAAAATTAAAATAAAGAATCTATAAAAAAAATCCATTCTCGAAATCGAACCGTTGACCATTGCATTGCAAATTGGATGCTATAACCCATAAGCTAAAGAGATTCCTATGAAAAATATTAAATTAAATTTAATTGTAGTTTTATTCTTCGAAAGAAGACTTCTTCAAAAAAAAAAATAAAAAATATTTTCTATTTCGAGGCCCTCAGTACTATTTTTTTAGCATGGATAATTGAAGTGAAAAAAAAAAAAGAAAAAACCTTGATAGGAGTTTCAAGTATAGTATCCCGAATCTATTTTACGATTCAGAATTCTATTCGATTTTTTTCTCTTTTTGCCAAGATACTTGAATCAAATCTACTAGTTACAGAATATTTTGTAATGAGTTGGATATCTTAAGTATCAGCGTCCTTTTATTTTTATAGAATCTAAATCTAAGAAAAAGAACTATCCTACTCCTACCTAAAAAGTGTTATCTACCATCATAGCAAGTAAAAAGTAGTAGAGTAGATAAAACTTCTTTTCAGAAATATTCGATCAATTTACGTAGTAAAAATCCATCTATGATGCAAATTCAAAAAAGAATTGACCAATTAAACTAACATCCACTGTAGGGTAAACCAAACTATCATCTCTCAAGCTTCTCCGGCTGATTCTACTCTAATCCTAGAGAAATAAACTTAGATTCCTAGAGAAATAGACTTAGATAAAAAGTCAGTTCCTATTCTCCAAAAAATCATACTAGCCCTTTTCCCCGCGTTTTTGGATGGTATAAAAAGGTTTTTGAAGACAAAAGTCATCGGTTCAAATCCAAGGAAGGCCCTTTTTCCTATTTTCTTTTTTGTTTTTCAAAGGAACTCTATTTTTTTTTAAGAAAAAATGAGCCCTCATTAACTAGTCATAATATCCAAATACATACATAGTATGTTAACATTTTAACACATCTAGATAAAAATGGAGATAATATAGGATAGGATCAAAAATTTGATTGATCGTTTTTTATAATTAAGATATTATATGAAAGTAGAAATCCTTGTATTCTCATTTGAGAATGAGAATCGAGAAAAGGATTTAGGATTTGGGAAAAACCTAAAGAAAAGGAAGAATTTTTCAATCTGTTTTTCTCATTTTTCTCTTATAATTATAAAAATAATTTATAAAATTATCTAATCTACAAGAACGAAATCTTTTTATGCTTAATATCTTTAGTTTAATCTGTATCTGTCTTAATTCTGTCTTTTATCCGAGTAGTTCTTTCTTGGCCAAATTGCCTGAAGCTTATGCGATTTTCAATCCAATTGTAGATATTATGCCTGTTATACCTCTATTCTTTTTTCTCTTAGCTTTTGTTTGGCAAGCTGCTGTAAGTTTTCGATAAAATTTGAAATCTTTTAATAAATCAATTCGAAAAATGGATATTAAAAAGCGACTTATAATTATAATATAGTGACTTATATTATAGTTATTCCCAGAATCGAGATTAATATGCAATTAATCATTGCAGCAATAAATTGGAATCAGCTTTTTTTCTGTCTGTTCTGATCTTCCAATGAGTGCAAACCTTTAAGTTTCTAAAATAACTAATTCTTAAATACGAGAAAAAATTTGAAAAAAAAGATTCTTTCTCTTAAACTTAAATAAGAAAACAAGGTTTTTTTTCGTAAGAAAAGGTAATTTATTCCCTTAAAAACAAAAAAAAGATCTTGGAGATTTTATAATGCTTACTCTCAAACTTTTTGTTTACACAGTAGTTATATTCTTTGTGTCCCTTTTTATCTTCGGATTTTTATCTAATGATCCAGGGCGTAATCCTGGGCGTGAGGAATAAAAGCAAAAGATTCTTAGTTTTTCTTTTTTTCTTTATTTTTTTTTATCATTAATTTTCTTATGATACAATAATATGAATCAAAATTCTTATGAATCCAAAAATACTAAATCATAAGAGAGAGCGGAAAGAGAGGGATTCGAACCCTCGGTACAAAAAATTCGTACAACGGATTAGCAATCCGCCGCTTTAGTCCACTCAGCCATCTCTCCAAATTCATTAAAAATCAATGATTTTTTCTGCGCTGTGATGTGATATATAAAATAAAGATTTAAAAAAATCCTTGTTTTTTTATTCTATATGAAATAGAAAGAGAAAGTACAATTTTATTAGGAAATCTACTTTTCTATATTATATTCTTGAATATATATTATTCAAATTCATATATACTAATAAAAAAAAAAAATGATTTTGAATTAATCACTTTCTTACAATAAATTATAAAAGCAAGATATAAAAGTATAAAAGATATAAAGAAACATATCGAAATTTTTCGAATTTTCTTATCAAAACATTAATAAGATAAGAAAATTCGAAATATAATATATACTATATTTCGATAATAACTTAAATATTTTGATCATAACTGAAATTACTTCAAAAAAAATTTTTCTTCAAATTACTTAATTTGTTTTTTTTTTTAGTTAATTTTTTTTTACGAAATCTTACCCCAGCCTGATCTGGTTAAAAACTAACCAAGCTTTTCCTTCTCTACTCTTAGTTCAAGGAATATTTCATGGATCATCAGGATCCAATGTTTTTTTATATAAAAAACAAAAAAAAACAAAAATATTAAATTAACAATAATATTGTTTATTGAAATAGCAACAACAATATAAATTATCATTTTCATATTTCTGTTTCATTCTCATATCTAAAAGTATTATTATTATTATATAATATAGGATTCTTTTTGGATTTTATATCCTTTTTTTTTTTCAAATCAAAGATGACTCTTGATTAGTTAGTCAAGAATCAAAACATTTAATAACATTTCATATATATATAACTAGTCTTTCATATTGTTAAAAACTATTCATATATGAAATATTTTTGAAATATTTTGTTTTGAAAATATTTCGATCAAATTTAATAGAATTTTATCGCATTAGAATTAATTTATTTATTACATAAATCTCCTTACTTTATTTAATTATTTAATAAAATTTCTTCCAATTGCGATTAATTACTATATTATCATATAAGATCTATCTATTTGCTAAATTAAGATCTATCTATTAATTTGCTAAATTAAGATCTATCTGATATGTTAGCAACATTGAAAAAATAAAAAACATATAAAATAAAAAATCTATAGTTGACCTTTAAAAAAAAAAATCCTTCATACATATGGAATCAAAACCTTGAATTTATTTAGTAATGATAATGACTTCTTTTCAAACAATAAAAAAAAAAAATAACAAAAAATCTAACTAGAAATCTAGAGATTTGTTTCTTATTATATTAGAAACTTATGTTTTTAATTGAATAATTTTTATGAAAAAAATGAAACTTTATTTATTTTATTGATTTTTTTGATTTATTCTCTACGCGGAGACGAAATATATGGTATGGCAAAATCAAAATTCTCAGAATTCAGATGCTATTTTTATCCTATCTCATATTTATTCGACAAATGATGTATTTATATACTATAATAAATATATAGCGGGTATAGTTTAGTGGTAAAAGTGTGATTCGTTCTATTAAAAATCTAACTTAAAAGTTAAGGGATCCTTCAGTTTTTTTCTGGGATCAAAAAATTTTTTTTTATTTAAAAAAAAAGGGTTTCATCCTTATCCTCTCAATAGAATTTTGTATTTGAGGAAACATATACATTATCACGATTCTTTCTTTTTCAAAAAAAGCTAATTGAAATTGGATATTCAATTATGGATAGAAAGTCGTGAAGCATAATTTTGAATTGGATTGAAATGTATCCAGTTTATATATAAAGTATAAGTAAAGGATCTATGGATAAAGATGCAAAAGTTGATTTCCAATCGTAACTAGATCTTCGATTTTTTGATTCGAAAAAAGAATTTTTTGAAGCAAAATAGTTCAAAAATGATGGTTCTAATTTGCTAGAACCATGAAAATATTCTATATTCAGCTCGGTAGAAACGAAATTCTTTTCCTGAAGATCATACAAATAAAAATAGAAAACGAAGTAACTAAACTAGAGAAATTTAATATAATATAATTTCTCTTCTTCAGAAGGATCATCTAAAAAGCAGATAATTTTAGATACATTCAGACAGAAAAGCTGACATAGATGTTATGGATCTAATGTATCCTTGATGAGAATACATTATTCAATCTTCCATAAAGGAGCCGAATGAAACAAAAATCTCATGTTCGGTTTTGAATTAGAGACGTTCAAAATGATCAAGCAACGTCGACTATAACCCCTAGCCTTCCAAGCTAACGATGCGGGTTCGATTCCCGCTACCCGCTTTTTATTTCTTATATATATATCCTAAGTTTTTATATACATCTTTTCTTTTTCTCTCAACCAATTTGTAAAAAATATAAAAAAAATCTTTGTTTGATCTAAACAAAATCAAATTTGGTATGAAAAGCGTCCATTGTCTAACGGATAGGACAGAGGTCTTCTAAACCTTTGGTATAGGTTCAAATCCTATTGGACGCAATTTCTTTCATCTTGTTAAATTTAACAATTTAACACAAAGCTTAGTTTTTTTCACGGAATGGATCATAAATAAGGTATGTCAAGGATAATTACTGTGAAATAACCATTCCTGACATATCTATATCAAAATAACTTACTTATCCTAATATGGATTAAACGAATCTATAATTCAACAATATTTATAAAAATTATATATCTTAGAATAAATTTTTTTTATGAAAAAAGAAGTCTTTATGTATCCCTCTTTTTCTTTAATTCATTGAAGTTTTTTGAGGATTTATCTACCCTCATCTTTTCTTCCAGACATTTCGCGATTTGCCCTGTAAATCCTAAAGCGGAAATAGGAAAAGTTGATATGCCCCCTAACTCCCTTACTAACTCTTCTATCTTAAACTTAAATCGAAACTTATTAATAATGGAAAAAAAATTCATAAGCTCAGATACTTGAGCATAAATTTCTTTTTTTTTTTTCAAAATAGTTTTCTGTTATACCTATATTGTCTATTATAGATACATTCTTCAAATCTATTTTGTCTAAAAGATCTTTTGTTGTTTTGATGTTATCTTTTTTGAGATTTTTCAAAGTATTTTTTGTTGTTTTGATGTTATCTTTTTTGAGATTTTTCAAAGTATTTAATGAAAATGCTAATCGGTTAATGGAAAATTTCTCAACAGAAAAACAAGAGGATATTAAAACCTCTCCTTTGTAGTTTTTTGATACAAACTTTGAACACCAGTGATCTCGGTCGAAGTCGCACTTTAAATCATAGCAAAAAAACCAAAAATCGTAATTGAAATCTTTTATTTTTTCAACTAGCAACTAGAAATGATTCCAAAGCCCTTTTTGAGGATTTTTATCTTACGATCTGTGTGTTTTTTTTCTTATTTTGCTTATATTTTTACTTATATGTATGTATAAATAGAAAATTATGTATAAATAGAAAAAAAATTATATGTATAAATAGAAAAAAAATTATATGTATAAATAGAAAATTATGTATAAATAGAAAATAAAAATGTATAAATAGAAAATAAAATTTTTTGATTTAGATAGATCTAAACCTTATGTTTTTCACTTGTAAAATAAAAATATGTTAAATTCGGGATATAATCCCATCGACGTATTGAATAATATAAATAAATGAAATCCAATCTTGCATTATAAGAAAATATGAAATTGAATGGATTTATATCCATAATATGGTTACTTAAGAATGAATAAGATTTTCCAAATTCCGTAACATAGCTTAGCTATGATGAAATCAAAAGTCTGCAACAGAGAAAAAACTTGTTGTTGAGTTAATTAGTTTTGAACTAATTGAGTTATAGTAAACTTGGTGCGGAGACGTTGAACCCGTGGGATGGCAGATTCTTGTTTAACTACCAGACTGTTGTACTTTTCGAGGTATAAGGAAATTAAGGCAATGATTATTGCCTTATATTTATAAGGGGATTTGAACCTTCAAAAATCTTCTACCCCCATTTTTATTGATTTTTTATTCAAAACTAATAACAAATGAATAGAAAAATAGTGGTTTTCCTATTTTTTTAACCTCACTCATTACTAACCCTTTAATGTACTACATTAAAAAAATTTCTACGTCTATACCAAATCTTAGATGATTTGCTAATAAATAAGAAATAAGTTACTTTTTTATTATTTTATTCAATAAAAGCAATTTTCATTTGATAGGAAAATAGTGATTTTATCAGCAAAAAAAATCAAATTTTTCTAATCAAAATGTTATCTTTTTTAATTTTTCCTAGCAATTTTTAGTAAAAAAAGCAAATCATTCAATGACAGAGAAAAAAAAAGATACAATCTTAATTTCGATTAACTCAAGTTTTCAATTTCATTTGAAAAAAAAAATAAATGTAGAACTTTAGATTATTGAAAATCAATAATTAATTAATAAAATCATTTCTGACTAAACTAAAAAATAAATAAAAAAATGGATGAGATATTAGAAATAGAAGAGAAATAGATAAAAATAAAAATTGCATTTTAGTCTCAAAAAAAGAAGAAAGAAAAGGGGATATGGCGAAATTGGTAGACGCTACGGACTTACATTGGATTGAGCCTTGGTATGGAAACTTGCTAAGTGTTAACTTCCAAATTCAGAGAAACCCTGGAATTAAAAAAGGGCAATCCTGAGCCAAATCATTATTTTGAAAAAATATAAAAAAATATATAATATATATAGAATATTATTATTCTAAATTTTTTATTATATTATAAAATTTTTTTTTATATAAAAAAAGGATAGGTGCAGAGACTCGATGGAAGCTATTCTAACGAATAGAGTTTATTATGTTGCATTGCTAGAATTTCTCTCTCGAGACGAAATAAAAGAAAGGATAGCCGTCTATACCAAAGACGTACGTATATACTGATTAATCAAATGATTAATCATGATAACAATCAAATAATATTTTCATATGAATTAAGAAATTGCTATTGATTATGGAATAGCAAATTCCTAAATTTTGCTGAATTCAAAAAATAATGAATCCTTTATGGTGAATTGATTCGAATATGAAGTTCAATGAAAAAAAAACTCAATTTTGAGTAATAAATTGAATATATTATTAATTATATATAGAGTTTTTTATATTGAAGAAAAAATGATGATAAATCCAAGAAGAATAAAGAGAGAGTCCATTCTACATGTCAATATCGACAACAATGAAATTTATAGTAAGAGGAAAATCCGTCGATTTTTTAAATCATGAGGGTTCAAGTCCCTCTATCCCCAATAAAAAGCCCATTTGATTTCCTAAATTTTTCTTCTTTTTTTTGATTTTGATGAAAAAGTGAAAAAAGATTTACTAAACTTTCTAATTCATTCTAGTTTTTCATTTGGCAAATAGATCTTCAAAAAAAATGCATTTTATACAATATTTCTATATGCTTTTATTTTAAAAGCATATGAAAAGAATCTAAGCATAGGCAAAGAATCTCTATATTGAAATAATTACCAATTATTATTAATATTACCAATTAATATAAATATTTTAACATTTTTTTAATTGACGTAGATACAAGGGTATAGGTACGAGTATTCTACTCAGGTGATTCACAAGAAATTTGTGAGGATAGCCGGGATAGCTCAGGTGGTAGAGCAGAGGACTGAAAATCCTCGTGTCACCAGTTCGAATCTGGTTCCTGGTAAGACAAAAATAAAATATATTATATTGGGTAAGAATTAATTCTATTATAGAATTTTATTCTAATTAATATATTAGAATTAATTAAAAAAAATATATATATATATTTTTTTTTTTAGTATATAAACTCAATTTTTCATATTATTATTTTATATATATATGCATATATATATATATATATATATATAGAATGTTTTTTCACTTTTTCTATATAAAGAAATAGAAACATCATTTTTGAAAGATAATATAATAATATTTATTATC
>JASGLE010000415.1:0-32263 GCA_030179965.1 Cyperus esculentus
AAGTTTGTATCAAAAAACTACAAAGGAGAGGTTTTAATATCCTCTTGTTTTTCTGTTGAGAAATTTTCCATTAACCGATTAGCATTTTCATTAAATACTTTGAAAAATCTCAAAAAAGATAACATCAAAACAACAAAAAATACTTTGAAAAATCTCAAAAAAGATAACATCAAAACAACAAAAGATCTTTTAGACAAAATAGATTTGAAGAATGTATCTATAATAGACAATATAGGTATAACAGAAAACTATTTTGAAAAAAAAAAAAAGAAATTTATGCTCAAGTATCTGAGCTTATGAATTTTTTTTCCATTATTAATAAGTTTCGATTTAAGTTTAAGATAGAAGAGTTAGTAAGGGAGTTAGGGGGCATATCAACTTTTCCTATTTCCGCTTTAGGATTTACAGGGCAAATCGCGAAATGTCTGGAAGAAAAGATGAGGGTAGATAAATCCTCAAAAAACTTCAATGAATTAAAGAAAAAGAGGGATACATAAAGACTTCTTTTTTCATAAAAAAAATTTATTCTAAGATATATAATTTTTATAAATATTGTTGAATTATAGATTCGTTTAATCCATATTAGGATAAGTAAGTTATTTTGATATAGATATGTCAGGAATGGTTATTTCACAGTAATTATCCTTGACATACCTTATTTATGATCCATTCCGTGAAAAAAACTAAGGCTTTGTGTTAAATTGTTAAATTTAACAAGATGAAAGAAATTGCGTCCAATAGGATTTGAACCTATACCAAAGGTTTAGAAGACCTCTGTCCTATCCGTTAGACAATGGACGCTTTTCATACCAAATTTGATTTTGTTTAGATCAAACAAAGATTTTTTTTATATTTTTTACAAATTGGTTGAGAGAAAAAGAAAAGATGTATATAAAAACTTAGGATATATATATAAGAAATAAAAAGCGGGTAGCGGGAATCGAACCCGCATCGTTAGCTTGGAAGGCTAGGGGTTATAGTCGACGTTGCTTGATCATTTTGAACGTCTCTAATTCAAAACCGAACATGAGATTTTTGTTTCATTCGGCTCCTTTATGGAAGATTGAATAATGTATTCTCATCAAGGATACATTAGATCCATAACATCTATGTCAGCTTTTCTGTCTGAATGTATCTAAAATTATCTGCTTTTTAGATGATCCTTCTGAAGAAGAGAAATTATATTATATTAAATTTTCTCTAGTTTAGTTACTTCGTTTTCTATTTTTATTTGTATGATCTTCAGGAAAAGAATTTCGTTTCTACCGAGCTGAATATAGAATATTTTCATGGTTCTAGCAAATTAGAACCATCATTTTTGAACTATTTTGCTTCAAAAAATTCTTTTTTCGAATCAAAAAATCGAAGATCTAGTTACGATTGGAAATCAACTTTTGCATCTTTATCCATAGATCCTTTACTTATACTTTATATATAAACTGGATACATTTCAATCCAATTCAAAATTATGCTTCACGACTTTCTATCCATAATTGAATATCCAATTTCAATTAGCTTTTTTTGAAAAAGAAAGAATCGTGATAATGTATATGTTTCCTCAAATACAAAATTCTATTGAGAGGATAAGGATGAAACCCTTTTTTTTTAAATAAAAAAAAATTTTTTGATCCCAGAAAAAAACTGAAGGATCCCTTAACTTTTAAGTTAGATTTTTAATAGAACGAATCACACTTTTACCACTAAACTATACCCGCTATATATTTATTATAGTATATAAATACATCATTTGTCGAATAAATATGAGATAGGATAAAAATAGCATCTGAATTCTGAGAATTTTGATTTTGCCATACCATATATTTCGTCTCCGCGTAGAGAATAAATCAAAAAAATCAATAAAATAAATAAAGTTTCATTTTTTCATAAAAATTATTCAATTAAAAACATAAGTTTCTAATATAATAAGAAACAAATCTCTAGATTTCTAGTTAGATTTTTTGTTATTTTTTTTTTTTATTGTTTGAAAAGAAGTCATTATCATTACTAAATAAATTCAAGGTTTTGATTCCATATGTATGAAGGATTTTTTTTTTTAAAGGTCAACTATAGATTTTTTATTTTATATGTTTTTTATTTTTTCAATGTTGCTAACATATCAGATAGATCTTAATTTAGCAAATTAATAGATAGATCTTAATTTAGCAAATAGATAGATCTTATATGATAATATAGTAATTAATCGCAATTGGAAGAAATTTTATTAAATAATTAAATAAAGTAAGGAGATTTATGTAATAAATAAATTAATTCTAATGCGATAAAATTCTATTAAATTTGATCGAAATATTTTCAAAACAAAATATTTCAAAAATATTTCATATATGAATAGTTTTTAACAATATGAAAGACTAGTTATATATATATGAAATGTTATTAAATGTTTTGATTCTTGACTAACTAATCAAGAGTCATCTTTGATTTGAAAAAAAAAAAGGATATAAAATCCAAAAAGAATCCTATATTATATAATAATAATAATACTTTTAGATATGAGAATGAAACAGAAATATGAAAATGATAATTTATATTGTTGTTGCTATTTCAATAAACAATATTATTGTTAATTTAATATTTTTGTTTTTTTTTGTTTTTTATATAAAAAAACATTGGATCCTGATGATCCATGAAATATTCCTTGAACTAAGAGTAGAGAAGGAAAAGCTTGGTTAGTTTTTAACCAGATCAGGCTGGGGTAAGATTTCGTAAAAAAAAATTAACTAAAAAAAAAAAACAAATTAAGTAATTTGAAGAAAAATTTTTTTTGAAGTAATTTCAGTTATGATCAAAATATTTAAGTTATTATCGAAATATAGTATATATTATATTTCGAATTTTCTTATCTTATTAATGTTTTGATAAGAAAATTCGAAAAATTTCGATATGTTTCTTTATATCTTTTATACTTTTATATCTTGCTTTTATAATTTATTGTAAGAAAGTGATTAATTCAAAATCATTTTTTTTTTTTATTAGTATATATGAATTTGAATAATATATATTCAAGAATATAATATAGAAAAGTAGATTTCCTAATAAAATTGTACTTTCTCTTTCTATTTCATATAGAATAAAAAAACAAGGATTTTTTTAAATCTTTATTTTATATATCACATCACAGCGCAGAAAAAATCATTGATTTTTAATGAATTTGGAGAGATGGCTGAGTGGACTAAAGCGGCGGATTGCTAATCCGTTGTACGAATTTTTTGTACCGAGGGTTCGAATCCCTCTCTTTCCGCTCTCTCTTATGATTTAGTATTTTTGGATTCATAAGAATTTTGATTCATATTATTGTATCATAAGAAAATTAATGATAAAAAAAAATAAAGAAAAAAAGAAAAACTAAGAATCTTTTGCTTTTATTCCTCACGCCCAGGATTACGCCCCTGGATCATTAGATAAAAATCCGAAGATAAAAAGGGACACAAAGAATATAACTACTGTGTAAACAAAAAGTTTGAGAGTAAGCATTATAAAATCTCCAAGATCTTTTTTTTGTTTTTAAGGGAATAAATTACCTTTTCTTACGAAAAAAAACCTTGTTTTCTTATTTAAGTTTAAGAGAAAGAATCTTTTTTTTCAAATTTTTTCTCGTATTTAAGAATTAGTTATTTTAGAAACTTAAAGGTTTGCACTCATTGGAAGATCAGAACAGACAGAAAAAAAGCTGATTCCAATTTATTGCTGCAATGATTAATTGCATATTAATCTCGATTCTGGGAATAACTATAATATAAGTCACTATATTATAATTATAAGTCGCTTTTTAATATCCATTTTTCGAATTGATTTATTAAAAGATTTCAAATTTTATCGAAAACTTACAGCAGCTTGCCAAACAAAAGCTAAGAGAAAAAAGAATAGAGGTATAACAGGCATAATATCTACAATTGGATTGAAAATCGCATAAGCTTCAGGCAATTTGGCCAAGAAAGAACTACTCGGATAAAAGACAGAATTAAGACAGATACAGATTAAACTAAAGATATTAAGCATAAAAAGATTTCGTTCTTGTAGATTAGATAATTTTATAAATTATTTTTATAATTATAAGAGAAAAATGAGAAAAACAGATTGAAAAATTCTTCCTTTTCTTTAGGTTTTTCCCAAATCCTAAATCCTTTTCTCGATTCTCATTCTCAAATGAGAATACAAGGATTTCTACTTTCATATAATATCTTAATTATAAAAAACGATCAATCAAATTTTTGATCCTATCCTATATTATCTCCATTTTTATCTAGATGTGTTAAAATGTTAACATACTATGTATGTATTTGGATATTATGACTAGTTAATGAGGGCTCATTTTTTCTTAAAAAAAAATAGAGTTCCTTTGAAAAACAAAAAAGAAAATAGGAAAAAGGGCCTTCCTTGGATTTGAACCGATGACTTTTGTCTTCAAAAACCTTTTTATACCATCCAAAAACGCGGGGAAAAGGGCTAGTATGATTTTTTGGAGAATAGGAACTGACTTTTTATCTAAGTCTATTTCTCTAGGAATCTAAGTTTATTTCTCTAGGATTAGAGTAGAATCAGCCGGAGAAGCTTGAGAGATGATAGTTTGGTTTACCCTACAGTGGATGTTAGTTTAATTGGTCAATTCTTTTTTGAATTTGCATCATAGATGGATTTTTACTACGTAAATTGATCGAATATTTCTGAAAAGAAGTTTTATCTACTCTACTACTTTTTACTTGCTATGATGGTAGATAACACTTTTTAGGTAGGAGTAGGATAGTTCTTTTTCTTAGATTTAGATTCTATAAAAATAAAAGGACGCTGATACTTAAGATATCCAACTCATTACAAAATATTCTGTAACTAGTAGATTTGATTCAAGTATCTTGGCAAAAAGAGAAAAAAATCGAATAGAATTCTGAATCGTAAAATAGATTCGGGATACTATACTTGAAACTCCTATCAAGGTTTTTTCTTTTTTTTTTTTCACTTCAATTATCCATGCTAAAAAAATAGTACTGAGGGCCTCGAAATAGAAAATATTTTTTATTTTTTTTTTTGAAGAAGTCTTCTTTCGAAGAATAAAACTACAATTAAATTTAATTTAATATTTTTCATAGGAATCTCTTTAGCTTATGGGTTATAGCATCCAATTTGCAATGCAATGGTCAACGGTTCGATTTCGAGAATGGATTTTTTTTATAGATTCTTTATTTTAATTTTAATTGAAAAATAAAAAATCTCTCGCTTTCCAAAAAAAAAAAGAAAATAAAAAAACGTTGGATTCCGTTTTTGCCCTCTTTTTATCTTAACATATATATGTATATTTTATACAACTGGTTCAGAAGCGTCTGATATATTGAGCATTTTCATTTTCAATTTTGATGATTTTCAATATATTAAATCAAACTCTTGACATAAGTTTCTTTTTTTATCATTATATATAAACTCATTATATATATAAGTTAGTTTTATATATATAAGTTAGTTACAATCAATTTTGTTAATTGAAGTTTTTCAAACTTCAAATTTTTATTTATTTCTATTTCTCGTCCGTCGTAGCAAAAAATGTTGGTTGAATACTAGCAAAAACACTTCCAATCCAATTTATGGAATTGGATTGAGATTGAAGAATAAAGAGTAAAAATATATTATTATTCGATAATAATAATAATTTCTATTAGTTTCGAATAGAAAATCGATGGAAATGGGGCGTCGCCAAGCGGTAAGGCAACGGGTTTTGGTCCCGTTATTGCGAAGGTTCGAATCCTTCCGTCCCAGGTTTGTTTATTTTATGAAACAAAAGATATAGTTTACATTTTTTTAATATAAATAAAAATATATTAAAGCAGAATTTCAATTCGAAAATGAAATTTATTCTAAGAATCTCTTTTATTTATATTTAAAATTTAAAAGAAAAAGAAATAAAAAAATTTTAGTAAAATACCATATTCTTTCTTTTTTCCAAACCAGAAAGAAATATTTAATTCATCAAACATAATATGTTTGTACTGAAACTTCTAATGTTTTAATTTATCAAACATAATATGTTTGTACTGAAAATTCTTCAGTAAGAATTTAGTCTCTTAAATTTTATTTATTTGTTTTGTTCGGAATTATTACATAACATGATGTCTCTTTTTTCAAAGAAAGGCCTCTTTATTCTTGTTTTCAAAACCTAACGAAGTTTCAAAACAAAACCTAAAAGAGTAAATAAAAAAGAATAGAAATTCTTTTTTCTATTTTTTTGATCTGATAAATTATTGAAATTTATTTAACTAGAATTTAACTACTTTAAATAAAATTGAAATATTTTCAATTTTTTATTTTATGAAGTTTCACTTATAATATCATTATAAATCATTTAAAATAATAATTGAGCAAAAATTTTTCTAATTCATCTGCTTGTATTTTAATATTTTATTCTAATTTTAGAATTGGTCAAAAAAAAATTCTTGAGCTTTTTTTAAGTAAAAGAAAATTTGTATAAAAAAATATGTTCTTATATTTCTATAAGATGTATATTATGATATACCTTGTTTTATTTCAGCAATAATCTTTCTAATAACTAAAAAAGAACTTTCGATTAAGTGAAAACAATCTTTATCTATGATTTCTTAATTAGATTTCTTAATTAAATAAGAAAAAAAATTATAGAGATTTCAATCTCTAATCTCTACAAAAAAAAGAACCAGTCTCAACTTTTAATCAAAAAAATCTATATACAAAAAATCCAATTGATGATACTTTTTTTTTAGTATTTTACTTTACGATCTTGTTTTGTTTATTCTTTAATTCAGTTTTAATTTTGATTTTTCAAAATGAAATTCTCATAAAAAAAAAAAAAAGGAGGAATTTTTATGTCTCGTTATCGAGGACCTCGTTTCAAAAAAATACGCCGTCTGCGAGCTTTACCAGGACTAGTTCAAAGAAAGAAATATAGAAAATTGAAATTTAGACCTGTTGATGCTAAAATTCCTTTTAGGAAAAAAAAAAAACCATATCGTATTCGTTTAGAAGAAAAACAGAAAATACGTTTTCACTATGGTTTGACAGAACGACAATTAGTTAGATATATACATATCGCTGGAAAAAGCAAAGGATCAACAGGTCAAGTTTTGTTACAACTGCTTGAAATGCGTTTGGATAACATCCTTTTTCGTTTGGGTATGGCTTCGACCATTCCTGGAGCCAGACAATTGGTGAACCATAGACATATTTTAGTTAATGGTCATATAGTTGATATACCAAGTTATCGTTGCAAACCCAGAGATATCATTACTATAAAGGATAACGAAAGATCTTTTGATCTTGTTAAAAAATCTATTGCTTCATCTGCCCAAAATAAATTGCCAAAACATTTGACTATTTCAAAAAACTATACAGGACGAGTAAAAAAAATAATAGATAGGCCAGAAGTTGGTTTGCAAATAGATGAGTTCTTAGTTGTAGAATATTATTCTCGTCAGATTTGAATCCAAGCAAATAAAAGTTCTTAGAATTTTTCCTTTTTCGTCGAATTCAAACTAAAAAAATTGAATCCTGAATTTATATTTTCGAATTAAAGTATCAAAAATGAATCCACATCTATTAACATTTAATGTAGACTTTTTTCTTTTTTTTTCCTCTATTTGTTCAATTGGGATGAGCATAAGTTATAATAATGCGAAAAAATATTATTCTCTCTTTTTTGGAGGAAAAAAAGAACTCTTGTGGAACCAATAAAAGATATTATGTCCTACGTACGTTTGGATCATCATAGTCAAATCATTCTGGGTTATCTTATACGTCGAAATCGTATACGCCTGGTACTGGAAGATAGAGTACTGATCGAGATAAGTGATTATGATTCAAATTCAAATACTAGAATAAAAAAAACTATATCAAGCAGAGGAGAATCCCACCTCTTCCGAATCATTGTTGGATACGTAAACTACAAATCCAAAAAGCAATGATCCCCCTTAATCATATGGATCAAGAGAACATATGATCAAGAAGTAATTTGTGCATAATGCATAAGAAGTAGACATGTCTAAATAAAAGCATATTTCAAAAATTCTCTAACTAATGATTCTCTAACTAATGACAATTAATTTGAATTGGATACAAGGAAAAAACTAAATAGGTAGAAGTTTTTAGTAGAGTCAATACTGTGATATCTAATAACTTCTATCTACAATCTTTTATCTACAATTGCATTTGAACCAAAGAAAGACTACTCCCGTATGAAAATAATATTCTAACTCCTGAGTTAAGTAGGTAATTCAAAACCAAAAACCGTAATCTCACTTATAGGGTGAATAGTACATTCCTTAGTTCTTTTTTTCTTCATTCTTGAAAAAAAGAAGTTTTTCAAATTATTTCTTTTTTGAAAAAAGTTCGTGAGGTAGAAAATGCGGGAGAGGATAAATCCAAGGTTTCAAAAAAAAAAAAAAAAAAAAAGAAAAGAGTGACTCCAGAATCAAGACTAAAGAAATCTATCGAATCAAAAAAATCGAAATAATTCTAGACTAGAAAGGTAAAAAAACAAAGAAATTGAAATATAGATATACGAATATGAAATTCAAATCGAGGCACCCATTCTATGACAGATCTTAATTTACCTTCTGTTTTTGTACCTTTAATAGGCCTCATATTTCCAGCATTGTCAATTATTTTTTTATTTATTTATGTGCAAAAAAATAATATTTTATAAATCCTAAATTTCTAGTTAGTTTAAGGTGGGAAAATAGTTTGAATAAAGAATAAATAGGAAAGAAAACTCCCAATTACTCTACATTACGTAAAGTAGTTGGGAACTATCAAATAATGCTAATATCTAATCTATCTAATTAATTATTTTAAGTACTAATTTATAAAAGTTCCAAGGGAATCAAGAAAAATAAAGTCAAGATTGGGTTATTTTCTCAATTCCAATCGAACACAACTGGATTTAGTATAGTATGAATTGGCGATCAAAAGATATATGGATAGAATTTCTAACGGGGTCTCGAAAAACAAGTAATTTTTTCTGGTCTTTTATTCTTTTTTTAGGTTCACTAGGATTCTTAGTGGTTGGAACTTCCAGTTATTTTAGTGGAAATATCATATCCTTATTTCCATCTCAAAAAATACTTTTTTTTCCACAAGGAATCATAATGTCTTTCTACGGGATCGCAGGTCTATTTATGAGTTCGTATTTGTGGTGCACCATTTTTTGGAACGTAGGGAGTGGTTATGACCTATTTGATAGAAAAAAAGGAATTGTATGTATTTTTCGTTGGGGATTTCCTGGACTAAATCGTCGCATCTTTCTTCGCTTCCTTATGAAAGATATCCAATCAATCCGAGTTGAGGATAAAGAGGGCTTTTATTCTCGTCGTGTACTTTATATGGAAATAAGGGGCCAAGGGTCTATTCCCTTGACTCGTACGGATGATAATTTTTTGACGCCACGTGAGATTGAACAAAAAGCTGTCGAATTGGCCTATTTCTTGTGTGTACCAATTGAAGTATTTTGAAATGAATTGAATGAAAAATCAAAATCAGGAAGAAGAAAAGGAATTCGTAAATCGTGGATTCCATTTTGAATCCAATTCATGTCTTTTTGAAATGTTCATTTGAACAAAACATATTACATTTTTCGATTTTATTTTCCCTTGAATTTATAGCGAATAAAACACACATAGAATAAAACAAAAAAAGAGAAGGATATTTAAAAAGAAAAATACTTCTATGATATGAAATTACTATGAATCTTACTCTAATAAATTAGAGTAATCTATTCTAAATTAATAATCAATTCAGAAAAGAATTAATTTTTGGTATACTACTTTTTTTATATGCCAAATATATATCGTATACGTATATGTGGGTTCCAACTCCATTCTGGTATACTAGAAAAAGGGGAAAAGTAAGAAATTAATTTTTATCATAAATTAATATTTATGAAGTAGAGATTTATACGAATATAAATGTTGTAATAAATCCTGTTGTTTTTTGAGATAGAAGATTTGGAATTGAAATTTTCTTTTTCTGAGTTAATTTTCTTTTTCTGAGTTTTAGTTATACATACAGCACGGTGAAAGACTTCGAAACAGTAAAAAAAAAAAAGAAAAAGAACCTTTATTCTATTTCTATACTCTGTTTAGGTCTAAGAATCTAAGAACTAAATTAGTATACAAAGAAAATAATAGATTCCATACCCTGCTTGTTAGAAAAGTCATATTTCATTCAATATCTTATATAAAAGAAATAAATATTATTTAGAATCATTGGATAAAGGAGGTTTATTAACTATTTCATTTACAAATAAAAAAATGAAAAAAAAGAAAACATTCTACTCTTTCCCATATTTTGCATCTATAGCATTTTTGCCCTGGGCAGTCTTTCTTTCATTTCAAAAATGTTTAGAACTTTGGATTAGTAATTGGTGGAATACGAGTCAATCCGAAACTCTCTTGAATTTTATTCAAGAGAAACATGTTTTAGAAAGATTCATAGAATTAGAAGAGTTTCTTTTGTTAGAGGAAATTCTAAAAGAGTACTCGGAAACATATATACAAAAACCCAGTATAGGAATACACAAGGAAACGATAGAATTAGTTAATACATACAATGAATATAATTTTCATCTCCTTTTGCATTTGTCAACAAATCTAATCTGTTTCAGTATTTTAAATGGTTATTTTATTCTGGGTAATGAGGAACTTATCATTCTTAATTCATGGGGTCAGGAATTCTTCTATAACTTAAGTGACACAATAAAAGCTTTCTCAATTCTTTTAGTTACTGATTTAGGAATTGGATTTCATTCAACTCATGGTTGGGAACTACTAATTGGTTCGGTCTACAAGGATTTTGGGTTGACACATAAGGACCAGATTATATCTGGTCTTGTTTCTACTTTTCCAGTTATTCTAGATACAATTGTGAAATGTTGGATATTCCATTATTTAAATCGTGTATCTCCTTCGCTTGTAGTAATTTATCATTCAATGAATGAATGAAAATTTAATTTCATCTTCTTATCTCAATTCAATCAGAATTATTTTTCTAATCATTTTTTAGTGACTTTTTTCCATTTTTACCTGTTCAAGGTATTAGTCCTATATTCTCAACAAACTATTTCAGTACTGTGTCAGTACAACAATAACAGATTCTTTATAGGAAACTAGACTAGTTTTCTATGTAATTTATTGTATAATTTCTAAAATATCTAATTGGACATGCAAAATAGAAATCCTTTTTATTGGGTAAAAAAACAAATGACTCGATCCATTTATGTTTATGTGTTGATCATGATATATGTACTAAGTCGAGTATCTATTTCAAATGCGTATCCCATTTTTGCGCAACAGGCTTATGAAAATCCACGAGAAACAACTGGACGCATTGTATGTGCCAATTGTCATTTAGCTAATAAGCCCGTGGAGATTGAAGTTCCGCAAGCTGTGTTTCCTGATACTGTATTTGAAGCCGTTGTTCGAATTCCTTATGATATGCAATTGAAACAAGTTCTTGCTAATGGTAAAAAAGGGGGTTTGAATGTGGGTGCTGTTCTTATTTTACCCGAGGGATTTGAGCTAGCTCCAACCGATCGTATTTCTCCTAAGTTGAAAGAAAAGATAGGAAATTTGTCTTTTCAGAGTTATCGTCCCAATAAAAAAAATATTCTTGTTATAGGTCCTGTTCCTGGTCAGAAATATAGTGAAATTGTCTTTCCCATTCTTTCTCCTGACCCTTCGACGAAGAAAGACATTCACTTCTTAAAATATCCTATATATGTAGGTGGAAACAGAGGAAGGGGTCAGATTTATCCTGATGGTAACAAGAGTAATAATACAGTCTATAATGCTACATCAGCGGGTATAGTAAGCAAAATAGTACGTAAAGAGAAAGGTGGATATGAAATAACCATAGTTGATGCGTTAGACGGACATCAATCCGTTGATGTTGTACCTCCGGGGCCAGAACTTCTTGTTTCAGAGGGTGAATCTATCAAGCTTGATCAACCATTAACAAGCAATCCAAATGTAGGAGGTTTTGGTCAGGGAGATGGGGAAATAGTTCTTCAAGATCCATTACGCATCCAAGGCCTTTTGTTCTTCTTCACATCTGTTATTTTGGCACAAGTGTTTTTAGTTCTGAAAAAGAAACAGTTTGAAAAAGTTCAATTGTATGAAATGAATTTCTAAATCCATAAATTATTTAAAATAAAGTTAGTCGATTTCTTGACAATCCATAAAATTTTGTATTATCCAAAAATCCTTTAAATCTTTTTGCTCTCTTTTTTTAGAATTTATATTATATTGTTTTGCAGGACAGATTTTTGTCTCTTATTACATATGCATATTGAGTAATACTCAAGAAACATATAAATAAAATACAAAAAAAGCGGTAAGGGTGGGAAAAATGAAAAAAAACAAATACTTTTAGGGAGGATTACTTGTCTTTCTAATCTTCTATTTGATCGACACAAGAAAAAAGATTTTGCACTTTTTTCTTGTGTCGTCTTGTATTGAAATAAAAATTCTTCTTTCCTTTCCCGGTTTAGTTTATTTAAACTTTTTAGTTTCGGTTCAGATAAATCAGATCAAAGTAGTGAACAAACAAAGAAAAAAAGGATTTCTGTCGGGAAGGGATTGATTGACCAAATAGGATTTATTCACTTATTCAATTAAGTTCAACTTCTAACTTTGAATAACTTTGAAAAAAAATTTTTGACTGTTTTAGTTCAAAGTTAGATTTTATTTTGACGAATGTCAAAATCCTTATTTATGGTCGGATAAAAGTTTTTTTGATTCTAAAAGTAATTTCGATTAAGGTTCTAATAGTTTACTAGTACTAATACTAAAAATGATTGAAAGTCTCATTCACAGAAAGAAATTAAATTTATAGTTAATAGAATATTTCTCAGAAAATCGAAATATTTTCTTATTTCTTTCATAAAAGTGAATATTTTGGTTTGGGATGAAGAGTAAAAACTATGAATCAACTGATGAATTCAACTTAACAAACATGATTTAGAAACAAAAGAGTAGAATGGTTTCAATCAAAGGCATCCTTGCAATTTTTGATTGATTTCATAAATCAAAGTCTACTTATTAAGAATAAGGAATCAGCGGGTCCTTTCCACTCTAATCAAACAAAAGAGGGCAAGGACCCGTTAAGTTCTTAGTTTTGAATGTCTAAAATCCAGTCCATCCTATTACTATAAAGATGAACCTAATCCAGAATATGAACCGTAAAAGAAAAGACCTATTAAACCTATAACAAGAATACCAGTTAAAGTACCTATTAGCCAAAGAGGAATCCTTCCAGTAGTATCGGCCATTTCCCCTACTTTCCTCCACATTTAATCAAATAGTCGCGCTCGAGACAAAAACAGTCATGGATAATAATGAGGGTCGTATCTTTCCGAACGAAAAGAATAAAAGAATTCTTATTATTCTCTTTTTCTCAATTAAAAAAATAATTGGAAAATAAAACAGCAAGTACAAAAATGAGTAATAAACCCCAGTATAGACTGGTACGATTCAATTCAACATTTTGTTCATTCGGGTTTGATTGTGTCATAGCTCTCTAATTGGAATTAGGTTTATCGTTGGATGAACTGCATTGCTGATATTGACCCTAAAAAAGAAACGGTAGGTACAGCTAATCCGTGAACAGCCAACCATCGTACTGTAAAAATTGGATAGGTTCGATCTATGGTCATTGAAGGCCTCCTAAAATGATCTACTAAATTCATCAAGTTGTTCCAAAGAATCAAAACGTCCGGTTATCAATGGAATTCCTTGTCGACTTTCCGTGAAATATTCGTTTGGCCGAGGACTTCCAAAAACATCGTAAGCTAAACCCGTACTGACGAATAACCAACCCGCAATGAATAAGGAAGGTATAGTAATGCTATGAATAACCCAGTATCGAATACTGGTAATAATATCAGCAAAAGAACGTTCTCCCGTGCTTCCAGACATGCTGAGCTCCACAAATTTTTGTACATTCAAAGAAAGGAATTGATTCCGTGAAAGATAGGATAAGTAAATAGAAAACTACTTTACTGTTCTTTTATCTATCTTTGTGAGATCGTCCATCTTGTACCAAAAGTTTATTTCGAGTATACCGAATCAGTATAACTATCCTTGCTATGGCATAGCAACGCAGCTTCGATCGATACAAAAATCTACATAATCCTCTTTATTCTGATCTATAGATAACTTTCAATAGATCTATAGAGGACACTTGAAATTCTTATAAGCTTTCCTTTATTAGCTTCGAAATGGGAAGTAATCATCTTCGAAAAATCGAATTTGAAAACTTAACTAACTAAAGTGATTATAGCCAATTCTGATAAGAATTTCGAAAAGATCAGTCTTAATGAAAGAATAAGAGAAAGAGGACAAAAATATAGAAAGATATAAGGTTTCATTTTATTACAAAGTTCCATTTGATTGAACCATTTTTTACACTCAATTTGACGATGAAAAAATGAAGAAGATAAAAAAAAATCATCTCGATATCATTTAATAAATATATTCTATTATTGTATTGACATAATTAGGGTCAATCAATAAAAAAAGAGATTATTCCAATATATAAAATATGGATTCCAATAGTTTTTGCTATCAATCAAAAATTTCTTCTTGAAAATTTTTTATTTTTTTCCAGAGAAAACCTATCTATTTTTATATATTACAATAGATACATATATTACATTATATACATATACACATATATATTTTTATGTGAAATCTCTTTTTTTTATAACTCTTATTTGAATTCTTTCATTTCAAGGAATTTGTTGGTATATTAGAATAAAAAATAATCAAAAATAAACACAAATATTTTATTAAATAAAATAATTTCTTAAATACAGAATTGATAAAAAAAAATGATAGATATAGATAATACTAAATGAAATAAAGAAAGCATAGGACAGAAAGAAAACATCCTTGGA
This sequence comes from Cyperus esculentus, assembly GCA_030179965.1. NCBI lineage: Eukaryota > Viridiplantae > Streptophyta > Magnoliopsida > Poales > Cyperaceae > Cyperus > Cyperus esculentus. Next base: position 14,924 of record JASGLE010000415.1, read on the forward strand.
ACAATTTCTATTCGTGATCAATCATTGTTGAATTAGGTCAACCAGAAAGATTCTTTCTTTAGCGAACTAAAAGTATGGAATAGAACTTTATTCTATGAATTGATAGAATATAGAATCTAAGAAGATAAAAGAAATAACTCATCTTCAAATTGATTTTTTGACACAAAAAAGAAAAGAAATGATCCAAATAGAAATTCTTTTCAAATCAACTCTTTTATTCCAAAATTCCCTAAAACGAAAATAGGATTTCATCATCATTAATTAAAATGAAATGACATAATTTTTATAAGACAGCTTTTTGATACTATCAATTACTATTAATTTCCTCAATTCTCAAATTTGAGTTGAGAGTGAATTTATTGGCTCAGAATTTTAATTGAGCCACTCAATTCTTTTTTTATAGTATTTTAAAATGATCAATGAATCGTGAATTTTTCATTGGAACTTATAGAATAGAATTGATTCTATTCTATAGTTCTTAATTACCATCTTAGAACTTAGGTAAGTACTTTATCAATATATGTAGTAAAAAAACATATTGAATTGAGCCTTTTCATGCTTACTATAACTAGTTATTTCAGTTTTTTACTGGCTGCTTTAACTATAACTTTAGTTCTATTTATTGGTTTAAGAAAGATACAACTTATTTGAAATGAATTGAATTAAAAATTCAGAAAAATCTTTCTTAAAGATTTCAGGTATTCTCTGGTTCTTTCCGCAACAATTGCCAATTATTTTTTTTATTTTTTTTTCATTGAGATTCATAGATAATTCAGATTAATATTTAAAGATAGATCTTAACCTTTTTTTCATCTACTAAAACCGAAATGATTGAAGTTTCTCTATTTGGAATTGTCTTAGGCCTAATTCCTATCACTTTGGCAGGATTATTCGTGACTGCATATTTACAATACAGACGTGGTGATCAGTTAGACCTTTGATTTAATCAAAAATTTTTTTTGTTTTACAGACTTTTTCTACCTTTCTATCGAAAGGTCAAATTTCAGTTTGAATTTCACTTTGTTTTTTTTTTAGAGGAAATCACGCTCTGTAGGATTTGAACCTACGACATCGGGTTTTGGAGACCCGCGTTCTACCGAACTGAACTAAGAGCGTTTGTAAAACAAAAAAGATCTTTTTCTATTTCTATCCTAAAACATTTCTTATACATAGAGTATCCGCAAATTAACGACCTTAATAAATCCCTGTTCATTTCCTATAGGAAAAGTAATAGGTAGGGATGACAGGATTTGAACCTGTGACATTTTGTACCCAAAACAAACGCGCTACCAAGCTGCGCTACACACCCCTTTTCGAACTTGATGTACAGTGTCATTGTACAAAATCCTTGTCTTCTTTTCCATATATTATATATATGATCATTTTTTTCTCTATTGATATCAAAGTTTCTTGTCATTTCTTATATAAAATATAAAAAAAGAATAGTATACATCTGAAAAAAAAGAATAGTATACATCTGAAATTCAATCTAACCTATAAATGAAGAATTCATATTTGAGGAGTAATGCTCAGAAAAAGGGCTTCTTTCTTTTGTTTGTTAGGTGAGGCAGGAAATTCTTATCTATTGGTTCATTATACATACTATTTTAGATAGGATTTGTGTCTAAAAAAAGAAAACGAAGTTAAAAAATTCTTGAACTAAAGCATCTGACCATACATGTATTCCAATAGAATAAAGAAAGAGAATTTGCAATGCAAGATATAAAAACATATCTCTCTGTGGCACCTGTAATAAGTACTCTATGGTTTTTTTCTTTAGCAGGTCTATTAATAGAAATAAATCGTTTATTCCCAGATGCTTTATCATTTCCTTTTTTTTGATTTTAGTTATTAATTTTTCATATTTGAAAAAAATGAAGGAGAATAGAATTCTATGTGACGATTCTTTTTTAAAATCTTTAGGATAGATAAAAGGGATATGATATAAAGAAAAAGTTTCTAGAAGCTTATCCAAAATTCAGTGAATAGAAATCCAGAATCCAGTAAGTCCGCTCAAGATCGAACCGAATTTTGGAAAAAATGGAATTTATTAGTCTAGCGTAAGCTAGACGAAATCATAGTCGAAAAGAAGAGACTGAAATAAGTATGATGGTTTAAAATAAAACTTGATAGTTAGAAAGAAATTGTATTACTTCATTTTTATTCTATTTTTTATTACTTAACTTAAAAAAATCAATTTTTAATTATATAGATAGATAATTTCGAAAAAATCTTTTGAAATGTAAAAAAAAACTAGTTAAGAATTCTTATTGATTTTTTTATTATTTTTCGATTCAAAAACCGAAAATAGGAAAGTTAAGTTAAACCAAAGAAATCAATCAAAAGATATAAAGGAGGTTCATGGCTAAAGGCAAAGATGTAAGAGTCAGAGTTTTTTTGGAATGTACTAGTTGTGTTCGAAGAAGTGTCAATAAAAAATCAATGGGTATTTCTAGATATATTACACAAAAGAATCGTTCCAATACACCCAATTTATTAGAATTGAGAAAATTTTGTCGCTATTGTAACAAACATACGACTCATAGAGAAAAAAAAAAATAGATCAAAGGAAACAAAGATCATGTTTGCAAGCAAGTAATAAAATAAATAAAGTAAGAACTTGCCATATTTCTTTCTATATATAATGGAAAAAATATCTATGAATCAAACTTAATCTCATTTTAGTTTAGAGATTATATCATGTGTCTAGATATTCCATTTATATAAATGAAGTAATCAAATGATATGTGAATCAAAACCTATTTTGGTTGGATCTTAAATGAATCAAGAATTCGAATTTTAAAAATAAGGAATAAACCATGAATAGATTTAAACAACGTCTTCGTATTGGTAAACCCAAGCAACCTGTTCGTATTCATAAACCCAAGCAACCTCTTGGTAAATTCAATAACCCTTTTCATAAATTCAAACAACATTTTCCTAAATCTCGTTTACGGAAAATGTATCAATATATTCCTCTTCGTCAATACCTTTCTGTTCGTCGTGAATTTGAATTTCGTCGTAGTAAAAATTCTAGATATTCTTCTAAATACCGTATTCGTCTTCGTAAACAATTTTTCCGTAATAAACGTTTTTTGATTCCATCAAGGAATCAAATTCATTATAAGAATTTAAGTTTAATTAGTCGATTTATTGGTTTCCAAGGAAAAATAATACCTAGACGAGTTACTAAAATAACCTTGAGACAACAACGATTAATGACTACTGCTATAAAAAAAGCTCGTATTTTATGTTTACTACCTTTTCTTGAAAATGAGAGACATTTTAGGAGACGCTGGCGCCAGATCTTAAAACGTCGTCGTGAAAATGAGAATAAAAAGAAAAAAAAAAATAAAAAAAGATTCAGAAAAACTCCTCCTAAAACTGAATTAGGAGTTCCTAAAACTGAATCAAGATTTTCAGGTCTTGGTCCTTATCCTAAAACCAAATGAGGAATTCCTCGTTCTAAAACTGGATCCGGAACTCCAGGTACTAAAATTGAATCGAAAACTCCAGGTCCTAAAACCGAACCAGGAATTCCAGGTCCTAAAACTGAATCTGGAACTCCTGGTCCTAAAAGCGAACCAGGAACTACTCATCAAAAAAATAAAGAACTACTCGTTATAAAACGAGAAATCCATAAGCCTACTTCCCAATTGACTCAAAACTCCAAATTGGAACTCAAGCTAAAATAGTGAATATTTTGTTTGAAAACACTTAGAAATCAGATTGGATTCTTGTGTTATAAAAAAAGGAAAAAACAATCTTGAAAGATTTTCGTAATTGTTACTATTAATCTTTATCTAAATTTTTTTTCTTCTATACCTTCCTGGAGTTCATTCTCCGGGAAATCCTGTTTTAATGATTACTAAAAGATTATTTTAGTATCTATTCATAAACCTTATTAGGTTTAATGATTTTATCAGAAATCTTATAAAGACCAATCTTATTTGATATAGCTATTTGTGAAAGTATCTTACGATTTAGAAAAAATTGTTTCTTATACAGATTGTGGATAAACTTACAATAACTATCAAATATTTGGTTTTCACGAGTTACTGCATTTATTCTAGTGATCCATAAACGACGAAAATACCTCTTTTTCCTGCCTCTGTCTCGATAAGAGTAATATAAACTTCTCATTTTCTGTTGAATAATCATTCGAGTATGTCTTGAATGAGCTCCTCTAAAACCTGATACAAGGGAACGGTTTTTTTTTCGACGTCTTCGAGCTATATATCCGCGTCTCACTCTGCTCATTGAAATAAATTCAATCTTATTGAATAAAATAACTAACGGATTAGATTTCTTTCAGTTATTCTTTTTTCCGACTAGGGTCAATCAATAACAAAACGAACTACTCCAATATATCAAATATCGATTCCAATGGCTTTTGCTACTATAACCTTCCCAACCACGATTCTTGCTCTTCTTCCCATTCTTCAATTTCTATATTCAAAAAAAAATAGTGGGTTCCATCGTTTCTATGGTTACCTCTCAAACGGTGAGGTCCTCTCTATACACCGGAGCTTCTTTTTTCATTTAATCAAACGATTTTATGAACTTGTATAGTTCATATTCTTTGGCTCTACCTATTCATTAGAAAGTAATAGCCCTTTTCACACTAGGAGTTATCCATACAGTGACGGCATTTAATTAGAAAAGTTGGCTAGGTAGCTGACCCTATGAGTCCGTTCTTTCAAAAAGGAGCATGCTTCCTATAATGCTCTTTCCTCCGCTTAATGGATAACCTTTTGCTACCAATGGAGAATTGATTCTTATTTCAAATCGAGAATGATTGGATTTTTACCAATGAAAACCATAAATTTGAGATTCTATAGAATTAATAGGTATATTATATACCTTTTTGTTACTATCCTATTTATCAGTATTGGTCGTTGATACTAGAAAAATTCTCTTATTTGTTCGAACTCATGATCTGAACGAGTCGCACATACACCCTAGTACATGTTCCTCGACGCTGAGGACATCCTTTAAGAGCGGGAGATTTCTTAACATTTTTTTTTTGCTGTCTTCTGTTTCTAAGAAGTTGTTTAATAGTTGGCATATTCTATGTATATCTATAATATAGAATAAAATGGTTTGGCTTAGATTGATCTTAACCAAATATTATTTTTATCAATTATTTCTATTTAATTCAATACTCAAAAGAAATAATTGAGAAAAAGAACTCAGATCATTAAGGATTTTCTTTTTTGATTTGCTATGCGATCGACAGATAATCTTGAGTTTCGGTTGCGGACATAAAAGTATCTCTTTCCAGATCATTCTGTATAATATTTACTGTATAATATTTACAGATTGACCAGTTTTTTGTGCATAAATTTTCGCAATTGTGTTACAAAGTTCAAACATTTCTTCTGCTTCCATTAGGATTTTCTCTGCAGTTCCACAAAAATAACCAGTAGAAGGTTGGTGAATGAAAACCCTAGCGTGAGGGAATGCTACCCGTTTAGGAATTGCTCCTCCAACCAGAATCAAAGATGCCGCTGATGCAACTAATCCTAGATTCATTGTACACACGTCAGAACCTGAAACTTGCATAGTATCATAAAGGGCCATTGCTGATAGTGCCCTTCCTTCCACCGTGAGAATTTCTAAATATTATTTTCATCTTCGAGATCCATTAATAGAATAGTATGAGAGCAATAAGCTCATTCACAAAAGGGAATTCTATATTTCTGCATAGAAAAAGAAAAGGATTCTTTTTTCCTGAAATAGTTCAACGAAAACTGTCTTCTCAGAACGAATTACAGGCACTTTTGGTGTTCCGATCGGCATAAATCTTCAAACCTTTCAGTTATTCTTTTTTCCGACTAGGGTCAATCAATAATAAAGCAAATTATCCAATATATTAAATATCGATTCCAATGGCTTTTGCTACTATACTATAATATTCCCAAGCACGATTCTTGCTCTTCTTCCCATTCTTCAATTTCTCTATTTCTTATTTTTTTTATCATATTTAATGAAATCAGAGAACTTTCTTTTGATAATCATGTTCAACAGAGTGAACATCTTTATTGTATCAAAATTCTCATTCTGTATAAGAATCTCTAAAATCCATGGAAAAGAACAAAGAAAAAGGATAATTTTAATGTGGATTTCCATTAGAATTTCCATAAGAATCTCTTGGATTTGCAAAATAATTCAAAAAATTATTTTTTGAATTGTTGCTAGATAATTGATTAATTTTTTCAAAGTAATTTTCTCTCCCATTTTCTTTTCTTTTTTTTTTTTGAAAGCGAGGTGCCTTTAATAATTGTTCCGATGGAACCTTCTACCGGTAATTCACCATGGATACATGACAAAAAAACAATTTTTTGAAATACTTATTTGATTGACTCTGATTCGAATTTTATATTCATTTCATACTCATTATTTTACTTTTTCATATTCATATATTTTTTAATAAAGAATATATTCTTGAATAAAGAAAGGTGAAAATCCACGATTTCTTGTCTTCATTCCTTTTTCTTTTATTTGATACATGGAATAGTTTTTTGATAGAGTAATCCAGAATGGATTCAAAAAAACTGTAACCAAGGAATTGATCATTGGAATGATCAAAAAGTATCCATTTATTCTCCAATAATGCAATCTTCCCGTTGCGTATTGGTACTTATCGGGTATAGAATAGATCTGCTTCTCTTTGTTCTTACGAACAGAGTTGTTTACTTATTTTTCTTTTGAATAAGATGAAATAAAAATAAACCACAGAATCCACTGAAAAAAAGTTTAGGTACACAGTATTAGGTACAAAGTATATAGTCTTCTTAGTTTAATGCGATAAAATCAAGTTTCTATTTCTCTTTGATAAAGGGGTATTTCCATGGGTTTACCTTGGTATCGTGTTCATACTGTCGTATTGAATGATCCCGGTCGATTGCTTTCTGTTCATATAATGCACACAGCTCTAGTTGCTGGTTGGGCTGGTTCAATGGCTTTATACGAATTAGCGGTTTTTGATCCCTCTGATCCTGTTCTTGATCCAATGTGGAGACAGGGTATGTTCGTTATACCTTTCATGACTCGTTTAGGAATAACCAATTCGTGGGGCGGTTGGAATATTTCAGGAGGAACTGTAACGAATCCAGGTATTTGGAGTTATGAAGGTGTTGCAGCGGCACATATAGTATTTTCTGGTTTGTGCTTCTTGGCAGCTATCTGGCATTGGGTATATTGGGACTTAGAAGTATTTTGTGATGAACGTACAGGAAAACCTTCCTTGGATTTGCCCAAGATTTTTGGAATTCATTTATTTCTTTCAGGTCTAGCTTGTTTTGGTTTTGGCGCATTCCATGTAACAGGTTTGTATGGTCCTGGAATATGGGTGTCCGATCCTTATGGACTAACTGGAAAAGTACAAGCTGTCAATCCAGCTTGGGGTGTGGAAGGTTTTGATCCTTTTGTTCCAGGAGGAATAGCCTCTCATCATATTGCTGCGGGTACATTAGGTATATTAGCAGGCTTATTCCATCTGAGTGTTCGTCCGCCTCAACGTCTATACAAAGGATTACGTATGGGGAATATTGAAACTGTACTTTCCAGTAGTATTGCGGCTGTCTTTTTTGCAGCTTTTGTTGTTGCAGGAACTATGTGGTATGGTTCAGCAACTACCCCAATTGAATTATTTGGTCCTACTCGTTATCAATGGGATCAGGGATACTTTCAACAAGAAATATCTCGAAGAGTTAGCGCCGGGCTAAGCGAAAATCTAAGTTTATCAGAAGCTTGGTCTAAAATTCCTGAGAAATTAGCTTTTTATGATTACATTGGTAATAATCCGGCAAAAGGGGGATTATTTAGAGCAGGTTCAATGGATAACGGAGATGGAATAGCGGTTGGATGGTTAGGACACCCCGTTTTTAGAGATAAAGAAGGTCGGGAACTTTTTGTACGTCGTATGCCTACCTTTTTTGAAACATTTCCGGTAGTTTTGGTAGATGAAGACGGGATTGTTAGAGCCGATGTTCCTTTTAGAAGGGCAGAATCTAAATATAGTGTTGAACAAGTAGGTGTAACTGTTGAGTTCTATGGTGGTGAACTTAATGGATTAAGTTATTCAGATCCTGCTACTGTTAAAAAATATGCTCGACGCGCCCAATTAGGTGAGATTTTTGAATTAGATCGAGCTACTTTGAAATCTGACGGTGTTTTTCGTAGTAGTCCAAGGGGCTGGTTTACTTTTGGACATGCCACATTCGCCTTGCTTTTCTTTTTCGGACACATTTGGCATGGCGCTAGAACCTTGTTCAGAGATGTTTTTGCTGGTATTGATCCAGATTTGGATGCTCAAGTGGAATTTGGAACATTCCAAAAACTTGGAGATCCAACTACAAAGAGACAAACTGTCTGATACAGCATTATTGTGGTATATTTCTTTCCTCTTTTTTTTTATGGGATACAAACAAGAAAAAGGAATCTTTATTTGAATCATCATCTTTTCTTTGATTCTTTTTCTTTATTTTATTAAATGATCTCAAATGAATAGGTGTGGAAGCTATAATTGTAAATCACAATCGAATCTATGGAAGCATTGGTTTATACATTCCTTTTAGTCTCGACTTTAGGGATAATCTTTTTCGCTATCTTTTTTCGAGAACCACCTAAGGTTCCAACTAAAATAAAAAAATGAAATAAATCTTGAAACAATTTAATTGAAGTAATGAGTCTACCAATAAGGGAAACTCATTACTTCAATTACTTCAACTAATCCCCATGTTCTTCGAATGGATCTCTTAGTTGTTGAGAGGGTTGCCCAAAAGCGGTATATAAGGCGTACCCAGTAAAGCTTACAAGTAAACCAGATATAAAGATCGCGACTAGAGTTCCTGTTTCCATTTTTTAATAATTTCCAGAATGGATCTACTATAAAGATCATTTATTTAGAAATACAACAGAATAGTATACAAAGTCAACAGGTCTTAACCAATTATTTTTTAATAAAATAGAATTTATGGCTACGCAAACTTTTGAAGATAGTTCTAGATCTGGACCAAAACGAACTACTGTAGGGAATTTATTGAAACCCTTGAATTCAGAATATGGTAAAGTAGCTCCAGGTTGGGGTACTACACCACTTATGGGAGTTGCAATGGCTCTATTTGCTGTATTCTTATGTATTATTTTGGAAATTTATAACTCTTCTGTTTTATTGGATGGGATTCCTAGGAATTAGGTATGATATGAGATTTTGCCAGATACTACTAATCTGAAAATTTTGATTTCTAAATAAAAGATTTTGGTAGTTCGATCGTGGACTTTTTTTGTTTCGGTATTTTTGGAAAATGAGTGTGTGACTTGTTATAATTGATCCTATGGATCATATATAGAAAAGGTCTGTTATCTCTAACAAGATAATTAATTCTACCTCGTCAGACATTTATTCTAATATCTGGAGCACGAAAAAAGACCAATAAAAGAAAAAATTGAACTATGATTCATACCTATTATTAAGTCAGACCTCGTAACCGCACTAAAAAAAAAATGGAAATATATTAACTAGAAATGATATTTTCTAAATCAAATGAATGAAACTTCTTCAGATTTTGACCGAAAGAAAACTCTTTCTATAGATTTTGTTGAGTCAAGTCATTGCATCTATTTTTCAAAAAGTGATCAATCAAAGGATTCTTACTCAGAGAACCTTTTAGTTTAGCTTGAGAATAAATCATCGTGGTTCTAATATGAATCTGAGGTTTTAGGTGATTCATAGGGTCTCAACAAGAGAATTCCTATCAATTTGTAAAAAAGAAGAAGTCTGATTTATTTTATGCACAGAAAATAAAAAATTCAATAAAAAATAATAATTCAAAATAGGAAGGAGAAGATTCAAGAGGCCTGTAATGATCAAAATAAAAAATAAATAAATGAGCCAACTTGATATTTTTTTTCTAATCACAAAGATTTAATTACAGATTTTCTTATCTTATATGTTGGTTCAAATCTATCAAATGATTAAGAAGTTTTAACCTTTTGATAAAATATCTGTTGAAATCAGTATTTTTGTGTTTCAGCTTGAGCCGTATGAAATGAAATTTTCATATACGGTTCTCAGAGGGGGAGTCATTTACCCGGGCTACCTATCTCAATAAAGTATATGATTGGTTTGAGGAACGTCTCGAGATTCAGGCGATTGCAGATGATATAACCAGTAAATATGTTCCTCCTCATGTCAATATATTTTATTGTTTAGGGGGGATCACACTTACATGTTTTCTAGTACAAGTAGCTACAGGTTTTGCTATGACTTTTTACTACCGTCCTACTGTTACAGAAGCTTTCTCTTCTGTTCAATATATAATGACTGAGGCCAACTTTGGTTGGTTAATCCGATCGGTTCATCGATGGTCAGCAAGTATGATGGTTCTAATGATGATTCTACACGTATTTCGTGTGTATCTAACTGGTGGATTTAAAAAACCCCGCGAATTAACTTGGGTTACAGGTGTGGTTTTGGCTGTATTAACGGCATCTTTTGGTGTAACTGGTTATTCCTTACCTTGGGACCAAATTGGTTATTGGGCAGTCAAAATTGTTACTGGTGTACCTGAAGCCATTCCACTAATAGGATCACCTTTAGTGGAGTTATTACGTGGAAGTGCTAGTGTGGGCCAATCCACTTTGACTCGTTTTTATAGTTTACATACTTTTGTATTGCCTCTTCTTACTGCTGTATTTATGTTGATGCACTTTCTAATGATACGTAAGCAAGGTATTTCGGGTCCTTTATAGTTTATAGATAAAACGTAAAATAGATATTTAAAATTGATTATATATCATATTGGGTAGGACAAAACTATTTCATTGCTATAAATATGTGTTTTTTTTAACACACATGTTTTTTGGATACTTCTCTTCAACGAAACACTCTTTTATTCTATATTTGATACCACTAGTTGAAGTGAATCTTGCAAAGAAAGAATGGATTATGGGAGTGTGTGACTTGAACTATTGATTTGGCCATGCGGATACATGATTTTATCCGCCACATTGTAAATCACGACCAAATGTGTCTCTGGATCCAGCTAAGACCCGCGTAAGTCCTTTACGTAGTACAGGATAGGCCGGTTCGCTTAAAGAGAATATTCTCTATGATCATACCTGAATGATGTCATCTATAAACAGGCTTTGTAAGATCCGTAGAATAGAATGAAATGATGTGGTATGATTGAGTTTTATGTCTATTCCATTTAATGAATTTCATCTTCTATACTTAATTGTTTTAGTATAAAAATGCATTCATTTCCTTTGCATTGATTCCTATCTATGATACTATCGGAGTGAAAAAAGGGATCTAAGGAAGAATATAGGTTAGATTTTTTTTAGTAACAAGTAAATACTATGGATATGGAAAAAATCAAGATATTTTTTCGATAAAAACCAATCAGAAGACATTAGACAATCCAAAAAGCGCTTGATCATGATCAATTTTGTAAGCTTACTTGGATAATGGGCATTTATTTAGAAAAAAAAGAATTCAATTTTGTTGCAATCCCTTGTTGGAATTGCAACTTCGTAAAATAAAATTGGATGAACTCTTATCATGGAGTCTTATATACATATATATCATATATATTTACATTAATATAAATTTCTATATTAATTAAACATTTGATATTGGTTTTTAATTAGACATTTGATATTGGTTTGATTCTTTTTATTTTTGCTCGAGCCGGATGATAAAAAATTATCATGTCCGGTTCCTTCGGGGGATGGATCTATACACAAGAATTCACCTATCCCAATAACAAAAAAACCTGACTTAAGTGATCCTGTGTTAAGAGCAAAATTAGCTAAAGGGATGGGACATAATTATTATGGGGAACCTGCGTGGCCCAACGATCTTTTATATATTTTTCCAGTAGTAATTCTAGGTACTATTGCATGTAACGTAGGTTTAGCGGTTTTAGAACCATCAATAATTGGTGAACCGGCGGACCCTTTTGCAACTCCTTTGGAAATATTACCTGAATGGTACTTTTTTCCCGTGTTTCAAATACTTCGTACAGTACCCAATAAGTTATTGGGCGTTCTTTTAATGGTTTCAGTACCAGTGGGATTACTGACAGTACCTTTTTTGGAAAATGTCAATAAATTCCAAAATCCATTTCGTCGTCCAGTAGCTACAACAGTTTTTTTAATTGGTACCATAGTAGCTCTTTGGTTAGGTATTGGAGCTACACTGCCTATTGATAAGTCCTTAACTCTAGGTCTTTTTTAAATCAATTCAATTTTTATAAAATTTCTAATTTCTAAGTCTGCTCTAATCTTGTTTTAAACTGAGAAAAAAAGTTGTTATTTTTAATCCATCAAAAGCCCTCCTCTTTTTTTTTCTAATGTTTCTTTACATTACATGTTTCTTTACATTACAAAAAGAAAAGGAGGGCTTTCATCTTTAACACAAAGCTTAGTTTTTTTCTGGAATGTATCATAATAAAAATAATGTATTTCAGGAATAATTACTTTGATACTTTGAAGTAACTATTCCTGACATATATACATCAAAATAACTTACTTATCCTCATGTCGATATGGTAACTCATTATCCTTATATAACTTATTTTTTATAAATAAATAAGTTATAAAGTTTATATATCTTAGAATAAACTTCTATTTGTATTTTAAAAAAGACTTCTTTTTTTATCTATCCCTAAGTCGTATAAAAGGGATAGGAAAATCTTGCTGATTTATCTACCCTTTTCATTTTATCTATCCCTACCATATTTATAGAAAAATCTTGTTGCTTTATCTATTCTTTTACTTTCTTTTATACATTCCACAATTTTTTTCTGTAAATCCTAAAGCGGAAATAGGAACAGTTGGCAGTTTTTTGCCCTCTAATTTTTTTGCTCTTTCTTCTATCTTAAGTCTAAATTTACTAATCTTAAGTCTAAATTTATTAATAAATATATTAATAATGGCAAAAAAATTAATCAGCTCAGATATTTAAGAATACATTTTTCTTTCATAATCATAATAGTCTTTTTTTTTTCTGTTATACCCATATTATCTATTATAGATACATTTTTCAAATCTATCTTGTCTAAACTAAAAGGTCTCTTGTTGTATTGATGTTAGCTTTTTTGAGATTTTTCAAGGTATTTAATGAAAATGTTAATCGGTCAATCAAAAAATTTTCAACAGAAAAGCAAGAATATACTAAGCTAAGGATTTTCTTTTTGAGTTTCTTGATAAAAATTTTGACCAGTATTCTTCACACTTGTCTAGGGGTAGCAAAAATCGTAGTCTAATTCTTTTGCTTTTTCTATTATGCAATATTTCAATCCCTTTTTGAGAATTTTTTTTTTATAGTCCCAATAAAAAATCCATAAATAATTAGGCTCAAAATCCTTCTCTTCTTCCTTTACTTCATGAACTTCGTCTTCCCTCGTCGTCTAGTTTTATGTTCTCTTCTTCTGAAAAAATATCGTCGTCATTTTCTAGAAATAGAAAAGAATGAAGAAAACCAATCAATTTTAGAGAAGCTTGACGAAGTGCTTCTCTAGGAGTCAAACTCCCATTCGTCCATATTTCTAAAAAAAGTATCTCTTTTTCATTTTCTCCATCTTTAGAAATATGAATATTATAATTTACATTTCTAACAGGCATAAATAAAGCATCTATACTATAACTATAACCCAAATCACTAAAACGTGTGTCATTAACACGAAAACCTCGATCTCTTTCGATTACTAAATCAATTGAGAAATCTATTGGTTTTGTTATAGTTGCAATATATTGGCTTTTATTAATTACTTGCACAGAAGACGGTAGCTTAATATGTCCTGCAGTTACACGCATAGGACCACTGACACAAATAGATGCAAAAATAGATTCATGGATACAACTCTTTAATACAATTTGTTTTAAATTTAAGATTATTTCATGTATTGATTCTTCGACATCTTCTATATGACTATACTCATGAGATACTTTCTCCAACTTTTTGTTATTAATTTGAATATATCTAATATATGTAATAGCAGTTCCTTGGATTTCACTAAGCAATGTTCTTCGCAAGGCAGTACCTAAAGTATCAGCCTGACCTTTTTGAAAGGGGGATAGAATGAAACGACCATAATGTAAACATGGATTTTCGATTCTCGACTCAATACATTTCCACTTCATTTTGAAAGTGTTTTTCTTTTTTATTTTGCTCATACATATATAAATAATATAATTGTTTGATCTAGATCGATCTAAACCTTATGTTTTTCACTATATCTTTAACAATATGTTAAACTCGCGATAGAATCTTACGGAGACATTGAACTTAATATAAATAAATGAAATCCAATACGATGGCTTGGATCCTTATAAGATAATATGAAATCGAATCGATCTATATGCATAATAATCTATATGCATAATATAATATGGTTACTTAAGAATAAATAAGATTTATTTTTCAAATTCCATAGAATAACTATAATATAACTATGATAAAATAAAAAGTCTGCAACAGAGTTTCTAAAAAAACTTGTTGTTGAGTCAATTTCCTTAGTTTTATTAACTCAAGACTCTTCTTTCTAATCTTTCTAATAAGAGTCTTTATTTTTAATAATATCTCAATGTTTTTTGTTTTTTATCATAAAAAAAATAAATAAAATAATAGTGAAAAAATACAAAATAGTAAGTAATAAAATATGTTTTTTCATAAAATGAAATTTTATGAAAAAACATATTTTATGAAATAACATAATTTTATTAAAACTTAATCGAAACAAAGTTCTTTTTATAATTTTCAAAAGAGTGGAGAAATTGATCACGTCAAAATTTTTGCTACTATTTTGAATAATAGCATCAAAAATAAAATCAAATCTCGACAAAAATTCGAAAAGTCTACAGTAAATTTCACTAATTATTTCTTGAATTTGGAAAATTAAGAATATTAACCGATAGGTTAATCATTTTTTTTGCTTTCCCAATATACAAAATGTTTACCATATCTGTTTTCTCCCAGTTATTCTTTTCTTCGACTAGGGTCAATCAATAACAAAGCGAACTATTCCAATATATCAAATATCGATTCCTATGGCTTTTGCTACTATAACCTTCTCAACCACGATTCTTGCTTTTCTTCCCGTTCTTCAATAAAGAATTCTATATTCAATTCAAAAAAAATAAAATAGCGGATTCCATCATTTCTATGGTTACCTCTCAAACGATAACGTCGTCTCTATACACCAGAGTTTCTTTTTTCAATTAATTAATTTAATTAAAATTTAATTAAAAGATTTTTTTTAAACACGTCTTCTTTTAGGAGGTCGGCATCCATTATGTGGCATAGGTGTTACATCACGTATGAAATTTAATTTTACACCACTCTGAAGAACGGTTCTTAATGCTGCAGCTCTCCCGGGACCGGCACCGTTTATCAAAATTGCTGCTCGTTCCATACCCTCTTTTACTAACATATAAATAGCATTTCTTGTTGCGGTTTGGGCAGCATAGGGTGTTGCTTTTTTTGGACCTTTGAATCGAGAAGTACCAGCGGAATCCCAAGAAACTACTTGACCTCCCAAATCTGTAACAGTTATCATGGTATTGTTAGAACTTGCTTGAATATGAATAAGTCCTTTTTGTATCTTACGTCGTATAGGTCTAAGTAAACGAAAACGTTTAGAAAAAAGACGCCGATTCATGCGTGGAGCAGTAATTCTTCGTTTAGGTTTTTTCATATTTTATTATCTTTTAGAAATATTTATAAATATAAGTAAGTTAAAAATCTAAAATAAGAAAAGATAAGTAGATATCCATTCATTTCATATAAAATAAAAAGAGATCATTTTTTTTGAAGTTGAGATTCAAAAAAAAAATATTTGAATCCCAACCCAACTTCATTCAAATTCTAAAAAAACTAGCAATTGACATAGTTAGCATAGCAATTATAACAAAAAATCTAAAAAGAAATAAAAAAAAAAAAGAAAGTGATTGGATTTTTTTAGTGCAGCATCAATACAAGAAGAAATAAGAATTTTAGAAATTTCTTTATTTCTTTACTAGAATCGAAAAGTCGTTCCTAACAAAAAATTTTTAAAATTTTTGAGAATTTTCCTCTTGAATTCTAGATATTGTTCTTCTATGATGTATGATGCTCCTACCTAATTTTGCCTCTGATTGATAATCTATTCATTTACAAAGTACACTGATTTTGTTATCAGTGTAAACTCTTTGAATTCTTATTGTATCGTCATTCTCACATATTCTATAGTAATTCCGCAAGTGAAAAAGACTGAATGGGCATAAAATATCCAAAATACTTGAATAGAAAAGACTAGAATATTCTTTATTTGCTCCTCTCGTCTAGTTTATCAATTTTTTTCTATTCAAAATTCAAACTCTCCAGTTCCTTTTCTTTCGCATTGCTTTTAAAATTAAACTTGGGTGGAACTTAAATAATTCACTAAGAACACCTTTTAAAAGATTACGCGGTACAATTGAATCCAATGAGCCTTTTTCAAATAAATATTCAGCTTCCTGTATACCCGGGGGTACTTCGATTTTCATTACTTGTTCAATTACTCTTTTACCCGCAAATGCAATGTATGCTTCTGGTTCGCCAATAATTATATCACCAAGCATTCCAAAACTGGCTGTGACACCACCTGTTGTAGGCGATGTTAAAAGTGACACTAAAAATATGTCATTAAAGAATGGATAATTCAATAAAATTGAAGATATTTTAGCCATCTGCATTAAGCTGAAACTTCCTTCTTGCATACGAGCTCCTCCAGAAGCACAAGAAATGATGATAGGTAAACCTAAAAACTCTAGCAACTCTCAATTAGACGAGTTATTTTTTCACCCACTACCGACCCCATACTTCCTCCGATAAACTGAAAAATCCATAACCGCAAGTGCTACAGGGATACCGTCGAGTTTACCTATTCCTGTTTGAATAGCGTCAGTCAACCCGTTTTTCTTTGAGAAAAATGGACCTTATCTATGTAAGGTATATCTTTTTCTGATTTTTGTAATTTTTTCTGATTTTTTTGATTTTGTTGATTTTTCTGAATTTTGATTAGCATTTTCATCATCAGCAGAGCAAGGTTTTTTTCTTTTTCTTCTAGTTTTTTTTTTGCTTCTATTTTTTCTTTTGCTTCTAGTTCTTCTTTTGCTTGTATTTCTTTTCTTGCTTCTATGTCTTTTTTTACTTCTTTTCTTCTAGAAAAAATAGTTGCACTAATTCCTTTAAATTAGGTTTTTTCTTTATAATAGATTTTTCTGCAGTGAATTCGTCTGTATTTGTAGACATTTGCTCTGCAGAAATCTTGTTCTGCAGTGGATTCTTCTGCGCTAGTTTGCTCTACA
>JASGLE010000416.1:0-32262 GCA_030179965.1 Cyperus esculentus
ATCTTCTCGCGTGTTCCTCGCAATTAGCCACCATCGTCGGCCAATAGTACCCCATTCTCTTGATCTTGAGGCGCATTTTAGGTCCGGATTGGTGTGCTCCACACAGTCCGGAGTGCACTTCTTTCATGACTTGTTCAGCTTCTTCGGGCGACAAGCACCGCAACCACAATTGCTCGTATGATCGCCTGTAAAGAGTGTCCCCCGCGTATGCATAGCGAAGCACTCGCTTCCTTAATTGGTCGGCTTCTCCTTTTCCTCTTGGCAGGGTGCCATGTTTGAAATAATCGATGAAGGGTTGTCTCCAATCATGGCTATCCTCAGCCACCACGTTGACGTCAGGTCCGACTCGGCTTGAGTTTACTTCTTGGTCTTCTTCTACCAAGTCTTCTTCTGTCTGTGGGAAACACATGGACAGTGGTTTACGATTTCGAACCAAAACATTGATTTCATCTTCATCGACTTCACCTAATTCCTTAGCCACCCTTGCCAGAGCATCGGCTTTCCCATTCGCCGCTCTAGTCACCCTTCCAATTGTAACTTCGGGAACTCGACTGAGTAACTTCACAGCCCTGTCATGATATTTTACCAGTTCTGGTTTCAACACCTTGTATTCTCCAGCTACTTGGTTGATGATTAGCTGAGAGTCCCCAAATATGCGGAGTTTCTTGATTCCCATGTGCAAAGCTATTTCTAGTCCTGCTATTAGGGCCTCGTATTCAGCTTCATTGTTAGTGCAAGGCTCCGTCAACATCAAGGAATGGCGGATGATCCCTTTTTCTGGGGTCACAAACACTAATCCAATTCCTGCCCTAATAATAGGGATCCTTGGACCGGGTGTGGGTCGTATTGAGGATGCCCCATCAAAGTACATCTCCCAAGCAGGTCCCTTGCCTTCGACACTTAACACTTCTTCATCAGGGAACTCGCATGCTAGCGGAGAGTCATCTGGTATAGGGTGAGCCGCCAGAAAGTCTGCCATAACTTGCCCCTTGATAGCCTTTTGCGGAGTATAAATAATGTCAAACTCTGTCAAGAGAATTGCCCACCTAGCAAGTCTTCCGGTTAGCATGGGCTTTGTCATTAGATACTTGAGGGGATCCACTCGGGAGATGAGGATGATCCGATGGGCTAGCATATAGTGTCGCAACTTCTTGGCAGCAAACACTAGCGCCAGACAATGCTTTTCAATCGGAGTATAATTGTGTTCTGCGCCCACCATCATACGGCTAAGATAGTAAAGCGCATTTTCCTTTCCATCTTCATTTTTCTGTGCCAAGAGTGCTCCCAGTGAACCATCCAAGGCAGTGGTGTAGAGAATGAGCTCTTTCCCTGGAATTGGTGCTGCTAGGACAGGTGGTTTGAGAAGATAAGCTTTGATGCTGTCAAACGCCTTCTGGCAATCCTTATCCCACTTAAAGGGTACATCCTTTTTGGTGAGTCTGGTGAATGGCTGGATCCTCCCGGACAAATTGGCTATGAAGCGCCTAACGTATGCCAACTGGCCTTGGAGCGAGCGAAGCCCCTTGAGGTTCCTGGGCGGGGGTAATTCCATTATCGCCTTGATCTTAACCGGATCGATCTCTACTCCCCGATGCCTGATAATAAACCCGAGGAACTTTCCTGAGGACACCATGAAGGCACACTTCAGCGGATTGAGTTTGAGAGCATGGTGCCTTAGCCTGCCGAAGACCATTTCTAAGTGGTTGAGGTGTTCCTCGTATGACATGGACTTCACCACCAAATCGTCCACATAGCATTCGATAATTTGATGTATTTGATCATCAAATATCTTAGTCATTGCCCTTTGGTAGGTTGCCCCTGCATTTTTAAGACCAAATGGCATGACTTTGTAGCAGAATATGCCAATCGGAGTTCGAAATGCTGTGTGTTTCTCATCTTTCGAGGCCATCTTGATTTGATTATACCCTGCGTATCCATCCATAAAGGAGAATACTTCATACGATGAAGTATGATCTATGATAATTTCCGTGGCAGGGAGAGGGAAATCATCTTTCGGGCATGCCTTATTGAGGTCCCTAAAATCCACACAGATACGTATACTCCCATTTTTCTTTTTGACCGGGACAATGCTGGCTATCCAATCGGCGTTTTCTTCTTCTCGAATGAAGTTGGCCTTCAAGAGCTTCTTGGTTTCTTCAATAACCTTTTCTTCGAGCTCAACTCTCATTCGTCGGGGAGCTTGCTTGACAGGCTTTACCTCAGGGTTGATTTTCAAATGGTGAACCGCCACGCTCGGGTCTAAACCCGGCATCTCCTCATAACTCCAGGCAAAGCAGTCGATGTGCTTGAGAAGGAAGGATTTTAATGATTCCTGTTCCTGTAGGGGAAGAGAACCGCTGATGAATGTGGGTCTAGGCTCTTCTTCGGTTCCCAGGTTGATCTCCACCAACTCATCAACAGTATTTGGAGCCTTTTCAATTTCCTTAATCGCATTCTGAACGAGAGGGATCAAATCTTCTTCTCCCTCCACGTCACACTCCAACACGTAATCCTCTCCTGCTTCAATTGAGATCATGTGGCAGTGTGCGTAGTCATCATCATAGTCATACCTGTGCCTTCGACTCTTCGACGGTTGAGCAGGCTCCTTCCCTTTATAGCTTGATCTAGGCTTCTCTGAGAGGTGTGATTGCCCTTCACATTCATCTCTCCTTCGGGACCTGTAGGCATTACTAGGTTCCTCAATTCGGATGTCTCCTTGCCTTCGTCTGGACCACTCCTCCCTGGGGCGGCGATCAAGCTCCGAGGTCCTAGCATGATTAGGTCTATGAGTTCTTGAGCGGTTGTAGTTTCTACTACTTTGGCCGTATTCCCGGCTTGAGTAGCTTCTCCTAAATTCTTGGGGCAAATGGAACCTTCCAGCCTCGTATTCACGTTGAACCGCATTTTTGAAGGCTGTGCAGTCCTCTATCACGTGCCCTATTTCTCCGTGATATTGACAGTATTCATAGCTCCCAGCTCCACGTTCATCCACTGGGCTTTGGCTTTCAAGGATGTCAAAGCCCCGGTAAATCCAGAGATCAAAAATTTCTTTCACCTTTTCTTTCGGAAAGGAGTAAGAATGCCTTCGTTCTCTTTCTTTTTCTGGAAGTCGACTGGCTTTCTTCATCTTCTCTTCTGACTCTTTCCTTAAACGAGCCAGCCTCCTCGCTTTTTCTTTTTTCTTTATTCTCTTGGCAAGTACCTCTGTCCTCCTTTGTTCGACCCAGTCATGGAAGTAAAGGGGTCTATCGGTATCCTTCTCGTCATGCCCAAGAGGATTTGCCACAGCGAAACCCACGTCATGTATGGCGTCTGTCACTCTCGAGTTCCAATGACGCATGCTGACCAACTCATCGTAACACAGTTGTATCCTGTAATCCAATCCTTCAAGGGTTAATTGAGGGTTTTCGTCCGGGATTTCTTCATCGGATACTCCATTCACTTCATTGTCAGAATCATCTTGGCTACTTTCGACACCGCTCGAGCCAGCATCACTTATCACCAAGCACCACGCTCCTTCGGAATCTTCGCTAAGGATGTAACTCACTGGGATGATAGACCTCCCTTGTCCACGTCCTCGACCTCGGCTTCGCCCTCGTCCTTGTCCATGGGAAGATCTTCTACCATGGTCGCGAGGGAATTGGTCTTCTTCACATGATTGATAACCTAGTCCCCGGGTGCTTTTCAATTTTCCGTCCAATCCCATAACTTTTCTAGGTGAGGAATTCCATAAGCTCTCAAAATACTTCATTTGAGCTTGGGAAATCGCTTCTGGGCACCCGACCACTTTCGCCATCTGAGCGACTTTATCTCCGTAATGGAGCTTTAGGTTGAGGCCAATCCTGGCTTCGCTTGCAACTGCACCCATATCTAACTTCCTCCATTCGTTAGCATGCGGGCCCCGATTTGGATTGAGGGGATTGCTCCTATAAAATATAATTGCATCATGCACGACTTCACCATCGTCCGTTTTCTCGACTTTTGGGGGTACAATAAATGTAATCAACCCCTGCATGTGGTTCACCTCTGACGAGGAGAGATCTTTGTAATGCCTTGCAGGGACACGCTCGACAAGGAGGGTGAATTCTTTCTCATCATCTGCAGCGTAGTCCCAAGGGATTTGTCGGGAGCTTGACCCTTCATAAGGTGAACTTGGACTGACCGGCCTCTCATATTCAGATTCTTCATCGCTTGATACACCATAAATGGGAATTCTACGGTGCCTAGCGGCTTCGGGCGAGGTTTCGGCCTTGAAAACAATTTCATCATCGGATTCATCGCTAGAAGAGAGACCATACACGGGTTTGGAGCAGACAATTTTGGTCTGTGCCACCTTGGGTTTCATCGTGGCTCCGGCTGGCTTGACCTGTTGATTTGATTGCCTTGCATCAAGTTTTGTGTCTTTAGGAAGGTAGAAGCGGGCATCACCATGATGGATCTCGTGAACTCCAAACGGTTTGACATCTCCATCAATCCTCTTTTGCTTTCCATCCTTCATGTATTTCAGGCATTGGTGAAGAGTAGAAGGCACCACGCCATTATCATGTAACCAAGGCCGTCCCAGTAAGGCCTTGTATGAAGTATTGGCATCGATGACGTGGAACTTGGTTGGAGTCTTCAAGCCACCAAGGTGCAGGTCAAGGGTAACGGCTCCCAGTGCTCTATGAGAATGTTGGTCGAAACCGTGAATGACTATCCTCTCATTTGATAAGGACTTGACGCTTAGCGTGAGGTTCTCAAGGGTCCTCAAGGGCATGATGTTGATTGAGGATCCTGAATCCACTAAGATTCGGTTGATCTTCTGTCCCTCGCATTCGCCAGTCACATAGAGTGGCCTGTTGTGACTTTTGGTACCTAACAACATGTCTTCATCAGTGAAGGTGATGCCTGAGGTGCGACCACTTATGTAAGCTGCCTCTTGTAAGCATTTTTCAGCGAAGTATGCTTGAAACTTCTCAGGATTCTGCAGTGCGTGGATGAGTACATCTCTCAATTCCTGAGACATCATCAGTGCATCAAAGACACTAAGGAGAGCAGGGATCTTGCGGAGATGAGCCAGCACATTGTAATCTCCGACAATCTTCTTTGATTTCTCATTCTCCTCAATAAGGTTCTCTTGCTCTTTTGCCTTGCCGTGGGCTTTCTCTTTCTCTTTGTCAGAGACTTTAGGAGGTTGCCTTTCAGGAATACGGACTCCAGAGCGTAGGGTTACCTTGCTTTCTGCATTTTCCGCCTTGAGACAGCTTGATTCTCCTTTCACATTATCCGTGAAAAATCCTACGAGGGTTGCAGGGATTTCTTCGTCAGACTCATTTTTCGGGACATCTTCCTCCTCGGATGATTCTTGGTGAGTGATGGAGTGGCTTGATGCACCCCAGATCTCCTCAACTTCTTTCTTGCGGCCGCTCGACTCGGCCTCTTCTTTTGATGACACCTTGTTAAGTTTCCTTTGAATGAAACCTGCGAGACATAGAGAGGCAGGAGTGCCTTGCTCGTACATTTCGGTTGCTTTTGCAGATTTCTTTTCCTTCTTATTGTTCTTCTTTTTCTTCTTGCTCTTCGTACTTGATGTCCCATGGTATACCACGATAGCCTTATCAGGGACAATCGGTGTCATCTCAGGCTCCCAATGGACCTCCGGTTCCTTCTGGAGAGCTTTGATTAACTTTTGTGTCCTTTTAGACACACACAATGTCCAAGGCTCTGAAGAATCTTCTTGGGGCTCATCACGTTCGGGGACAAACTCCACATGGGAAATCATGTTGACCTGTTCGTGCGGAGCAGGATCTTGAAGCAGGCTTTTAGGTAACTCAATCTCCCCATTTCTATACTTCCTCTCCACCCAGTCCTTGAACACATAACAGTCTTCTATCATGTGCCCGAGGATCCTGTGATATGGGCAGAAGTTTGGATCATCTGACTTCTTCATGTCATCCGGGCGCTTGCATTCTGGCAATTTCAGCCCGTCTTTTAATGCATCTCTAAAGATCTTAGCGACTTTATCCCGCCGAAAGGAGTAAGGCTTGCTTTTCCTTTCTTTAAGAGAGTCCAAAGGCCGAGCGTCTGTGCCATAGACTGGCCTTTTCTGGTTGCCTTCAGCACTGGCAACCATTGGTGCCTTTCCTTTGCTGGCAATGGAAGTGCTAGCCACCCTGCTGTCTACTTTTTGACCTTTGTGAAAGCGTTGTCCTGATGAAGTGGTCCCGGCTCCGAATCCGGGGGGTCCATGGTTTTGCAATCTCGACACACAATGAATCAAATCTGGGTAGGTGGTGACGTTTGCCACTTCTAATAATGGGCCCATCCAACCACCGATATTCCTCCGTATCATGTTGATGGCATCCCTATCACTTATCTCGTTATCACATTTAATGCTTAGGTTCCTCCACCTTGCTATGTAATCGAGGATAGGTTCGTCCTTGCCGGGCTTCAATGTCGCCAAATCAGCTATGGATACCCTTTCAGTCATAATAGCAAACTTGGCCACAAAAGCTTCAACCAAATCATCCCATCGTGTGAAGCTATTATCCTCCAAAGAACAGTACCAATCAAAAGCAGCTCCGGTAAGACTTTGAGGGAACTGACGGAATAGAAACACGTCGTCACTTCCCGTATTCCCGCATGAGGCTCTAAAGTGAGCCAAATGCTGGATAGGGTTGCTACTCTTGGTTCCTTCTCCTGAAAATGTCTTGAATTTCGGCAGCACATATCCTGCTGGATACGGTATTGAGTCGTAGTGAGCCGGATATGGTCTTCCCTGTCTTCTGAAGGTGGTACGTGAGGTCCCAGCACCCGCCAATTTGAGCTGCTGGTCGACAATCTCTTGGATTTCTCTCTTGGTCAACGCCATGCTTTCAGATGGAGTCGGACCCTTCGATTTTAGATAATCTGACTCAAGAGTTTCTCGGTGAATATTTGGTATGACCGCATTTCGTATTTGCGGTCTTACTACATCTTCGGGCTTGTGCCCTCCAAGTGGAACATGGGTCGTCCGAGCAGATACCACTGTTACTTGCGGCGTCGCTCCTACTTTGGCATTTCCCGTGTCAATGCGGGATGTGCTTGGAGAAGCATTCTGGGGATTAGGGCTTGGCATGTCTTCTTGGTTCACTGGCCCTACATTAATGGCAGGGGTAGGCCTCACCAGACGTGCTGAGCCTGTGGTCCTTTGTTCAGAGAGGAAGGTCTGCATGGTTTGCAACATATTGGCGGTTTCTTCGTTTCTCCTCTGAATTTCCCGAGTTTCTTCTTCTTTTTGGCGACGGTATTCCTCCATCTCCCTATCGCGTTTAGCTAGTTCCGTTCGCAATTCCAATATCAAGTCCATTGCGGTTCGGAAGGTCAAATCCCCACTAGGTTGCTCTTCATTGTTATTGAGTCTTTGATTATCTGCAGGTACTTGAACCTGGGCTTGGGGATGACTCGTTTGTGCTGCCAGGCTTTGATCCGTGGCCTGTGTCCTTTCTCCGGCTCTTGCCCTAGCCCTTGTTAGAACTGCATCAGTTTCTTCGAGGGTGGGTCCAGTTACTCCTTGTTCGTAGAGAGAGCCATCTCCTACCACCTGACAGTGCTCATATGAATCACCGCCGTGGTCATAGTGTTCATCTTGGTCACTCCCTGTTGATATAGCATGGCAAAAGGCTTGTTCCTCTGGGGCTTGTCTGGTGACGTGTCGTTTCTTGCGGTTTCGACCAGACAGCGTTATGGTGAGTCCTTTGGAAGAGGAGCCCTGTTGAGTGTTGCCTTTGGGCCCCAGCCTACCGAACACACTTTGGTCAGAAGCTCGAGTTGACTTGTTCTTATGGTTCCTTACCCACTTCTCGGGAAGCGGGTCGAGTTTGGCTTCAGCCACCCATGATCCAATGTCTCGAGTCTGAGGAGCTTTGCGTGGACGCTTGGCGGAGGAACTAGCTTGGTTCCTCTCTACTTGGGAGGGGAACACAAGTCTTTCCTTAACGGGGGTCCTTGGCCTTCCGAGAGGTTCCGGCTTGGGAAGCTCCCGCACACGACGACTCTGGGTTGTGGGGGAGTTCCTTTTCATGACCCTTAGGGGAGCAAAGGAATTGTGAACTGCGACAGTCGGGCGAGCCACAAGTTGAGTGGAGCCTACCTCACGGCTTTGGGGTTTGGAAGCACCCTTAGCGCCCTGGCGCCGCTTCCTTTTGAGAGAGTGAGGAGGAGCATCCAGAATGTTGTTCTCACGACCCTTCGGAGTCACCTTGAAGCATCTTTCTTCTTCCACCTCTGTGACCACGGGCTGAGCGGGAATTGGAATAGCAGCGGGCTGGACAAAGGTTACTGGTTGCAAGTACTCTCCGAAGCGGAGGTACTGCTCACCACTTGGAGTTGGAGTGAACTTCATCCAGCCGATGTCAAGGACGATTCCTCCGTTGACATTGGGGTTGTTGCCGATCACAATGGGGCTTGAGTACGCCATCCTACCTGCAAAGTCAACAAACTCGCATTTCAATTAGTCAACAATGGTAGCTTTTAATCATAAAGTTTGCCCGTATCTAATTCCCTTTGCTTAGTCAAAGATGAAAGGAGAATCAGGTCCCACCGGGCGTGCCAGATCCTGTGCGACCCTTTTCCGCGCCGCCTCCGGAAGAGAGGGGCATGAAAGAGGGCACGGTATTTAGAATTTTTGGTTTTATCAAACGATTGTGTGGGACCATGATTCCAGCGAGCGCAAGCCCTCGCTGTTAATTACCTCGGGCTCTCAACCTTGAGAACCTTTGATTAAGACTAAGCAGATTGATCAGATACGGGCAAATATGTAAATGAAATTTGATGACTAATTGACAGTGTCACATTTTGTTTGGGTTGGATTTGTATTTGACTTCAACGTCACGTTTAACTTGAGTATGACTTCAATGTCACGTTTGAGTTTGATTTGACTTCAAGGTCACATTTGATTTGGGTTGACTTCAAGGTCACGTTTGATTTGGGTTGACTTCAATGTCACGTTTGATTTGGGTTGACTTCAATGTCACGATTGATTTGGGTTGACTTCAATGTCACGTTTGGTTGACTTCAATGTCACGGTTTGGTTGACTTCCATGTCACGGTTTGGTTGACTTCCATGTCACGGTTTGGTTGACTTCCATGTCACGATTTGGTTCCAAACTGTGAATATGATGCGCTATGCCAATCCACAGTCCGAGAACGGATATCGGGAGCAGAGAGGATTTGGCCCTCTTGGTATGCTTCCTCGATCTTCCAAGCCATAGATATGAAGCATTATGCCAGCCTATGACCCAGGTTTGGATTTGGTTGACTTCTGTGTCATGATTTAATTTGGGTTGACTTCCGTGTCACGGTTTGGTTGACTTCTATGTCACGATTTGTTTGACTTCTATGTCACAATTTGGTTTGAGTTGACTTCAATGTCACGTTTTGATTTGATTGACTTCGATGTCACGCTTGATATTGGTCGACTTTCGTGTCACGCTTGATTTGATTGACTTCTAGGTCACGCTTTGATTTTAGTCGACTTCTGTGTCACGCTTTGAAAACTTGAGCTTCATGATCCAGTCCGATTAGGCCAAATCAATTGGGTTTTGACTTGAGTTTGAGTTTGAGGTCTTAGCTTGGAGGACTTGAGTTTAGGGATTTGGGGATTGGGATTCTGGTATTTGGATCTCGTGTATGAATTTTTGGTGTTTGGAGTTTGGGATTTTTGAGTCTTGGATTTTGGGATTTGGATATGAATTTTGGTTTTTTGGGTTTTGGGATTTGAGTTTTGGGTTTGAGTTTTCAGTATTTGGGTTTTGGATTTGAGTTTTGGGTGTTCAGGTTTTGGGTTTGACACGGGTTTTGTGGGTCTTGACTTGGCCTGATTTGGTCATGGATCAAGTGCGACAAACCTTTCGGTATGACTCGGGCCCAAATTCGTACTCAAATTCATTTTGTTGAACTCGTGAGAATTTTGTGAGTTCTGGAAACTTTATTGTATCAAAATCATGTTTGTTTGATTATTTTACCGAAAGTGAAACATTTGACCAAATTTTGAATTTTATTGAATTTTGATTTAAAAGTTCAAATTTAAATTTAAAATGTCAATTTAGACATAATTTGATGTCAAATTGTTATTTAAAATCATTTCATGATTTTTAAGAATTTTTATAGAATTTTGATTTCATGAAATAATCTCAAACAACAAATTTGTTCAATTGATGTCCACTTTGGTTTTAAATTTAAATTCAAACTTTCAAATCTTCAAAATTTAAATTTTGTGTCCCATGAAATTCTATTTGAAATTTGAAAACTTTTGAAACAAATTTTGTGAAATTTGGACTTGAAATGGTTTGTCAAATGCCATTTTGTTTTGAAAAATTATGAAATTTCTGGTTAAAATGAAGTTGGGCCATTTTATTTCTTTTCATCCTATTTTTTTCTCACAAAATGGGCCAGAGCAGGCCTCTATTTCTTTTTCTTCCTCTTCCTCTGTTGGGCTGCAGTCATGGGCTCTTCTCATTTCTTTGCTCCCCCCCGTTTTTTTTCTTTCTTTCGATTTGTTTCTGCTGGGCTGCGCAAAGGGGAAGCCGGATCCGATACAATCGGGTTGTGCAAGAGGAGAAAACCTGGGACGTCTGATGATGGTCCGAAGGGCATTTAATCTTTGAAAATTCCCTGCTTCGCTAGGGGGGCGCGTGGCAGCAATCTGAGGCGTCGGTGGCTGATCTTCGACGATCCAGTGTCTGATCGGAGATCCGAGGACACCACCAGCATCGCCTTGCCGTGAGGAGTGCAGCGGTAGAGTTGGATGGGGCCGGAGTTGGCCGGAACAGGGGCGGCACCACCACTGATCTGGTGGTTTGGCACCAGTAAACTGCTCTGGAGTTGATTTTGTGATTTGGATTTCAAGCATCAAATGAACTCGAAACATGATCGAACTTTCTAAATATGTTATTTGACATACCTGTTTTACATATGCAAGATTTAATATATGGTTTATGTTCAAAATGAAGGAGGAATCACAAGAGGAAAGTAGTGTCATGACCATGGTTTGGTGATTTGGTACCGGTGAGCTGCTCTGGAATTGCTTTCGTGATTCGCGTTTCAGGCGTCAAATGAACTCGAAACATGATCAAACTTTCTGAATATATTGTTCAACATGCTTATTTTACATGTGCAAGATTTATTATATGGTTTGTGTTGAAAACAAATGAGAAATCGCAAGAAGAAAGTGGTATGATGACCACGAAACTGTGCTCCTTTCCATTTGAGGCCGAGCATTAGAAAAATTCACGAAAATTCACCATAAATTCAACAAAAATGTAAAACTTCGTCAAGAGACACTTCACATTGTATATTTCATGCTTGCGAGCTTGTTGGTATTCGTTGTGTTCAAAATATAGAAGGAAAAAAGGATTCTTTGCTGCTACCAGTACCAGAAACCGGTACAGCAGTGTTGTCAGTGACGAATCGGTCCATTGTTCAAAAATCTTGTTAACAAAAACCTATTTTTATTTTACCGGGATTTAGAGGGATGTTTTGAGGAGATTTCTTATGTTGAGCACTTTTCAATTTGGTACTGTATCGGTGTACTTTTAAACCAATTTCACCGGAGGGGTAAATCTGGAAACGATGCTGCTGATTTCTTAGAATAATTATTTGGGGGCCTTGGACTTAGAATTTTTCAATGAAAATTTTTGTACAAGCACAACTCAATGGGTACTACAAGAATATAAAATAAAATGTGGTAGTCCAATTCACAGAATAGAGCAGTTTTTCCATTCTTCTCTGGGTGTCAGCAGTTTGACAGTTTTGAACAGCTCGGTTTTCTGGTTCAACTTCGAAAAAATCATATCAATTTGCAGAAAATCTCAAAAATGGTAAAATCTTGACAGGACCTTTATTTGTGTGTTGTTTTCATGCTGTGAAAGTTTGAAAGCATTTGGACAACCCGAGATGTTGTTTTCCATTTTCGTGTGAATTATGTGCGAAATGGTGCTGTTTGTCTGAGTCTGATTTCTTTTTAAATTTTTAAGACTAAATTTCAGCATTGCAACATCGAGTCCTATGCTTCCATCACTTGTACACGTTATTGCGAGAAATTTCATTGCAATTTTCTTTAAAAATTTCGGCATTATAACCCCTAAAAAGGTGTTAGTTATGCCTTGAATCCTTAACACTATCCGTGCATAGGATTTGATTGAAGATTGGTACTATCCGTACACAATCTATTGCAATGAAATTTCCCGGCACTATCCGTGCAAAGAAATGTGAAGCATGGTACTATCCGCACGCATGCCTTGTTAAGAACCGTGCTATCCGCACGAGTTCTCTTGTGTATCAAACTCAATATTGAGAACCATACTATCCGTATGAGTCCTCTTATATGTTCAATTCAAAGAAAGAAATTAAAATGCAGATCAGATCCACACGAAGAAAGAACATAAAAATGAGGTTGAACTTGCATTTAAATACGTTTCACTATAAACTTGGTTGGAACCTTGACACCACTTCTAACCACCACTCCGGCAAGTACTATCCGTACGATTGCCCTCACCAAAGAGTACTATCCGTACTAACTGAGATGAGCGAGCCTTCGGGTTAGGAATGGCATCAATGCCCTTTCCCAAGTTTTCTATTACACGACTTGTTTCCTACCTTAGATAAACCTCAAACAGTTGTTACAAGCCAAAGAGAGACAGGGGCTGAGTATTCACTAACTTAGCCTACCACACTGCCTATTCACACTTTCTTTGTTCTCTTTTTTTTCTTTTTTTTTTTACCGAATTGGAAGAAAGGGAAGAGGGTAATGTACTGATTGTGCAGAGCTTTGGGGGGGTTTCTTGGTGCTGGACTTGCTGGAATTGAGCTCCTTTTATAGGCAGCGGGCTTGAGGAGAAGCCTGCTGGTGAGGCTTGCTCGTCCCCCATGTGGAGTGGGCCCGTCTCTTTGACCATTGCATCTAATCACGCTTAAACACCTCTGCTGGTTTTGTATTGGAATTCCACAAAACCCCAACTTGCATCACCAAGTTGCTTTGCGGTTGTCAAATCCATCAGAGCCTTGTCCGAACTTATGTGCCTATCCTTCCTCCGGCTTCAAATTTGTGGCGCATTGAGGGCAGAGAGACGAGGCAAGAACCTGTTTCGGACGTCAACACAGGTCGGCCGCATCAAATCTCAAAGCTCCGAGAAATGGGTGAGGCAGCAGAGGTCTTCGGTGACTGGACCTAGTCGTAGCTCGGCGCTCAGCGCATAATTTTCCTGCAAGTTGCGAGTTGCAAGTGTCTCAGTGTTGTCTTGTCCATTTAATGAGGTGTCGGGCAGGAAGAAGGAACAGCTATGTCGCCATTCTCCTCTCTTTTTCTTTCTTTTCTTCTGAGTTCTTTAGCCTTGGACCGAGTGGGCCTTGCTTAGCAACGGATCAGAGGGGGAGCAACAGGAATGACACTATGCCCTCTCTTCTTTTGCGTTTTGTTTACTAAGCAGTAAGCCCATTTGTCCCTTCTAATTAATTGTTCCTACTCACTGATGAGTGGGCAAATAAAAGAGAGGAGGCCAGCGTGCAAGGCAGAGATCAGAGGCCCAACATGCATTTTCTTTTTTATGTTCTGTGATCCGCTCGAAATTGAGTCCAGCACGAGTTAGAGATGCAAGTCCATTCTGGATATCAATTAGTTTTGGAGCCCAAATCGGGAGATGCAAACAATATTTAGCCAATTTGATATGTCTAATTAATCCAATAATTTGAATAATTAGTTTGACACATTAAAACAATTGGCTAGCTTTGTTGGGCTAATTTTGCCAAGCCGAATCGGCTTAATTGAGTGACATGTGGCCTCTCCATCGGAATGTTTGATAAATAAGCGAGCAAATATTTTTATGAGATATGGAATTTAGTTTCATAAAAATATGTTCACTTTATTTATATCTTCACTTGAAATTTAACTGTAATTCTGTCAAGCCTTGACATTTTCTTTCTTTTTTTTGTCACCCGATTTCCGGGATTGCATATCATTTTTCATTTTTTTTTTCGTATTACACCCTAAGATATTTTAGGGGTAAACAACTTGACATTGGTTTTAACGTGCTCCCTTATTAGTGAGGCAATGAAAGGCGCAGTTAAGTGTGGATGCCACAGTCTATCACACGAATTTACACAATTGTGCGGGCCTTTTTTTGTTATTATCTCAAATGCATCGTCGTAGGAATGACGAGTTGCATATAGTCTCCATTCGCAATTTTCACTAGTGCACTTAATTGTATAACGTTGTTTGTTTGCCTTCACTACCGTGAAGGTTCGATTTGCTCTGATATGAAAATCGTGCACTACCCATTTCAAATGATCTTTAGAGCGGAACACTTGCCCTTTGAAGAGCTTATCGTCTGTTGCATATCCCATTTCATCAAAATAGTTACAATCACCAATTATTTCTAAAACCTCCTGTACTGAATTAAAACATGCAACAGGGTGTGAATCAGAGCGATCCCTGAGTGGCCAACCAGTAAGCCCCACCTCACCACCATCATCATCGGATTCAGGGGCTCTACCCTCACTGTTGTTATCATTATCTGGTACATCATCAAAGGACTCAGCATTGTAATGATCATCAGAGGCTGATTCGGATTTATTTAAATAAAAATAAAACAATTTGTTATTTCTTCAAAGTTATGTTATTTAAAATAAAAAAATTAATTCATACTTTTAATAAAAGATTTAGAGCTAAAACTTACATCGTTATATGCACGATTCGAGTTGTGAATTTCATTACGTGTTAGTAGTGACCCACCGTACACTTCAGCTCTAAAATCGGGAGGTTGACTCCCATAAACAGGCACACCACCACGACCACGACCCCGACTCCGACTCCGACCCCGACCACGACCCCGACCACCTTCGCCTTGAGCCATTACAAATATCTACAACAATGACATCAAATACTCGTTAATGCAAATTTCATTCTGTAATATGAAACAACCATAAACACTACTTGTGACGATAATTATCTATTCCATAATACAAAATCAAAATACTCCACACTAATCTACTAACATTTCCATTTACAAACAAAAAATACTTATCTAGTAATCATCCATTCCATAATACAAAATCAATATACTCCACACTAATCTACTAATTACAATTAGCAATTCCGGCCTACTATTTCCATTACAATTTCGGTCTACTATTTCTAAAAATTTTCAACAACAAAATTAGCAATAAAACAAACATATTAACAATAGTACAAACCTTAAATCAATATACTTCACACTAATCTACTAATTACAATTAGCAATTTCGGCCTACTATTTCCATTACAATTTCGGTCTACTATTTCTAAAAATTTTCAACAACAAAATTAGCAATAAAACAAACATATTAACAATAGTACAAACCTTAAATCAAGTCTCTTCGAACTCTATCCTCAAATCCCGGCCTTCTACGTGTTTTTTTTCAAAACCGAGTTGTGAGGATGAGGGAGAGAAAGGGAGGAAGAGGAATGGTGAGTGTGGTTATTTGGGGGGAAATGGGAAGTGGGAATGGTGTATAGTAGTTGGGAGCGACGAAATGGTGGATTTGGGAAGGATTTTGAGGTTTTTGGGGGATGGATTGGTGGTTTTGGGGAGGGGGGGTGGCGGTTTGGCGGAGGAAAGAAAGAAAGGGCGAAGGGAGAAGGAAGGGAGAAGGAAGGGAGGAGAAAGGAAGGGATCACGGATTAAAAACTGGCAAAAGCAAGGGCGCAACTTCAAGTTGCGCCCTTAGCTTATTATGTTTCAATGACAGGTGGGGCCAATATAATAAAATCAGGGAACTCGAGGGCGCAACTTCAAGTTGCGCCCCAAACGTTATGTGACACTGCATAGTGGGTCCGATAGATTTCGGGCAGGAGGGGTCAGGCTGTTCTGGGGCTTCAAGGGCACAACTTGAAGTTGCGTCCTTGCCAGGGCCATCGGTGAAAATTTGTTTGGCCCAAGGCCATTGGTGTAGATAAGATTGGGCCGAGGGCCATTTAAGAAAATCGTCCACAATTTCTTCACTAAACCAACCAAACTGAATAATCTCCAAAATAAAATCATCCTACACAGTGTAGACTGTAGAGAAGAGAAAATGGTCGGAGTGGGCGGCGCAGTGTCGTCGCTTCTCTCCCTGGGCGCCAAACTATTACTCGCAGTAGCATCCTCCCCTTCGGAGCCTCAGCCCACCGACGGCCGCACAATTGAGGACGATCTGCGGAGACTGATGGGGACGGCGGGGCGGATCAGGGCGACTTTACACGATGCGGAGGAGAGGGAGATCAGAGACGAGTCCTTCAAGCTCCGGCTCAAGGAGCTCAAACAGGTGGCCCGAGATGCCGAGGATGTGCTCGATGAGTATCACTATGAGGTCCTGAGAGCGCAAGCGGAGGCAAGGGATGGCACAGCTGGTTGTAGTTCTTGCAAGGGGAGGCAGATTCAGGTATTTGTTCGAAGTAATCAACTGACAGACATGGAATTGAGCAAATAATCAGCATTTTTGTATAACTGCTATCAATCTGCTGTTGTTACGGTACAATTTCAGGGATGGGTTGTACCAGCACATAAAAGTATGAGAAATTAATCAGTTGTAGATAGTTTTGAGGAATACCTAGCGTCCATAGAAATACCGTCCACAGGTTACATCTCGGGATGTGTCTGTTACATTTCGGGATATATATCTGTTGCATTATGTACACGTCTATGGATGTATGGGCCATTTTTCAATGGAAGCAAGATGTTTCTCGATAGTATTTATCAAAAAAGGTGTTCCCACATGTACCATAACAAATGTAAAGTGCCAGATGTACGACATAAATTGTATCTGGTACATGTGTAGCACATTAAGTCATCCTGTAATGTAATTGTTTGTAAATTTTTGTCAAGGTACCACATGGCATGGCAGATAGGATCAGGAAAATCACACAGGATTTCAATAATATTGCACATGACTGGAAAGCACTTGAGCTATTCAAGGAGGACGGTCCAAGGCGTGATGATGCTCAAATTGCTCCGACAAGCCACATGGTTGCTGATTCTGGCATTTTCGGTCGGCAGACCGAGAAAGATGATATTGTTAACTTGTTATGCTCTGAATGTGATGGGAATAGTTCCATTTCGGTCGTGACAGTTGTCGGAACTGGGGGGATTGGGAAAACCACCCTTGCACAACTTGTCTATAAAGACCGAAAATTCAACAGGCATTTGATCAATTTGGATGGGTGTATGTGTCAGATTCTTTCGATGTTGAAAGACTCACTAGAGAAGCTATAGAGTCTATCTCTGAAATTGGTTGTGACATGAAAAGTTTTAGTGGACTGCAAAAAAGACTTGGGGAGGCAGTAAGAGACAAGAAGCTCTTTCTTGTTCTTGATGATGTGTGGAATGAGTCGACGAGTCTTTGGGAGTCGTTTCGAATTCCTCTCAAGTTGGCAAAACTGGTGAAAATACTTGTGACCACTAGGTCTGAACGTGTTGCGCGAATCATGCGATCAGTTAATACTATTGATATTGAATATTTGTCAGAAGAAGAGTGTTGGCAACTTTTCCAGTATTATGCATTTGATGAAGGAAACGACATTCATAGATCATCATTTGTAGAACTTAGGAAAAAGATCATCAAAAAATGTGGAAAGTTGCCCTTAGCCGTGAAGTCAGTTGCTAGCCTTTTGAGGCATGAAGCTGATGAAAACAGTTGGAATGAGATTTTAGAAAGTGAGATATGGCAATGGGATGTCAGGGATGAAATTCTCCGACCACTCCAGATAAGCTACTCTCGGCTTCCTACACAGTTAAAACCTTGCTTTCTATTTTGTTCCATTTTCCCCAAAAATTATGAATTTAAGATAGAGGAGTTGGCCCAGTTTTGGATTGCTCATGGTTATATAGGGTCGTATGGAGCTAAATCCCGAGAAGAGATTGCTTGGGAATGTGCAAAACAGTTGTGGCAGAGATCCTTTTTTGATTACTGGCATGAGGATTCTGAATTCCAGTTGAGTACCTTTAAGTTGCATGACATGGTTCACGAGTTAGCAATAATAAATTCTGCAGATGAGTGTTATTCGTTTTAGGCCGGTAAGGTCCAATCTCCTCCCCCCAAGAAAATTTGCCATCTACGTGTAGGAAATAATGTCGAAGAAGTTAAATTCCTTCCCGCTGGTAGTTGTACGGGTCTGCGGACTCTTATTGTGGGGGACAGAGTTGAGAAATTTTCAGCCACTTCTCTTTCCGAAGTGAAAACCTTGAGAGCTCTAGAGTTCAAGTCTGAGTGTTGTGATTTACAACTCTTTTGTACCATTGAAAACATGAAGCATCTTAGGTACCTTAAGCTTGAATCGTTTTCTTTTGAGAGGATGCCAGAATCCTTTGGCTTACTGTATAACTTACAATACTTGACTCTCTCCAGATGTAGTGGCCTTTTTGAGTTGCCAAACAGCATCGGCAACCTTGTGCACCTCCAATCCTTAATTCTGTCTCATTGTTGTAAGCTTCATAAGCTGCCTGAATGCATAGGGAATCTACTTGGCCTAGAAACACTAATACTTGCTAGTTGTGATATCAGAGCGCTGCCTGCTTCTCTTTGTCAGCTCACCGCTGTGAGGAAAATTGTCATAACTGACTGTAGAAATCTTTCAGACCTACCTCATGATTTGGGGAACTTAACTGGCCTTCGAACGTTAATTATCAAGTCAACAGGAGTCCGGTATCTACCACGGAGTCTAAATAATGTCACTGGACTTGAAAATCTTGTGCTGAACTATGGGGGTGACGAATAATGGTGATGCAATTGCATTGTAAAGGAATTATTTTGGTGTAGGAGGTGTGCTGGTGGATTGGGATTTACCCGAGGTGTTGGTGGTAGATCTGGAGTGCAGTTTCACCTTGTGTGACCACTACAGTATATTTGGGTTGGCTTCCTGGTAAAAAAAAAAATTTCTGTAAAAAAATTTAAAATTGTGGAAAGAATTTAAATTATGTGTTCGGAATTGCAATTGGCAGAAAGAACACTAGCAATACCTAATTTGGGGATGAAATGGGTTCACTACTGATAGAGATGTCATCAGCCTCTCTATTAACACCCATGATGAAGGATCCCACTTCATCAAATGGAATATCCAATTGTATGTATTAGGCATGTAATGGTTCCCACAATCCATAGGATCACTATGTCACAGGCTCACAACTCAATGATGTAATGGTTTTCAGATGCAGTTGTTATGGAACTTCAGGTTTAGCCAGACTTGTAATTAAGGGCATGTTGTGCTTTTCTTCCCTCTGGCTTCACTCTAGCGATTAAAGAGCTTGAGCAGCTACTCCTTGGGCTCGCCTCTCCGTCTTGATCTCTACTTGATTTACTTCCCTTCCTTTCTTTTGAAGTGCAGTCTCGCGCGCCTCTCCCTGTGGATCTATACTCTATATGCTCGCATTAACTGGCAGCAGCTTTTGAGTCCAACTGGTCTGTTTCTAAATCCTTGAAATTTGCCATTACTTCTAGAACTATGCTCTCGATGCTACTTCTACTTGTATTTATTTTTTTATTTTTTTGTTTATTTATTTATTTATTTTTTTGTATCTTGTGGGTTTAGGGTTTTGGAAATTGGGAATAAATGGTAGGTTCTGAATAAAAAAACTGCAACAATTGGGATAAATCATAAAATTATCTAAGGATTTTGCTGTGGCATAATTGTACTAAGTGTCTGAAACAGCAGGGATAAATTATTAAGTTTATCTTGATACATAATAAATTAACTTTATCTCTGAAACAGACTTTTTTGACAATTTGTAGCATTATTTGTTGGTCACTATGGAAACACAGAATGATATCGTATCACTTTTAGATCAGTCCATATTACTAATAGGAATATGATCATACTAATTTGCTATATGATTGAATATTGGACAGGGTTAGCTGATGGTCAAGTGAATATGAAGAAATGGATTAGAGGCAGTATGGAATTTTTGTAACCGATCTTTTATCGTGCAACATGACCATAATCAGGTACCGGATGAGTGCCCATATGTACCAATTCAGTACAATTATCATGTCCAGCAGCCCCATGGCCTGGAGTGTCATTACTCGAGTAGCCACTAGTTGGGTTATGTAAATTAAACTGAAGTTAAACTAGTTAGTAGTTTCAAATTTATAATCCAGATCCAGACTTCCTTGAGCTCTGCTACAACTGCCGTCATGTACTGCCTCCTGGAAGTATCGTCAGTGCATCTGAGTGCCGGATCAGCAACCATCCAGACAGAGTTTATGTTGCATTGGTCTCTAATAATTTCTATGTTGCCTTTGCTGCCAAACAAAACAATGAGTGAGGGTTAACATACAGAGATTCTGATAAGAAAAAAGGGGTCATTCTTAGTTCACCAATACACCTTTCTTTCTAAATTATGAAGTAGCATAAATATAGTACAGATTCATTCAGCAAATATAAAAAGTACAATCGGTGCCAAAACAAAAGGGAAAATAAAACTGATGCAACAAAATATATAAAAAAAAAAAATACATCAACTGCTTCCTTGAATCTTGTGCTTAGAGGTGCCAGATTGTCAGGTCCGGTTGGGTTCGGGTTCGGGTCGGGTCAGTTTGACCAAATAAAAAATGTCGGGTTGGGTCGGGTTCGGGTCGGGTATCGGGTTGCCGGCTGCCGGCATTTTCTCGGGTCAGGTTCGGGTTCGGGTCGCGGGTTTTTCGTATCTGGTCAGATTTTGCACCTCTTTTCCCGGGTCGGGTCGAGTTTGGGCCAGGTCGGATCGCGTTTGGGTCAGTCTGACTTTCCCTGAAACACGGTTCGGGTCGGGTTCGGGTCAGTCTCACTTTCCCCAAAACACGGGTCGGGTCGGGTTCGGTTCAGGTCGGGTCGGGATCGGTTCAGTTTGACTTTTCCTGAAACTCGGGTCGGGTCGGGTTTCGGGCCGGGCGGGTTTTTCAGGTCGGATCAAAATTTTCTGCACTTGGCTATTGTTCTCTCTTCTTGAAGGTCAATATCAGCATTTTCAGACCTTTGACATTGTTCAAGCTAAGTGGTAGGTAACGTACTCCAGTTGCTTCAATAACTAACGTCTCAAGGGCCGAGAGTCTCCCAATATCCTCCGGCAGGTCCTTCAGATTTCTACAGCCAGTTATCAACAGTTCTTGCAGAGCATAAAGCTGGCAAAGACCAGCAGGCAGTTCTCTGATATCACATTTATCTAGCACCAGTTTCTCTAGGTTACGAAAATTCCCAATACATTCGGGCAATCTCTGAAATCTCAAACAACAAGAGAGACTTAAAACCTGAAGGTTAACTAGGTTTTTGATGCCATCCGGCAACTCTTCAATATCACTGCATTTGGTAAGAGCCAAATTTTGCAGATAATAATGTAAGCCTATGGATTCTGGTAACCTTTGAAACGAAAAGGATCCAAGTGAAATATACCGGAGATGTTTAAAATTACCAATTGAAGAAAGAAATTCAGAATCACAGCATTGAGATTTGAGCTCTAGAACTCTCAAGGACTGTAGTTTTGAAACATCTGAAGCAGTTAAGAAATTTTCAACATTGTTCCCGACAATTAGTGTACGCAAATAATGAGAGGTGAGTGGTTCTACTATTTTCATATTATCCATTACATATAAATGGCTGTCACTTTGAGAAGAAATATGGAAACCTTCCGTTGAAATAAACAATGCCAAATCATGAATGAGGTCATGCAACTTTAGTTTGCTTTTTTTTAAATCAGATCCACTAAACTGGCGAATAAAAAATGACCTCATCCACAGCTGCTTTATATATTCCTGACCAGCTTTTATATATCCTCCTCTTGATCTGATATAGCCATGGGCAACCCATAACTGGGACAAATACTGTACATTAATTTCATAATCTTTAGGAAACATGGAACAGTACAAAAAGCAAGGCTTTAAGTATGCTTGAAGGCGCAGATAGTTTATCATAAGAGATGGATGTAAGGGTCCCCTATCATATTCTTCTTCCCATAGCTCACTTTCTAAGACCTCTCTCCATGTTTTTTCATCGGCTTCGTGCCGCAACAGGCTGGCAACTAATATTATAGCCAAGGGCAGATTTCCACATTTTCTTATGATCTCCCTTCCAATGTCTACCAACTTTAGTTCAACATTCTCGTTTATGCTGAATGCATAGTGCTGGAACAGTGACCAGCGTTCATTTTCTGAAGAAGGCCGCATATGTAAACTAAGCTCAGCCTGCACCAACTTCGCAACAAGTGTAATTCTAGTTGTTATTACGATCTTCACTAATTTTGCTGACTTAAAAGGGGTGCAAAATAACTCCCAGAGTCTTAAGTCCTCATTCCACACATCATCAAGAACTAGAAGTAACTTTTTCCCTTTGATCTCCTTGCAAAGTCTCTCTTGCAATGCACTCAGATTATATAGATCACAATCCTGATTTGTAATAGACTTCAATGCCTCTCGTGTTAGCCTTTCAACATTAAAATTGTCCGATACACAAATCCACCCAACTTCATGAAATCTTTGTCGAAGTCCAGGGTCATGATAAGCAAGCTGCGCCAAGGTTGTTTTGCCAAGTCCCCCACATCCAAGGACTGTCACCACTGATACAACACTGTCAACATGACATTCAGATAACAGAAAATCAATCAGCACCTCCTTTTCCTTCTCCAGACCAAAGATTTTTTTCTTCCAACCCTCAAAATGGTTAGTTGGGTCTTTCGGTCCTCCTCCATCTTTGTGCCGTTCTAATCCTAGTGCTACCATATCGTTCTGAATTTGCTCCAATCGGCTTACAATAATCCTGATCCGATCACAATCTAGGCATAGTATCTGAAAAGGGATAGAAGAACAATAACATTAGAGCACATATCATACAAGAGTAATCATCCACACATGGCAGGTAAGTCGAGTGAACTTGTCTTTCCGACGTGTGACTATGACAGTTTAAAAGACTTTCATATTTATACAGTAATGAAATATATGTCAGCACCATGTACTGGCACACTTATACTTAATCGGTCAAACCTTCTAATACGGTCTCCGATACGGCTTGGTCTATCTGGATAGGTGCGCTATCAGGGCACCACGTGGACCGCCGCAGGGAAAGTCACAAAGACGCAAAATTCCTTCAGAAAATTTGCAGGAGATGGGATTCGAACCCAAGCCCACTTCGCTCCCAGAACACAGCACATCCACTAGACCACAAATGTCTTTGTGATATCATCTATCTTCTCTTCTATATATTATACTTCTAATATATTTATTATTTTATTATTAAATAATATTATTTATAACCCCACCCGTATCAGAGTTTTTTAAAAATTTCCGTATCGCCGCACCAGCACAGTATAGGACACGATACTCGAACCCGCACTCATGTAACATAGATGCTAAGTATCTAATAGCAAAAAGAATAATTTATTTTGAGTGCAGGAAGCCAGGAACACTTTTGAATTAGCTTAAATGATAGTTATAAGAAAATGGAATACAGTATTGAATTGAGTGTTCACATGTTCAGCAATGAAATCAACACTTTTTACACAACATAAAAAATACTATTCTGTGCCTTTAGTTTCTCAGAATCTCAGTGTATGTAAAACGCTTAGAATAATTCTATATCCCGCACCCAGTTTTGTTGGTGATTGCAAATTTACTTGGTCACATGTCACAATTTAGTGGACTTCAACAAAAAACTTTGATTTCCATTTCTTCTCTGAGTTCTCTCAGTTTCGAAATTAAACCAATTTTACGGTGAACATACTTTTACCTTCTTGTAAGCGAATTAATCTAGATTGTCATATAAAGCTGCTGGATCCACATATAATTCTCCGAAATTTCGACTCTAATTAAATCTATTGAAGACCTAGCGAGAGTTGCGAATTCAAATCGGTTACCTGGGTGCGCTTCCTCTTACAAGAACTAGCGGCGGCACCTCCAGCCTCAGCTTGCCTACGCAACACTTCATAGTAGTACCCATCTAACACATCCTCTGCCTCATACGCGACATGCCTAAGCTCCCTGAGCCAGGTGCTGACAGAGAGATCAAAACGATCTGCGTATACTCTCTCCTCAGCATCGTACAAGTGCGGCTTGATCTGCTCCAGCAAACTCATCAACGTCATCAAATCTTCCTTGATCTCAGCAGCTTTGTTCGGCTGAGATGAGGAACAAGACAGATCCTCCACTAAATCGTCAACAACAGGTAGCAACTTGGCGGCCAAGGAGAGAGCTGAAGAAATTGCTGCTGCAGCTTCAGCCATAGCTGTTTACTGAGATTCCCAAGCTTTGCTTGATTTTGAGTTTTGACTTTTGAGTTTTGATCGGAATTGACTTAGGAGAGAAGTTTCCTAGCCCTATTGTCATCGGGAGCTAGTCGGGAGATATCTGTTGCACATCTCAAGCTGAAAGCCTGTGACAAGTCGCTGACAAGCGAGCACAAGGGATTCATTTAAGTCTTTAGAAAGTAGAAGCACGCATGGCCTTTATAATTTACATGTGGATGGACCTTGTAATAGAAGATCTGCGTTCTTGTGGGACATTAATTAGTCAACTCCCGGTGAAATAATTAAGAGCATCTCCATTTGTGAACTCAATCCAAAAGTGCTTAAGAGTAGCGGTGGGATAAATTAAAAGTTTAAGCCCCTCATAAGTCCAAACAGAAAAACTACTCCATCTCAAACCATCCCCCAACTCGCGCTTTTTGGGCTTGGACCACGGATCTTGCTAAGAACGTGAGCAAAACTTAACGGAATAGTTAATATGGTATCAATTTTAAACATTGACAATTTTTTTTTCATACAAAGTATACAACATGTGAGAATGTAAAACTTTAAACTTTTCATTTATTTTTCTTTTCTATTTTTTTTCTAAAATTATTATTATTTACTTTTGTTTCATATAAAGCATACAATTTGTAACATGTCTAAAAATGTGAAAACATTTTATTGTCATAAAAGAAAAATAAAAATACTATACTATATTTGTTTAAATTAAATGAGTAAGTATCAACTTATTTTGTACTACAACAACAACTAAATCTTTAGTTCCAAACAAGTTGAGGTAGGTCAAAAATGAAAACAAGTATGACCATGTTCATGAATTAAATGATGATGGCGGTGGTGAAAATGATGATAATCTTGAGAAAAATAATTCAACATGTTTTGTACAATATTCTTAAATCAATCCTACTTCATAATAAGTTGAATAATAAATCATTAAAATTAATACTAATATTTTTCTTGGATTTCTGAAAGATGACTCAAAATAGTATATTAAAATAAGGGTGGGGATCGAGTGACAACCAAATTTGGTGACAACTGCGACAATGAATCCTCAAATAAATATAAATAAAATCTCTAAAATAGAAAAATTTTTATACAAGCATGTTATAAAACTCATAGATCGATTGTATTTCAAATTCGACCAATTTGAAAGTCGTTTGATACTCCATCGGTGTTCATCAAAAATTTTAATATTTTTAACCGTTCAAAATATTATGAGTTTTGATATAGCATAAGACTCTCTAGCCCCCTAATTTATTCGTACTTAATTATTTTGTATTTTTAGCTCCATAACTGAGGAATAAAAGTTATATTCTATTTTCCAACTAAATGTGTCCAGCAGCGTTCAAGTGTGATCTTGAGAACAATTTGGCATATATATGACGTTACAATTGAGGATTAGGGCTGTCAACGGAGACGATTTTTTACGTTTTCTCGTTTCGTTTCGTGCAAACGGAACAAGTTACGCCAGAAAAAATCGTGGCGTTTGCAAAACGCAACGCCGGACGAAACATTTCTTTTTTTCGTTGTATAAACGAAATGCGAGACGCAACTTCCCTTTTTCGTTTCGTCAGTATCGTTATTTCGTGTATATTCTACCAAGTTATGATTCTACGTATTGCAGATAACACAAAAAAATCTAAAAAATACAGAATTCATTTTCCTTTCTCTCTTTCTCCGTCATCCTCTGACCCTTTTCTGCTGCTCACTTCCCCCTTTCTCTTGCTCTCCCTCTCATGTCGATCGGATGTACCCACTCTCACCGCTGGCAGATGCATCTCTACAACTTCAGCTAGTCCTTGTAAGTCACAACTTCCATTCGCCACAGCCAATGCCTCCAAGCACCATTCAAAGCCAGCGCTTCCAGTTTTCAGTGATAGGTATACTACTTGAGAATTAATAACTAATCTTGCTGATTTTACTTAATATTGTTGATTTCTCTCGAATTTTGTTGATTTTCTCGAATTTAGCTGTTTTTGGTACTGGTTTTTAGTGATTTGCTGATTTTTCTATGTACTGGTTTTTACTGATTTGCAGATTTTCAGTGTACTGTATTGGTTGTTTTTACTAATTTGCTGATTTTTATTGGTTTTTATTGATTTTCTGATTTTTCTCATTTATCAGTAGATTACTTTGCAGTTTACTGTATACTGGTGAAGCAATTTACTGTGTACTGGTAGATTACTCAGTAGATTTCTTGAAATTTCTATCAATTTGTATGCTGGCTCTGAGATTGATTGATTTTAAACGTTTAATCGTTTCGTTCCGTTTGAAATTGATGCAACGATTGACGCCAATAAAATCTCTTCCGTTCTATTAACGCAACAGTTAACGAAAACAATTTCTGTATTGTTCAACTAACAGAACGATAAACGCCAATGGGTGCTTTCGTGATCGTTTGAGACGTTTGACAACCCTATTGTGGATACATTGAGGTAGCAGCACCCATTGGCACCCAATAGCCAGTACATGGGATTCACATCTGCTGCTGTAGTTTTTCTATGGCACCATCTTACCATCAGTTTTTCGTTTCTATAAATTTGGGACCCACATTAAAAAGCACCGCCTTTGCTAAAATCTGGATCATTTAGATTAACTAGTATGATGTCCGCCCCATGCAGCGGGATATTTTGTTATGTGTCTGATTATCATTTACAATATGTGTCGGTGCATTAACACCTAGTTGAAGGTGTACAAAGACCATACTCAATCTTTAGTATAGTATTATTTTACCCAATGAGACTATACATATATCATGATGTCAACTTCAATATAATTCATTATAGAGAATTAATATCTTTAGCTACACGTTGTCTATCGTGGGCTAAAACTTATTTTTATGAAATATATAATCACTAAATTAAACAAAATGATTACAAGAAAATAGTTATTGCCATGTTTCTAAATAAAATAAATGGTTTATACACATTAAGACTAAGAATTGATTTCTTCTACAACTTCTGTCCATGAATAAATGAATTTTTAGGAAAAGTCAAAGAAATTAGTAGAAAAGTAAAATTACTTTTATGCCCTCAATTTGTAATCATTACATAATAAATGTTCCAATTAAATAATATAGATAAAAGGTAATCATAACATTGGAGAAACAAGAGACGAATAGAAAAAATA
Organism: Cyperus esculentus; assembly: GCA_030179965.1. Classification (NCBI taxonomy): domain Eukaryota; kingdom Viridiplantae; phylum Streptophyta; class Magnoliopsida; order Poales; family Cyperaceae; genus Cyperus; species Cyperus esculentus. Next base: position 27,360 of record JASGLE010000416.1, read on the forward strand.
ATATTGAATCGGTAAAGTTCATTTAATTGGAGACAAGTTGTAAAGAGTATAAATTCATTTAAATGTGGAGGTGTTGTACATTACATACCGAAGAATGTTCCAAAATCAATCAAGAATTACAAATTCCAACAATTGAAGAGTTCAAGCAGAGAGAGAGCAAAGGATTTTTTTTTTTTTTTTTTTTTTTTTTTTGTCTTGGTCAGAGAGAGAGCGCCTCCATTAATGTGCATTGAAGAGTTAAAGCAGATTTTACGTTGGGATGGAGGTTGGGCCAATTTTGGGCCTTTAAAAATTGAAACACCAGAAACAACAATCAACGCTTTTGATCAAATAAAAGGAGTTGATCCGATGGTTAAAATATCATATAAACAAATTGCTGTTTTAATCTTAAAACTAACTCCTCAAATAGGTCAACCTTTCAAACTAAATCCATGGGCAGCTAAGAGACAACCTGGTGAACTGAAACATCTTAGTAGTTAGAGGAAAAGAAAGAAAAAGTAGACCTGGCAAATCGGGCGGGTCGGGTTGTATTTGGGTCGGATAAATTAAGATTCGGTTTGCTTCCGGATTCAGGTAGATATCGGATTCGGATACTGTCGGATCGATTAAATTCGGGTTCGGTACAAAGACGGGTCGGGACAACTATATTACTCGGATTTACGGGTTCGGATCTTATTGGTTTTCAGGCCAATCTTGATACGGGTTGGCTCAGGTGCCGGATTCTTCTTAATCGGGCCTATATGGGCTACGGATATTTGAGGTGCGGGTTCCGGATACAAATCGAGTGGGTCGGGTTTTATCTATATTCGGGTTAACTTATTAATTTATCGATCCCTCAATTTAATACTGTATTCCATTTTCTTATAACTGTCATTTGTGCTATAAAAAGTGTTCCTGGCTTCCTGCATTCAAAATAAAATGTTACTTTTTAATATTGATACTTTTTTTTTTTTTGAAAAAGTGGTACTCATGGCCGCTTGCATTAACATTAAATATCAGACTGTTACTATTGATACTTAGCACTCATTGTGCTCGCTTGGGGTGTAAGTGTTCCAGTACATGGTGCTGATATATATTTCATCACTGTGTAAATATGAAAGTCTATTAAACTGTCATAGTCACATTATATAGCAAAGACAAGCGAACTCAAGTAACCTGACATGCCGCTAGTTCTTGTAAGAGGAAACGTACCCAGGTAACCGATTTCAGTTTGTAACTCTCGCTTGGTCTTCTTTGTACTAACACAAATGCGGAACGTATCTCAAATTCTCAATCGATTTATTTAGAGACCAAATTTTGGAGAATAATATGTGGATCCAACTTTATATGACAATCTTGATTAATTCGGTTACAAAAGAAGAGTAGAGTATGTTCACCGTGAAACTGGTTCAATTTTGAAACCGAGACAACTCAGAGAAAGAATGGAAATTAAAATTTTTTGTTGAAGTCCACTCAAGTGTGATATGTGACCAAGTAAATTTCCAATCACCAACCAAATTGGGTGGGGATATGGAATTACTATAAGCGTTGTACATCCACTGAGGAACTAAAGTGGCACAAAACAGTACTGTGTTTGTTGTGTAAAAAAATCATTGCTATGTGAGGTGTCTTATTGAGAAAATGTGAACACTCAATTCGATCAATACTGTATTCCATTTTTTTATTACTATCATTTAAGCTAATTCAAAAGTTCTCCTGGATTTCACATCGTCTGCCTTAAGGCACTGTGCCATGAAGCACATGGACCATTGGATCACCTCAAGATTTAAGCCTGCACGAATCTTGAGGCGATCCAATGGTCCACGTGCTTCATGGCACGGTGCCTTAAGGCAGAGGATAAGCACTCTCGTGTTCCTGGCTTCCTGTGCTCAAAATAAATTATTATTTTGCTATTGGATACTTAGCGTTCACTGTGTTCGCTTGGGGTGTAAGTGTGCCAGTACATGGTGCTAACATATACTTCATCATATGAAAGTCTATTAAACTGTCATAGTCACATATATAGCAAAGACAAGCGAACTCAAGTAACCTGACATGTGTGCATGAGACTCTTATATGCTATATGCTCTAATGTTATTGTTTTCTATTATTTTTCAGATGCTTTGCCTAGATTGTGATCAGATCAGGATTATAATAAGCCGATTGGAGCAAATTCGTAAAGATATGGTATCACTAAGATTAAAACGACACAAAGATGAAAGAGGGCTGCAAGACCCAACTAACCATTTTGAGGGTTGGAAGAGAATCTTTGGTCTTGGGAGGGACAAGGAGGTGCTGATTGATTTTCTGTTATCTGAATGTCATGCTGACAGCGTTGTATCAGTGGTGACAGTCCTTGGATGTGGGGGACTTGGCAAAACAACCTTGGCACAGCTTGCTTATCATGACCCTGAACTTCGACAAAGATTTCATAAATTTGGGTGGATTTGTGTATCGGACGATTTTAATGTTGAAAGGCTAACACGAGAGGCACTGAAGTCTATTACAAATCAGGATTGTGATCTCTATAATCTGAGTGCTTTGCAAGAGAGACTTTGCAAGGTGATCAGAGGGAAAAAGTTACTTCTAGTTCTTGATGATGTGTGGAATGAGGACTTAAGACTCTGGGAGTCATTTTTAACCCCTTTTATATCAGCAAAATTAGTGAAGATCGTAATAACAACTAGAATTAAACTTGTTGCAGAGTTGGTGCAGGCTGAGCTTAGTTTACATATGCGGCCTTCTTCAGAAAATGAACGCTGGTCACTGTTCCAGAACTATGCATTCAGCATAAACGAGAATGTTGATCTAAAGTTGGTAGAGATTGGAAGGGAGATCATAAGAAAATGTGGAAATCTGCCCTTGGCTATAAAATTAGTTGCCAGCCTGTTGAGGCACGAAGCGGATGAAAAAACTTGGAGAGAGGTCTTAGAAAGTGAGCTATGGGAAGAAGACTATGTTAGGGGACCCTTACATCCATCTCTTATGATAAGCTATCTACACCTTCCAGCATACTTAAAACCTTGTTTTTTGTTCTGTTCTATGTTTCCTGAAGACTATGAATTTAATATAAAGGAACTATCCCAGTTATGGGTTGCTCAGGGCTATATCAAGTCGAGAGAAGGAACGTTTATGAAAACCGGTGAGGAATATTTAAAGCAACTGTGTCAGAGGTCATTTGTTGATTTCCAGTTTAAGGGATCTGATTTTAAAAATAGGAAACTGAAGTTGCATGACAACATTATTGATTTTGCAGACCAGTTTAAGGGATCTGATTTAAAAAATAGGAAACTGAAGTTGCATGACATTATTCGTGATTTTGCAGTGTTTATTCAAACGGCCCCTGATTCTTCCCTGGGACACATCCATTTATATGTGAGGAGTAATAATATGAGATTAGTTGAACCACTCACATCTTGTTATCTGCGTACACTAATTGTCGGGGACAATGTTGAAAACTTTTTAACTGCTGCTGATATTTCAAAGTTACTGTCCCTGAGAGTATTAGAGCTTAGATCTCAATGCTGTGATTTTGAATTTCTTTCTTCGATTGGTACCTTCAAACATCTCCGTTATCTTTCACTTGGATCCTTTTCGTTTCAAAGGTTACCAGAATCCATAGGCTTACTTTATAATCTGCAAAGTCTGACTCTTACTGAATGCACTGATCTTGAAGAGTTGCCGGATGGCATTAGAAACCTAGTTAACCTTCAGGTTTTACGTCTCTCTTGTTGTTTAAGATTTCAGAGATTGCCCGAATGTATTGGGAATTTTCATAACCTAGAGAAACTGGTACTTGATAAATGTGATATCAGAGAATTGCCTGCTGGTCTTTGCCAGCTTTATGCTCTGCAAGAACTATTGATAACTGGCTGTAGAAATCTCAAGGACCTGCCTGAGGATATTGGGAGACTTTCAGCTCTTGAGATTTTAGTTATTGAAGCAACTGGAGTACGTTATCTACCACTTAGCTTGAACAAAGTCAAAGGTCTGAAAAAGCTGATATTGACCTTCAAGAAGAGAGAACAATAGCCAAGTGCAGCACAAGATTCAAAGAAGCAGTTGATGTATTTTCTTTTTTTCTTTTAATGTTTAAACAATTTGTTGCATCACTCTTTTATGTCTCTGTTTTTGCAACAATTGTATTAATTGTAGTTTCTGTAATGAAAGTATATTTATTCTACTTCATAATTTAGAAGGAAAAATGTATTGGTGAACTGGGAATGATGCCTTTTTTCTTATCAGAATCTCTGTACGTCTCACTCATTGTTTTGTTTGGCAGCAAAGGATGCTGTGAGCTTAAAATTTAGTCTTACTAATGAGTCAGTATACATTCAAATGAAAAGATTAATAATTGAAGCTTAATTTGTATAATTACACATTATACTATTAAAAGACAAAATTGCCCTTCTAATTAATAGTTCTGTTACTGTTCTCATGTACCATGACTGCAAATTCAATTACTGTTGTAATCGCTACAAATGCTGTTCATCAAATTTGGTTAGACTTGGTATGTTAAATATTTAAAACTAATTAATTTATAATAGAAATCTGCACATCGTATATCCCATGCATACTGTATACACACCAGTCTAGCTACAAGGTTCAAGTTGGTATTGTATTGCGTGAATTATTCAAATAATCTATTCCTTTTAATTTATTGCTTTGATGATACATTAGATCTTTCCCCTTAGAAGATCTCTGTTTGATCCTCCAGTATCGAGCAGCGTACAAAACGAAAAAAAAGAGAAATGAAAAGAAAAGAAAATTAAAAAAACATGCATAAGCAATGGCGAATAACTAAAAATGGTTATTAGAATGGACTGCTTCGTAACTTAATAATTTCAATATACAGTAATTTTTTATTTGATTTCTTAAAATGCGCTCAAGCAGAAAGAGAAGGCGATAAAAGTCCGGAGTGACA
>JASGLE010000417.1:10000-12500 GCA_030179965.1 Cyperus esculentus
GCACGGAGTGGCAGCCCCCCGCAGCGCCCCGGTGCGGCGCGGAAAAGTGCCCGTGCGGCGGGAAAACGCTGGCCCGGGGCGGCAGATTCTGCGCCGCACGGGGCGCCCTGGCACGGGGCGGTAAAAAATGTGCATGCGGCTAGGCCGAACGTGCCCGCGGCTTGGCCGAATGTCGGATCTGGGCACCGCGCTTGCCGCCGGGGGGCGGGCAAGCGCACGGATTGGCAGCCCCCCGCAGCGCCCCGGTGCGGCGCGGAAAAGTGTCCGTGCGGCGGGGAAACGCTGGCCCGGGGCGGCAGATTCTGCGCCGCACGGGGCGCCGTGGCGCGGGGCGGTAAAAAATGTGCATGCCGCAGGGCCGAATGTGCCCGCGGCTTGGCCGGATGTCGGATGTGGGCAACGCGCTTGCCTCCGGGAGGCGGGCAAGCGCACGGCGTGGCAGCCCCCCGCAGCGCCCCGGTGCGGCGCGGAAAAGTGTCCGTGCGGCGGGGAAACGCTGGCCCGGGGCGGCAGATTCGGCGCCGCACGGGGCGCCGTGGCGCGGGGCGGTAAAAAATGTGCATGCCGCTGGGCCGAATGTGCCCGCGGCTTGGCCGGATGTCGGATTTGTGCAACGCGCTTGCCTCCGGGGGGCGGGCAAGCGCACGGCGGGGCGGCACCCCGCAGCGCCCCGGTGCGGCGCGGAAAAGTGGCCGTGCGGCGGGGAAACGCTGGCCCGGGGCGGCAGATTCTATGCCGCACGGGGCGCCGTGGCGCGGGGCGGTAAAAAATGTGCATGCCGCTGGGCCGAACGTGCCCGCGGCTTGGCCGCATGTCGGATCTGGGCACCGCGCATGCCTCCGGGGGGCGGTCAAGCGCACGGATTGGCAGCCCCCCGCAGCGCCCCGGTGCGGCGAGGAAAAGTGCCCGTGCGGCGGGTAAACGCTGGCCCGGGGTCGCCGATTCTGTGCCGCACGACATGGGGGGATCGGCTGGTTTGGTAACCCCACGGGTGGCTAGGGGGGAATTTTTCATATTCCCCTATAGGGGGGAGGGTGTGTTCGGATGGCTTGAGCGGGCGCCCTGGCACGGGGCGGTAAAAAATGTGCATGCGGCTAGGCCGAACGTGCCCGCGGCTTGGCCGAATGTCGGATCTGGGCACCGCGCTTGCCTCCGGGGGGCGGGCAAGCGCACGGAGTGGCAGCCCCCCGCAGCGCCCCGGTGCGGCGCGGAAAAGTGCCCGTGCGGCGGGAAAACGCTGGCCCGGGGCGGCAGATTCTGCGCCGCACGGGGCGCCCTGGCACGGGGCGGTAAAAAATGTGCATGCGGCTAGGCCGAACGTGCCCGCGGCTTGGCCGAATGTCGGATCTGGGCACCGCGCTTGCCGCCGGGGGGCGGGCAAGCGCACGGATTGGCAGCCCCCCGCAGCGCCCCGGTGCGGCGCGGAAAAGTGTCCGTGCGGCGGGGAAACGCTGGCCCGGGGCGGCAGATTCTGCGCCGCACGGGGCGCCGTGGCGCGGGGCGGTAAAAAATGTGCATGCCGCAGGGCCGAATGTGCCCGCGGCTTGGCCGGATGTCGGATGTGGGCAACGCGCTTGCCTCCGGGAGGCGGGCAAGCGCACGGCGTGGCAGCCCCCCGCAGCGCCCCGGTGCGGCGCGGAAAAGTGTCCGTGCGGCGGGGAAACGCTGGCCCGGGGCGGCAGATTCGGCGCCGCACGGGGCGCCGTGGCGCGGGGCGGTAAAAAATGTGCATGCCGCTGGGCCGAATGTGCCCGCGGCTTGGCCGGATGTCGGATTTGTGCAACGCGCTTGCCTCCGGGGGGCGGGCAAGCGCACGGCGGGGCGGCACCCCGCAGCGCCCCGGTGCGGCGCGGAAAAGTGGCCGTGCGGCGGGGAAACGCTGGCCCGGGGCGGCAGATTCTATGCCGCACGGGGCGCCGTGGCGCGGGGCGGTAAAAAATGTGCATGCCGCTGGGCCGAACGTGCCCGCGGCTTGGCCGCATGTCGGATCTGGGCACCGCGCATGCCTCCGGGGGGCGGTCAAGCGCACGGATTGGCAGCCCCCCGCAGCGCCCCGGTGCGGCGAGGAAAAGTGCCCGTGCGGCGGGTAAACGCTGGCCCGGGGTCGCCGATTCTGTGCCGCACGACATGGGGGGATCGGCTGGTTTGGTAACCCCACGGGTGGCTAGGGGGGAATTTTTCATATTCCCCTATAGGGGGGAGGGTGTGTTCGGATGGCTTGAGCGGGCGCCCTGGCACGGGGCGGTAAAAAATGTGCATGCGGCTAGGCCGAACGTGCCCGCGGCTTGGCCGAATGTCGGATCTGGGCACCGCGCTTGCCTCCGGGGGGCGGGCAAGCGCACGGAGTGGCAGCCCCCCGCAGCGCCCCGGTGCGGCGCGGAAAAGTGCCCGTGCGGCGGGAAAACGCTGGCCCGGGGCGGCAGATTCTGCGCCGCACGGGGCGCCCTGGCACGGGGCGGTAAAAAATGTGCATGCGGCTAGGCCGAACGTGCCCGCGGCT
>JASGLE010000417.1:27500-32167 GCA_030179965.1 Cyperus esculentus
CGTGCGGCGCGGAAAAGTGTCCGTGCGGCGGGGAAACGCTGGCCCGGGGCGGCAGATTCTGTGCCGCATGGGGCGCCGTGGCACGGGGCGGTAAAAAATGTGCATGCCGCTGGGCCGAATGTGCCCGCGGCCTGGCCGGATGTCGGATTTGGGCAACGCGCTTGCCTCCGGGGGGCGGGCAAGCGCACGGGGTGGCAGCCCCCCCGCGGCGCCCCGGTGCGGCGGGGAAACGCTGGCCCGGGGCGGCAGATTCTGTGCCGCACGGGACGCCGTGGCACGGGGCGGTAAAAAATGTGCATGCCGCAGGGCCGAATGTGCCCGCGGCTTGGCCGGATGTCGGATTTGGGCAACGCGCTTGCCTCCGGGAGGCGGGCAAGCGCACGGCGTGGCAGTCCCCCCGCAGAGCCCAGGTGCGGCGCGGAAAAGTGTCCGTGCGGCGGGGAAACGCTCGCCCGGGGCGGCAGATTCTGTGCCGCACGGGGCGGTAAAAAATGTGCATGCCGCTGGGGCCGAACGTGCCCGCGGCTTGGCCGGATGTCGGATTTGGGCAACGCGCTTGCCTCCGGGGGGGCGGGCAAGCGCACGGCGGGGCAGCCCCCCGCAGCGCCCCGGTGCGGCGCGGAAAAGTGTCCGTGCGGCGCGGAAACGCTAGCCCGGAGCGGCAGATTCTGTGCCGCACGGGGCGCCGTGGCGCGGGGCGGTAAAAAATGTGCATGCCGCTGGGCCGAATGTTCCCGCGGCTTGGCCGGATGTCGGATCTGGGCACCGCGCTTGCCTCCGGGGGCGGGCAAGCGCACGGCGGGGCAGCCCCCCGCAGCGCCCCGGTGCGGCGCGGAAAAGTGTCCGTGCGGCGGGGAAACGCTGGCCCGGGGCGGCAGATTCTGCGCCGCACGGGGCGCCGTGGCGCGGGGCGGTAAAAAATGTGCATGCCGCAGGGCCGAATGTGCCCGCGGCTTGGCCGGATGTCGGATGTGGGCAACGCGCTTGCCTCCGGGAGGCGGGCAAGCGCACGGCGTGGCAGCCCCCCCGCAGCGCCCCGGTGCGGCGCGGAAAAGTGTCCGTGCGGCGCGGAAACGCTAGCCCGGAGCGGCAGATTCTGTGCCGCACGGGGCGCCGTGGCGCGGGGCGGTAAAAAATGTGCATGCCGCTGGGCCGAATGTTCCCGCGGCTTGGCCGGATGTCGGATCTGGGCACCGCGCTTGCCTCCGGGGGCGGGCAAGCGCACGGCGGGGCAGCCCCCCGCAGCGCCCCGGTGCGGCGCGGAAAAGTGTCCGTGCGGCGGGGAAACGCTGGCCCGGGGCGGCAGATTCTGCGCCGCACGGGGCGCCGTGGCGCGGGGCGGTAAAAAATGTGCATGCCGCAGGGCCGAATGTGCCCGCGGCTTGGCCGGATGTCGGATGTGGGCAACGCGCTTGCCTCCGGGAGGCGGGCAAGCGCACGGCGTGGCAGCCCCCCGCAGCGCCCCGGTGCGGCGCGGAAAAGTGTCCGTGCGGCGGGGAAACGCTGGCCCGGGGCGGCAGATTCGGCGCCGCACGGGGCGCCGTGGCGCGGGGCGGTAAAAAATGTGCATGCCGCTGGGCCGAATGTGCCCGCGGCTTGGCCGGATGTCGGATTTGTGCAACGCGCTTGCCTCCGGGGGGGCGGGCAAGCGCACGGCGGGGCGGCACCCCGCAGCGCCCCGGTGCGGCGCGGAAAAGTGGCCGTGCGGCGGGGGAAACGCTGGCCCGGGGCGGCAGATTCTATGCCGCACGGGGCGCCGTGGCGCGGGGGCGGTAAAAAATGTGCATGCCGCTGGGCCGAACGTGCCCGCGGCTTGGCCGCATGTCGGATCTGGGCACCGCGCATGCCTCCGGGGGGCGGTCAAGCGCACGGATTGGCAGCCCCCCGCAGCGCCCCGGTGCGGCGAGGAAAAGTGCCCGTGCGGCGGGTAAACGCTGGCCCGGGGTCGCCGATTCTGTGCCGCACGACATGGGGGGGATCGGCTGGTTTGGTAACCCCACGGGTGGCTAGGGGGGAATTTTTCATATTCCCCTATAGGGGGGAGGGTGTGTTCGGATGGCTTGAGCGGGCGCCCTGGCACGGGGCGGTAAAAAATGTGCATGCGGCTAGGCCGAACGTGCCCGCGGCTTGGCCGAATGTCGGATCTGGGCACCGCGCTTGCCTCCGGGGGGCGGGCAAGCGCACGGAGTGGCAGCCCCCCGCAGCGCCCCGGTGCGGCGCGGAAAAGTGCCCGTGCGGCGGGAAAACGCTGGCCCGGGGCGGCAGATTCTGCGCCGCACGGGGCGCCCTGGCACGGGGCGGTAAAAAATGTGCATGCGGCTAGGCCGAACGTGCCCGCGGCTTGGCCGAATGTCGGATCTGGGCACCGCGCTTGCCGCCGGGGGGCGGGCAAGCGCACGGATTGGCAGCCCCCCGCAGCGCCCCGGTGCGGCGCGGAAAAGTGTCCGTGCGGCGGGGAAACGCTGGCCCGGGGCGGCAGATTCTGCGCCGCACGGGGCGCCGTGGCGCGGGGCGGTAAAAAATGTGCATGCCGCAGGGCCGAATGTGCCCGCGGCTTGGCCGGATGTCGGATGTGGGCAACGCGCTTGCCTCCGGGAGGCGGGCAAGCGCACGGCGTGGCAGCCCCCCGCAGCGCCCCGGTGCGGCGCGGAAAAGTGTCCGTGCGGCGGGGGAAACGCTGGCCCGGGGCGGCAGATTCGGCGCCGCACGGGGCGCCGTGGCGCGGGGGCGGTAAAAAATGTGCATGCCGCTGGGCCGAATGTGCCCGCGGCTTGGCCGGATGTCGGATTTGTGCAACGCGCTTGCCTCCGGGGGGCGGGCAAGCGCACGGCGGGGCGGCACCCCGCAGCGCCCCGGTGCGGCGCGGAAAAGTGGCCGTGCGGCGGGGAAACGCTGGCCCGGGGCGGCAGATTCTATGCCGCACGGGGCGCCGTGGCGCGGGGCGGTAAAAAATGTGCATGCCGCTGGGCCGAACGTGCCCGCGGCTTGGCCGCATGTCGGATCTGGGCACCGCGCATGCCTCCGGGGGGCGGTCAAGCGCACGGATTGGCAGCCCCCCGCAGCGCCCCGGTGCGGCGAGGAAAAGTGCCCGTGCGGCGGGTAAACGCTGGCCCGGGGTCGCCGATTCTGTGCCGCACGACATGGGGGGATCGGCTGGTTTGGTAACCCCACGGGTGGCTAGGGGGGAATTTTTCATATTCCCCTATAGGGGGGAGGGTGTGTTCGGATGGCTTGAGCGGGCGCCCTGGCACGGGGCGGTAAAAAATGTGCATGCGGCTAGGCCGAACGTGCCCGCGGCTTGGCCGAATGTCGGATCTGGGCACCGCGCTTGCCTCCGGGGGGCGGGCAAGCGCACGGAGTGGCAGCCCCCCGCAGCGCCCCGGTGCGGCGCGGAAAAGTGCCCGTGCGGCGGGAAAACGCTGGCCCGGGGCGGCAGATTCTGCGCCGCACGGGGCGCCCTGGCACGGGGCGGTAAAAAATGTGCATGCGGCTAGGCCGAACGTGCCCGCGGCTTGGCCGAATGTCGGATCTGGGCACCGCGCTTGCCGCCGGGGGGCGGGCAAGCGCACGGATTGGCAGCCCCCCGCAGCGCCCCGGTGCGGCGCGGAAAAGTGTCCGTGCGGCGGGGAAACGCTGGCCCGGGGCGGCAGATTCTGCGCCGCACGGGGCGCCGTGGCGCGGGGCGGTAAAAAATGTGCATGCCGCAGGGCCGAATGTGCCCGCGGCTTGGCCGGATGTCGGATGTGGGCAACGCGCTTGCCTCCGGGAGGCGGGCAAGCGCACGGCGTGGCAGCCCCCCGCAGCGCCCCGGTGCGGCGCGGAAAAGTGTCCGTGCGGCGGGGAAACGCTGGCCCGGGGCGGCAGATTCGGCGCCGCACGGGGCGCCGTGGCGCGGGGCGGTAAAAAATGTGCATGCCGCTGGGCCGAATGTGCCCGCGGCTTGGCCGGATGTCGGATTTGTGCAACGCGCTTGCCTCCGGGGGGCGGGCAAGCGCACGGCGGGGCGGCACCCCGCAGCGCCCCGGTGCGGCGCGGAAAAGTGGCCGTGCGGCGGGGAAACGCTGGCCCGGGGCGGCAGATTCTATGCCGCACGGGGCGCCGTGGCGCGGGGCGGTAAAAAATGTGCATGCCGCTGGGCCGAACGTGCCCGCGGCTTGGCCGCATGTCGGATCTGGGCACCGCGCATGCCTCCGGGGGGCGGTCAAGCGCACGGATTGGCAGCCCCCCGCAGCGCCCCGGTGCGGCGAGGAAAAGTGCCCGTGCGGCGGGTAAACGCTGGCCCGGGGTCGCCGATTCTGTGCCGCACGACATGGGGGGATCGGCTGGTTTGGTAACCCCACGGGTGGCTAGGGGGGAATTTTTCATATTCCCCTATAGGGGGGAGGGTGTGTTCGGATGGCTTGAGCGGGCGCCCTGGCACGGGGCGGTAAAAAATGTGCATGCGGCTAGGCCGAACGTGCCCGCGGCTTGGCCGAATGTCGGATCTGGGCACCGCGCTTGCCTCCGGGGGGCGGGCAAGCGCACGGAGTGGCAGCCCCCCGCAGCGCCCCGGTGCGGCGCGGAAAAGTGCCCGTGCGGCGGGAAAACGCTGGCCCGGGGCGGCAGATTCTGCGCCGCACGGGGCGCCCTGGCACGGGGCGGTAAAAAATGTGCATGCGGCTAGGCCG
>JASGLE010000052.1:2065000-2229992 GCA_030179965.1 Cyperus esculentus
CCGATTCGTCACTCCGATCCATAAACCCTTCTCTCTCGGATGGAATAACAAAACAGTAAGTAAAAACAAAACCCTCGTTCGAATCATCCATCATTCGATCAGTTTCTCTCCATGGCAGGACTTGATCAACTGCCGAGTCCTTTTTGTTTGCGGTTCTGCATTATCCAGTGGCATCTGCCGCCGGTGGCGGAGCTGACGAAGGGCCGGATGCAGCGGCGATCGACTTCGTGCACAGTGAGAAGATTGTCCTTGACACGAGGACGAAACGGGCAGCTCAGAGATTCTCTCCATCCGTCGTGTCTCTTCGGTTCTCTTCTACCGGTACATATACATAGTTGCATACCATCCATTTGATCTGATCAATTATCTTCTGTTGTGGAAATGTTATGTCAGATTGTAATGTTGTATGATCTAGTAGGTGGCAATGAGATTTATGGCTCGGGAACTGTCGTTGAATCGGGGGGTTGTGATGAGAAGGGCTGCTTTGCTGCTGTGCTGACTTCGGCTCATTTTGTTCTGTACTCGGAAAGTTCGACGGATGCCATTCAGGTTTGGGAAATCAATTTTCTTAGCTCTGGAACCGAAGTAAGCATTGACTCCATGGAAAAGAAAATGTGCCGTTGGTACTCAAAGTATCTTGTTATTGACACAAACAGTTCTTGCATTAATTAAAGGTATATTACTGGATAACTAGGACCTTACTGGGCTGTAATACTGGATCTCACGCTACTAGCTCTAGCATCCCATAACATATATGACGCTGATCTTTATTTTGTTCATATAAATTTAGTTTGTTTTTATCAGATTAGTGTCCGTCTTCCAAATGGAGATATTGGTTTGGGGAGCTTGCGCTGGCTTGATCTCCATTATAATATGGCCCTTGTGGATGTTCAATGTGCAGCGGTCCTTACAATTGCAAAACTTAGACCGGTGGATGACTCTTTGGAGATTTTCACAAACGATGGCTCATCTCACCATTCAGACCAGATGTTCCATAAAGTTTATCCTGGAGACAAAGTTGGATACTTGGGCGTGCCTATGAGGAACCTCCTTATCAAGCTGTAGCATTTTCTGGAGAATATTGGTTGGTCAAAGTTTTTGATTATTTGACTATGTTTGTTATTTATTTTTATATTGAAACTTGGGTTGATCCATTGTTAGTCTCGTTTTTTGTTGTCACTAGCTACCTTACCTGAACTAGTAATATAAGTGTAAATAGAGACTTAAAAATTTACATATATATAATAAGAATATGAACGAATAGAAAATGGAGTAGGGGTAAACTATAGTGGATTCGACGTTGGCTGCACTAGCAAAACTACCAATTATTTCATGGCATCGGTGTGGTGCTACCAAAATGCATAAGATCAATATATCACTTATAATCATGACTTGGAACTTGTCTCTATTTAATTTTTTTTCCCTTTTCAGCATTGATTCATGCCGCCATGATTGCAAATAGTTGTTGAGACTTAATGGGATGATCCTTCCAGTAAGTAACCAAAAGTAACTGTACAAGTTGAAGCTTATAGCTTGCAGCAAATTGATAATAACTAGCTAAAGCTAAACGTTTGGAACATTATCATGCATACAAATGTGCAATTTCAAGCTGTAACTAAACTTCTTGTTTTGCAGCCTTTTATGGGCGGGCCTGTCATTAATTCTGATGGGGAAGTAATTGGAATTGCATATCACTTTGAATCTTGTATCCCATTCCTGCCTTCTAATGTGATATTGAGATGGTTGGATGCCACCAAGAACAAAAGGTTAGTGGAATATACCAGATTGAGACGGCAACAAGTCCTTGTCAGAAAACACTGGTTAATGAAATTTGCAATATAACCTTTTGCATGTAAAAGTGCTTCTGACATGTGAAACTATCTTTGACGCATACTGAGATAGAAAGATCATGACATTTTCTTTACAACCTCTGAATTCATGAAAGATTTTGCTTGATAAAGTGCTTCTGTCATCAAATTGGTTGGAGTTATTATTATCAATACTTTTATTTACAGAAGGGGCCTCTAGAATTTATTATTGCAAATGTCCACTAACCTCTTACATACAACATACTTTATTTAGGCCCTTTCGTCGTCCAAATCTTGGAATGGAGTTTTCAAACTTGGCGACAACTCGACTATGTAGGCTTGGTAGGTTAGCTAGATTGTCGAATAACAACTTCAAGGGGGTCATTGTGGAATTTGTAAGTACTGCTGCCTTCTAAATTATAATTTAGTATCTGAATGTTTGGAAATTGTTTTCTATATATTATGTAGTTATAAGTGATGCCTGTTCATTTCTGTGGCTGTCTTGGTTTCTTGGACTTGCATTATTTCATGGGAGCCAATTAGGATACAAACTAAAACTCCAATGGTCCCTTCAGTTTTACTTGGTTCTTATTTTTGGTTATTTTGATCTCTAAACTTACAATTGCCAATGAGTATGGTCCTTGTCATGACCTTTTTTCATAATCGTCACTTATAGCAGCGAAAGCTATTGCAGGAATCAATTAGTTATTTGAAACTCAAGGAAATCAAAATGGCTTCTAGGTATTACGTTCTATTTATACTGAGGGAATTCAACTTATGGTTCTAGCTGTGTGAGGAACTTAAAATGTATATTATGTTGGCCTTGTACAATCAAATATTGATTCTTTAATTAAGAGAGGGTAGTTCAGATGGTAATATTTTGGTGTAAAATTTGGTTCTTTTTGTGCTAGCATTCTAGATCATTAATGAGTCATTTCCATTGTTATCTAGCTGCAGATCTCAAAATTTTTAAGTTGTTTTAAGTTGTGCAGTTAAATATTATATACATCTTATATTCTTCTACTGTTTGCAAAGATTTTTCTAATTATGCATCTCATCTTCGGTTTTGACTTGGTAAGGTTACCCCAGATTCAGCAGCTGCTTTGGCAGGACTGGAGCAAAACGATGCCATAATTGAATGTGATGGGGATATTGTGCATGGTAATCTACAGGTGAGTAGGTAGTTTGAGAAAGACCTTCATTATTTTTACCCATTACAGTGGCTTGCAAAACCATTAAACATTTTATTCCAGCTTTTCCAACTCAGCAAGGACTCCCCTGATACCTTGAGCATATCGTTCAGAGTAATTCCATGCATTAATTTCTCTTCTTTGCAGTTTTTTGACATGCTACATGAGAAAGTCAGCAACAAAGTAGTACTGAAGGTGTTGAGGATAAATGAAGGTTCAACTCTATTTCTTGAATTTACTCCTGAAGATACTGAACCTCGTGACTTCAATAGGTGAATCTCCTTTCTATCTTCTCCTTCTCTCTTCTTTCTCCTTGTTATCCTTATCGGTCCTATTATTTGTCGTTGAACCATAATTTCGACGTGGCATCAGTGACACCTACACAAGGTTAGTAGAAGTGCACATAGATGTGAGCAGTGGCGGACCTTCACAAGAAAATAAGGGGGGGCCAATGCATTAACTGATATAACAATATAATGCCATTTACATTATCGAGTCTTGTTGACAATTTAAGAACAAAGAGGAAAAAAACATGCTGGCCTGGGCTTTGCTATGAAGAGAGAACATCTTTTACAGAACTAAAATATAATGGGCTTAAAAAATATAATTGTTTGTTTAGTAGGCTAGCTAATAATAATAGAAAAAGAGGGGACCTATGGTAGACATTGGATTATAATCATCGAATTATGTGTGTTAATTGTAACATTTCAAATGATAAGGGGGGGCCACAACCCTGGTTAGCATCTATTAAGGTCCGCCACTGGATGTGAGAGTGCATGCCTGCTCATACATTATACATACTACAAAATTAAACATTAATGTTGGAGTTGTGCCACACCAAATTTCTGTAGATACCATCAAGTGCATCTCCTATGCTGCACACATGTTTGCATGGGTCACTCATCTTAACGTTTAATTAATTGACTTCATTCTTTGTTTTGTGATTTTGTTGCTGAGTTAATTGTCCCATAATTTTTTTGACTATATTTTATATTATTGCAGCTGGCCTAGGCTCGATTTGAACCCCCAAAATATCCGAGTCCTGATTTGAACCTAAAAAAAAAAAAAAAAAAAAACTATTTACGAAGAGAAGAATGCTGCCATGTTTAAGGGTGTTGCCTTTGTTTGAGTAGATGTTTTTTTGGTTGAAATTACTAACCATATGTAATTATTGAGAACATGTGTTACGAGTTGATGCCTGGGTTAGCTATTTGAAGCGGTGGGCTAAATTTTAACTTGGCGTTTTATCAAACTCCTGAGAACTGGTAGCCCCTAGTGCTAACTTTCTGACTTGTTTACAAAATTATGTATATCGGTTTACTTTCACAAGCCCTTGGACTTTTTGTAGGCTTTTTTTTTTTTTTTTTTTTTTCCTGTTACGTGTTGGCATTATCATAAACAAAGCAAAAGTCGGCATTAAAAAAAATAATAATAAATTAAAGAAGCAGAAGTCTAGATATATGAAAGTTTTGTCATGGTAAACTGGCTTGCAGATTATATTGATTTAAATGCAAAGAATTGTCTTTTTTTTAAGTGAAATCTGACATGCAGAACAGCAGAAGTAACAAAATGTTAGTATAAAATAATTCAACTTTGCACGAAGTTCGTTTTCAAATAGTTAGCATCACATGGTCTATTGATTATAGAAAATAGTGATGAAGTCTGCAAGGAAGATTTTGTACTAATACTAAGAGAAAAATTGAAAAATCCGAAACGTATATTGTTGTCAAACCGCAAAAGAGATAAGTGCAAGAAAATAAAATAATACTTAATATTATAGTATTTCATTATATTGTGGTTATGGGATAATAAATGGATAATATCTATGTCAAACGGGCCGCTGCAACACATGGTTACATGGCAAGCATGTAACTAGCAAACATGTGATATAGCGTCCAAAGCAATTAGCTACACTGCTAAAATAACGGTAGGGCAGCTGTTGCAATGTGGTTTTATTTCCTTTAATTAACACAGCATTTCCATAGGATTTTTCATTTCTAAGAACCCCGCAACTTGAGGAAATTTACAGTATTATGTAGGATTTTTTTTTTTTATTTTTGCTGCACATCAAAATAACAAAATATAAAGTTTATTGGCACCAAATAACACACGTCCGGTAATATCCAACTGTGAATTATAACGAAAATTGAAAAAAAAAAAAAAAAGGAACAAGAAATTAAGGAACCCAAAAGACCAAACTTACATTCTGTCAGGAAGCAAGTTATAAAAAAAAATATTGAATGATTTGTTGTTTCGTAATAAGAGTAACAAACACATCCAAAATAATAGCTTGATCAACAATACAGCAAATTCATATTTTTAGTAAGGTAAAAGAAAAAAACATTAAACCAATTTAAATAAAATTGCTGGAAAGATACATTGATCTAATTTAGTTACCAAAACATTACACTTGGTCAAATTCACAAGCATGATTAATTGAAAAGGCTTGCTGGTACGTTCAGAAAGCACAATAGGAGCTACTATATTCACACTAAATCCGCTTCAAAACTAACAAACTAAAAAGTTCCTGGTTAACAATTTCATCTAAATGCCAAATACAAAGAGCCAAATATAGTTCTACCACTTGAAAGATCAAGCAAACCCGTCTTACCATCCATGCCATCTTCTAACCATTCCTTTGTTTTTTTGCAAAAGGAGACACAGAATTAACCTCCTCAATTAACTCAGCAAGAAGAGAGGGAGATTGAGGCATTATATTCATATATCCTTGTGTTACCGCTACGTGGTAGAAGTTTTTCGGGCTAGATGCAAACTCAAGGCACTTCTTTTTAAGTTTGGTGTGACCATACTGATCAGCCAAATGCAGAGTTCTCACCACCGTGTCCACAGACAAATTCATCTCTAACTGTTTCTCACACAATAGAGCCAGTTTTTTTAACGAAAATCGATCAGCCGCTATGAACAAATCCTGAAGTAGTTCAACTGAAGGGGTTTCATCTTTAGAAAGCTTATCTGTGTATACGAAATGAAGTAAAGCTTTGAAAACCTCAGCTTTCATTTCAGCAATCTTAATGCATTCTGTCTTAGCCTTTGCCATGGGCCCAAAGAGTAGGGTTTTAAACACCGGTGATCTTGCAGCTAACATGAAACTATGAGCACAAATTCTCTCTCCTGCAACCTCAAAAGTCACGTCAAATATCTGCCCCATCTTCCACAGCTTCTCTATATCGTTGCACAACCCACCAGTATCATCCTCATTGTCAACAAGTTTCGGATGCTTATCCCTTAAAACATCCCCATGGTCAGTAATGCTAAAAGTAAGATATGCTGGCCCACCAGTTTTACTATCCATCAGTTCGTGTGTTTGTTTGGGCTGAACTCCTGTTTCATCGGCCAGTTCAACTTCAGGAAGCATGTGCTGATAATGTAATAAGTGGCAAGCTTCAGGTTTTGGGAGCGGATGGTTATGGTCTGAAATGAAATCAGTGACTTTAAAGCGGTTTGTTTCTCTAAAGAACTTGAGTCCTAAACGGACCCGACAATTTGTTCGGGTTTCTGCTCTCGGTCTCCTGGTTTTCACATCTCGCTTATCCTTTGCCCGCTTCCCTTCATTCGAGCATACATAAAGCATGGAAGTAGAAGCATCTCGCTTATCCTTTGCTCGTTTCCCTTCATTCGAGCATACAAAAAGCATCGAAGTAGAAATGCCGTCAATGCGGCTCTTATTCGTATACCGTTTTCGTGCATTGAACCTCATTTTCACAGAATACCTCTTCCAAAATTGCCACGCTTCTTCTTCGGTCTGAAACTCCATCCCTAATCGAGGAATCCAATTGCCATCACAACATTGCATTTGCATCATGCAGATGTCTTTGTTCTACTGAATACATGGGAAAAAACTTAAGTCAGATTAGACAGCTGAAGACCTGAAGTAATTAAACTAATTACAGGTAGAGAACTGAAGGTCAGATGGCACAATTTAGAAACATATAAAACACCGTACAGCCACAAACATGATACCGCTGTACCAGAAAAGAAAATGGTACCAGTTGTAGAAATACACCCGAATTAATTAAACAATCATCCTGTTCAGATTGCACAAATTAAGCAAGTCCAGTGTAGGAACAATTAATTTCCCAATTACTACGCGTCCTGTAGAAACAACGAACGCCTTTGGGAAACAATCTCACTGTACGAGTTGTACAGTAAAACCCAAACCACAAAGGTACCGCTATACCAGTTGGAAGGGGTAGCAGAAGCTCGTGAGTTGTGCCTAGTGAAGAGAGTGGAAAGAGGGCGGGCCGGGGAGAGTACCTGCTCGGGAGGACGCAAAGAAGCAGCAGGGCGGGCGGCAGCGGCGCCAGGGAATCGGCAGAGAGGAGAAGGGGCGCGGACTCGCTGGATGGAGTGACTCGACTATGGACTCGGTCGCGAGCGGCGAATGGGGCTCGACGTGGATTAGTCGAATCGAATTGGTTCGTAGAATTAGAGACGAGGATCTGCAGCCGTTGGTTGAACCAAGGGTCGCGATCCTATTTCTCCCAGCTGCCTGCAAGAAGAATGCAGCACTCCGAGGGAATTCATATCCCCTGCTGTACTGCTGCATTGTGCAGTTCACAACTTCAGCCGTTGGATTGGCTAGAGATTCGTGCCAGCGCGATCTCGAGATGATCCAACGGCTGACGTTGTGAACTGCACAATGCAGTAAGTAGGGGGATGATCACTCCGCTCGGAGGATGCGCTTCATTTGTGGTCTTCAATTATCTTCCGTAATTCCGTTACTTTACTTCCGTAGGATTTTTCATTTTTCAAATCCCCTGAATTTCAGTAAAATTTTCCCAGTATTATGTATGTAGGGTTTTTTATTTTTTTTCCGAACATCAAAACGATAGGATATGACGTATGCTGACACCAAAAAACACATACATCCAGCCATGAATTTTGTAAGGGAAAAAAAATAAGAAACCCAAAACTTATATTCTGTCAGGAAGCTAGTTAAAATTATTCGATATTTGGTTGTTTTTTTAATAATTAACATAACTAACAAACACATCCACAATACAAGCTGGATTGACAAGACAGCAAATTCATAGGTTCAGTAAGCATAAAAAAACTAAACCAATTTAATTTGAATGTATGACAAACATCGATAACATAAAGAGGCTTAGTTACAAAAATATTACACTTTGTCAAATTCACAAGCATGATTAATTTGACTGCAGAAGAAACTTGAAGGTAAGTTCTGAAAACACATTAGGAGCTACAATATTCACAGTTTCACACTAGATTAAGATAACCATATAGAAAAATGTCTTGGTGAAGAAATATTTTCCATCTAAATACTAAACAGAGAGAAATAAAAAATCCAACACTATTTTCTACCACTTGAAAGACCAAACAAATCTGTCCCAACATCCATGCAATCTGCTAACCAGTCTTTAGCTTTTTCGCAAATGGAGATACGGAATTAACCTTCTCGATTAACTCAGCAAGAAGAGAGGGAGATCGAGGCATTATATTCAAATATCCCGGCGTTACTGCTACCTGGTAGAAGTTCTTCGGACTAGAAGCAAACTCGATGCACTTCTTTTTAATCTCGGTGTGACCATGCTGATCAGCCCAATGTAGAGTTGTCACAACAGTGTCCACAGACAAATTCATTTCTAAGTGTTTCTCACACAATAGAGTCAGCTTTTTTAACGAAAACCTGTCAGCTGCCGTGAACAGATCCTGAAGTAGTTCAACTGGAAGAGCTTCATCTTTAGCAAGCTTATCCGTGTATACAAAATGAAGTAGAGCTTTGAACACCTCAGCTTTCATTTCATCAATCTTGATGCATTCTGTCCTAGCTCTTGCCATGGGCCCAAAGAGCAGGGTTTTAAACACCGGTGATCTTGCGGCTAAAATTAAACTATGAGCACAAATTCCCTCTCTTTCAACCTCAAAAATCACATCAAACATCTCCCCCTTCTCCCACAGCTTCTCTATATCGTTGCGCAACCCACCAATATCATCCTCGTTGCCAACAAGTTTTGGTTCAGGGAGTACTGCCTGATACTTATCCCTTAAAGCATTCCTATGGTCTCTGATACTACTGAGATGTGTTGGCACACCGTTTTGTTTACCTACTTGTTCGTGTGTTTGTTTGGGCCACACTCCGGTTTCATCGGCTGGTTCAATAGCACGCACTGCTGTTGCAGGTACTGCATGCTGACAATGTAACAAGTGGCTAGCTACAGGTGTTCGGAGAGGGTGATTATGGTCTGAAATGAAGTCAGTCACTTTGAAGCGGTTTGTTTCCCTAATAAATCTGACTCCTAAACGAACCATACAATTTGTTCGGGTTTCTGCTCTTGGTTTCTTGGTTAACCAATCCCGCTTATCCTTTGCCCGTTTTCCTTCATTTGAGCATACATAAAGCATGGAAGTGGTGGAACCATCAATTCGGCTCTTGTTCCAATTGCGTTTTCGTACATTAAATCCCATTTTAAAAGAATAGATGGTCCAAAATTGCCATGCTTCCTCTTCAGTTTGGAACTCCATTCCTAATTGAGGAATCCAAGTTGTGCCATCACCACACTGCATCATGAAGATACCTTTGTTCTACTGAATATATGGGAAAAAAAAAATTAAGTCAGATTACATAGCTGAACTAATTAAACTAAACAACAGGTAGAACGGTAGGTCAAATGGCACAACTTACATAACAGCACCATACACAGTGGCAAAGTCAGAGGTTCAAAACAGTCGTGTTAAGCTATTAACTTTATAAGATTTTTTAACACAATAAATTCAGAGGTCTATTGCACCAAATTATACAACCATGAACGTAATACCGCTGTACCAGAAAAAAAACTGGCACCAGTTGTAAACTCGTTATGATACATGCAACTTAAAAAAAAAAAAGGATCTCTCTGTCAAAGATTACACAGACAACGTCAGTGTGCTTTTTCATGACTACTTCAACAAACCCTAATAGTCATAATTACAATTTAAGAGACAATCCCTTTCCTAATTACTAGGTGTCTTGTTCTTGTAGGAACAATATTGCCACTGGAATCATGAAACCGAATGCTGGTACCAAATTTATCCAAGATAAGCTTCAATTCAAGAGTGCAATTATGACACTAATCTGAACAGAAAACTAGAATCAAACACCCTAAACCCTGTATTCCAGTCCGGACTTCTAATCTAATTCTACCATAACCGATGTGACACTGTATCAGTCGAACTGACTTGTAGAAGAACCTTACAGCTAGTGAAGAAATCAAGAAGGGGGAGAGAGTACCTGTCTGTCGAGAAGTGAGGAAATGGAACAGAACGGCAGCGGCGCCCGGTGGTGCGGGATTTCTGAGCGGTTTCTGATCGGAAGAGAGGGGAAGTGGAGGAGTTGGGGAATCCCAATTCGGAAGATTATGGGAGCAGCTAGGGATGCCGATGCCAATGGATTTCATATCCTCTGTAGCGCTGCATTGTGTAGCGCAGGATGTGAACCGTTAGATCATCTCCAGATCTGTTCCTGCTCGAATCTCGAGATGATCCAACGGTATACATCCTGCGCTACGCAATGCAGCGCTACAGAGGATGAGCACTCATGCCAATGGGAATATGGGATCGGATACGGATCTGGTAAAAACTTGGAGTTCTGTATGATGCGGATCCAATAAGTGTTTTCACATATACGGAACATATCTATTACTAATTAGAATTTATTTACAGATTTAAGTACGTATGGTATCCGTTATCTATTTTCTTTTAACAGTATAGAAGGATTCGGATTATAATCCATTATCTATTTTCTTTAAACAATATAGAAGGATTCGGATTATATTTATTTTTTGAGTAAATATACGGTGAGCTTAAACTCACGGAAGCTCAAAATCATATCAAATCACATCCAAATTTAAATTTATATAGCTCATTATATTCTTTATATTAAAATCTTGTAGGATGCAAGAAAAAATCTTTATTTTTAGAAATTTCTAAGTACTATTTTTTGAATTTTTAAAAGTGAATATACAATATTAATAAAACATTCAATGTTTTATGCATCACAAGATTTTGATATAATGATTATAATGAACCATATAAAATCAAATTTAAAAATAATTTGATATGGTTTTGAGCTTTAAGCTCACAGAAAGCTCTTGTGTGCTTAAATTTACCATATATTTACTCTTTTTTTTAATATAAATAAGTGTGTATAATTTATATTATAATTCTAGGTATTAACTAAAATTATACCTCTTTCTAAGTAAATTGTACGACATAGAAGATTTTTGTGAAACTATTGTGTTTAAATAGTTATAATAAATAGAATTTAATTATGACAATTAAACTATAACTTATAAAAAAATTTATGTTTCAAAAAATAATAGAACCGAATATAAGGATAACCATTGTAACTGATCAAATCATAATATAGTTAAAGTCATTACATATAACATTAGTTAATGTATATTCCTATGATGTGCATCTTATTACCAGAATGCCAATTCTTTATAATGACTTGAAAATATTATTGTGATCTTGCTTTCAAATATTAGCTTAAAATTATTAACACATTTGAGGGGCTGATTCTATATTTTGGTCGAATAATGTTTTGTTTGCCAACAAACAATTTAGCAAAAATATTAAACCAAATTATATTTTATCATTGTGTGGTTTCAAAAAAATATTTGAGCTATTTTATACTAACCATTTTTTGAGAAAATTTTATTGTACCAAAACTGTGTACCCATTCACAAGGTAGTGCACAGTAGCATGGGGCAGTTACTTGCTCCAGAAAGATAAAGTTTAGCGGGTGGAGAATGGGAAGGAAGGGGAAAGAAAGGGACAAAGATTCAAATTTATAGTACAAGTTCCTCCCCTCATCTACACCTCGATTTCGGGAATAAAGTCTCCTCATGATCCTTTCTTTTCCTTTCCGTCCCTTTCCATTTGGGATTTTGGAGCAGAGTAAGAGTCTGCCACTTTGGTCTCGTATTCATGATTCATAAAAGAATGGCATGGTAGCTTAAAATTTTCAGATTTACAAAAAATTATTCAGTGGTTTTGCGTGTTTCATTTTAGTGGTAATTATTCAGCCACCACAAATAAATTATTGGTTACTAAAGTGTAGATCAAGTATAATATGTAAATTTGTATGTAAATTTGTGTTTATTTTATAGGAAGAAACTTTTCATATTTATAAATAGCTTCCCAAAAATCTCTAAAACTATTGCTTGGAGTAACCATTGGAAATAAAAATTCAGGTGCTAGCAGCATGGTCAACAGAGAGCTAATTAGCATGTGAGGGGTGTGATTGTCACAAATCATATAATTTGAGGGTGATTGTCATAATTGAAAGTTTGAGAGGCAACATGTCAAAGGGGATAATTTGAGGGAGGGAAAGAATAGGATGTCGGGGGATAGGGATGATGAAGATATTACTGACCATCAGGTAAAATTTACATGAAATTAAAGATTTTTTATACACTGGTGTGGTTGAGTTTACGTTTAGGGTTTAATCTATTGCTTTATTTATCTACTTTATTGTTTATAAGTCTTATTATTATTTTTTCTTGTGTTTTAATTCTAGATGCTTGACCCTTTGAATATTGGGAAGTGAGAATTGACATAAAATCGGAGAAATATGAACAACCTTTACATGAAATTAATAATTTTTTATGCAGTGATGTGGTTGGGTTTATATTTAGGGTTTAATCTATTGCTTTATTATCTAGTTTTTTGTTTACAAGTCTTATTATTTTTTTTTCTTGTGTTTAATTCTAGGTGCTCAAGACTTTGAATATGTTTGGGAAGTGAGAATTGATATAAAATCAGAGAAATATGAACACCCTTTCCATGAGTTTGTAGCCACGGTCTGTATTGATAAAGAAATATATCTTATAGCAATGTCATTATTTCTAATTATTGATATTTCCCTTTTGAATCAGGAAAAGTATGGATTTCATTCCTCCATTAAATATTTCAGCTCTGAAATTGAAGTCAATCCGATATTGGTCGATGAGAAATCTCGAATCCTTCTTCTTAAACTACCCGATTCAAGTACATTATATGTCAATGCTAATTTTGCAGAGCAAAATTATCATGCTTATCAGAAGATTCACACTGTAATTTTGAAGTTAAATCCGAGGCCAAATGTCGATTTTGATGTGAATTACCTAACACAATGGATTTCCCGAATTCTTCAAGATCTAACTTTGTCATCATGAAAAACATTTTTAAGCATGCATAAAGCATTAACTATACTTCAAATAGGAGCTACGAAAATTGATGGGGAGAACATAAGCAGTATCGCTTTGATTATTGTAACAATGTAATGGGTTGTATTTTCTATAATTTTGATTCCTTTGTATTCGCCATAAGCTCCTTGAAATTATAGTTGATTTGGAAGAAATATCAAAACGATATAAAAGGTTGGGGAAGCGTAAAAGAGATGAGAGTTAAGATGCATCACTGAAGAGGAAGAAAATTTACTACTTTTGAATTTCTTTTATAGAGTTTTTTTTTTTATCAATTTTTGTTTATATGTAATCAAAAGAAATTTGTGATATATGTTTTTTGTATTTTCAAAAGTTTTGATCCAAGTGATTTTTCTTTTTAAATCCACCATATATATTAATAGTAAAATCAACATAAAATTAAGTTGATTTAGTTTTTTTTCTTAATTTTTTCCATACTTTTTTAAATAAAATATATATTATTTTTTTTGTGTAGTAGTAGTATTAACTTGTGTTTTTAGCTAGCTTAATATTGGTGTTTATTGGATTACAAAGCTTTTCAGCTTCTTAGCTTTTGTTTTAGCGTGCTCACTCATTGTTTTGGGATATTTATATAAGTATGAACTTTGTCATTCCCTTTTTTTATTTTAAAAGATAGCCTTTCTATATATATGTTACAAATAAACATATTTCAATAGATATTAATAGATATTAATGTATTCCCTTTGATTAGTTTGAGGTTTGAAATCTATCATCATTTATTAACATGAACATATGGTATACAAACTTTTCAGAACGTGTTGCCATAAATCTATCAGCATTAATAAAATAAATTTCAACAATATATAAGTTGTTAACCCCCGACAATAATATCAATCAAGTGTCCATTAAAATTATAATAGATAAAGTAAACATCAGAAAAAAAAAATAATAAGAGAATTCGATAACAAAGAAAAGGAAGTAGACAATATAAATTATCGGCACGGACGAATCTAGGAAGCAGGTTTCACAAGTTGAGAAAGGCTTGTTGCTATTGTCTTTTGAAGATGCAGAATGTATTTTTCTCGATCAAACGATTCGGACTTGCCGAAGTAAATAAATATTATAGCATCAAACCGGTCTGACTGCTCGATCGAGAAAAACACACCCTACCTTCAAAAAAAAAAAACACTCGACTCGGACTTATCGAGAAAAAATATTGCGAAAACCCAACGAATTTTTATTTCAACTTAGTTTCCATAATCGTCATGCAAAAAAATTTCACCATCACCACTAATTTATGAAAGCGCTCATATATTCAATTTATTTGATTAGTTTGAGGTTTGAAAATAGAAAATAGTGGATGAAGGAAAAGGAGGAGTTGATGGAAATCATTAGCATGAACGGTTTAGGAAGCTAATATATAGCAAATCAATATAAATATTCTTAAAACAATATGAACTAGTTTCCACAAACCCTCGTGCTAAAAATTTCCATCAATCAACCCTTCTTTTCCTCAGCCACCAACATATTTTTCATCTAACCTATAAATTTTTCTATGGAGCTAGGTTGGGATGAAGAGGGCTTATATAGATGATGGACTAAGTGGTTTTACAATATCGTTCGAAGTTTTATTTAATTCTATGTACCACTTTAATTAGTCGACTCAACAGTTACAACTTTATTGACAGATACAATGAATCACAATTTAATTTTTCTAAACAACTTAATGAGTAAAAATTTAGTATAGATATACTCATTCAATAGATATTAATGTATTCCACTTCCACATCTCCTCTGAAATAATTTCAAATCCTTACTGTATATAAAAGCATATTGGAAAACAATAATATGAAAGGGCTATCTATAAGAAACCTGAGCCGTTGATCATTTTCTTGGATAGATCAAAACCGTTGATTTACGTTAATGCCCGTTGACGTTAATATCTCAGTCCATTAAAATTTAAGGCCCGTATCAATTTCCTCAATATAAAGCCCATTACATATTATCTTAATATTTATTATAAGAAATAACAATTTCAGCCCAAAGTAACGTGTGGACTCTTTACTAGTTGTCTAAAATAAGTGTTTCTTGACGCAATAATATGATGCCCTCAAGTACAAAAGCAAATTGTCCCTCCAGTATGACTTGCCATGATAACTAAGTATAAATTATGAACTAATAAAAAAAATTGAAATTATTTGTCCAAATTACAAAATCATTGATAATTATTCATGAAATTTAAGATTTAATATAACATGAGAATTTTTATTAATTTTTAAGCATGTCACATCATTCGATCATTAGCCATTTAATTTAATTGTTGGAGTCCGGCTACAATAATATGTATATCACGGTTTTACCGTGCTATGCGGTCCATATTTCAGTTTGCGGTGTCCAAATAGTCGATCCGAACCAATCAACTTAATCTTTATATCAAAATATACTTGCAAACCAAATTTTATAATTTTTAAAATTTTTTTGCTATTTTTAATGATGGAGAGAAAATGGCTAAATCCAAGTATTCTGGTTCATACAAAATAACGATTTTCTCCCAATCACTAAAAATAACAAACAAATTCTAAAAATTGTAAAATTTGGTTTCCTAGTATATTTTGATATAGAGATCACATTGAACGATTCGGATCGACTATTTGGACACCGGAAATAGAGTACGGACAGCATAGCACTGTAAAACCATGATATGCATATTACCGTAGCCTAATTCTAATTGTTGCTAAAAATTTCTAACAATGATTTTCTTTCCTCAGTTAGACAGTTACCAATATATATTTCGATCTAACCTATATTACTTTTCATTGCCTCACTAACACTAAGGATGAAAGAAGTTGATATGGATTAATTTTATTACCAGTTCACTATTTGTTCATGATGGTCTTAAATCTTAATAAATTGATGTGCAGTTTTAAACTTTTAATCACATATGCTTACAATTATAAATTTACTTTGTAGTGTGTACATTGAATCAAGCATTTTTTTTTTATATGTACAATAAATGTTTGCCAAATATGTTCAACGGGCCTTTACTTTCGATATCTTCTATGATAAAAAAGTGAAATGTAAATAAAAAAAGACATGTTCTTCTATAAACACAATAAATCCACTCAAGTGCAAACACCAACTGGTTCATCCAGTGTAAATGGTAACATAACTTGGTATTGTCAGGCATATTGGAAAAATAATTAACATGGATTCCTTTAGAAACTAAGAAAGAAATACAAAATCGAGATTCAACTTGCATTTTAATAATATATAGCGTGTAGTTTCGATTCACGAGAAGCTAGAGTTGGCAAATCTGGCGGGCGGGTCGGGTCAGGTCGGGTGATGGGTGGTTCGGGTCAGACCAATTTTAATATCAATTTTATTTGGATCGTATGTTAATTTGAGTTGGATTGGATGTCATTTAATCTCGAGTCGGGTCGGGTTGGTTTCAGATCAGATCGGGTCGGATCAATTTGACTTTCTGGAAAATACTGAATCAGGTCATGTTCAAAATTGGTTCGGATCGGGTCGGGTTCTGCCACCTTTACTAGAAGCTAATAGAAATTGGTCATAGATATTAAACAGACTTGTGCTGTTACCTTACTGGGCCCTGCCTGTATAGATGGGCATCGACCCAAGCAAGAAATGTGCTACTGGGCCCAGCCAGTATAATCTGAGGCAGTCGTTCATTTCTTTGGGTGTCTGGAAGTTGTATACATTTTTAGTCTTACTGTTTACACGACTGAGGTAACAAAGATTACAGTTGTTTATTTCTTACGCACTAAGAGTAAGAATAAGATACATGTTATTTGATTTATGTTATATTAGAAATTTAGAATACCACGTATCAATGGCATGTCCAAACTTAACCTAAAGACAAACCAAACATTATACATACCTATAGCATGTTAAATTGTTAATCTTAAAGACAACTACAGGGCACATGTACCAAATATTATACACAGCCTTGAAGAAACTAAATCATTTCATACTAAAGTAATGGTAATTATCTATTACCTGAAAAAAAAAAAAATAAATAGAAAGTACCAAACAGAGAACAGCTAGTTTTCATCGTCAGATTCAAACCGTTGCTTGCGCCTGATAGAATCCAGTATTGAAGCTGGACGTGATGGCCCTGCCTTGCCAGATTGACCTATATGTCCCTTCAACTTCGGCAAGTTCATGGCACTGAGCGTTGGAGTTGCCTTCAACTGGTTGACATCCCTGAGAACAGATTTGCATCTCTCCTCCATAACATTTTTGCCCTTATTACCCTTTGCTGCAGCCTTGGCTGCTTCTTCATACTTGTTCATGTCATACAAGAGTTCTTTCTGAAGCTGTCTATCGGCTACTAATATCTCATCTATCTCACTTTTGTAGTCTTTCAATAGCGACTGGAGGCAGTCCATCAGACAACCAGTGAGGGGGCTGTTTCGGCTCTCCAAAAGGCGCTTTAACTCGATGAATATTGGAATGGCAATTTGAATGAGGTTCTTTTTAGCAACTTGTGTTATTATCCGACCCTTTAAAGCTAGAGCAGCTGCTGATGTTGCACTTGTAGGACCATCAGCAACTGATTCTTCATCCATCTCAGAGGTATCTGACGTAGTGCTTGCTTGGATCCTCATCTCCTTACATGCCAAAATTTGTAATGCATCCTGAAATATAAAAGGTCACATTATGTTCTGCCTATGCAAATTAATTTAATTTAAGGAAAAAAAAAATTAGCACATGATATGTTGTCTTCTAAAGGTGTCAAATGAGCAAACAATTTTATTCAAAAAAGCTACAGATCTCAGCATAAGCATTATCAGGTTCAGGTTTGACAAGAGTATCAGTAGGTTCATCTCATTTATTTTTCTATTTTTTCACTTGTGGAGGTTTTTAGCTAGTTGGATTACTTTGAAGCAATCATATTAGTCAGTAGTTAAAAATCACAAAAGTCTACAGAAAACCATAAAGTACTTGGGAATTAATTAACATGAAACTCCAAAGAAAGAGTGTAGGTAATACTGTTGAACCCAACAATTTGGGAATATATATAAAACTTTTCATGATCACTCTACATTGTATCCCATGATCCGATCCTCTCAGGTTCAGAACCCAAAGGAGTTTAGGCACAGATCTGGCTTCTGAATTACCATTTCAGAACAGAGATGACCCAGATCATGCAAGATCAAAAAGTCTCATTGCCTAATTAAAATGAGTGCTGGTTGAGATCCTAAAACAGAAATCATCAGCTCTGATATACATATGCTTTTTTATTGGGTTGTTACAGTCAGAAACAAAGCCAACCATACAAAATACATTAGCACGGACCTGCAGCACAGCCTGACCAGAGGTATTGTCTATATTAAGCAAACCATCACAAACAGCTGCCAAAATCTCAGAACACAACTTGGCTGATGTGGCAAGAAGGTGTTCCGGTGCCATTTGTTTTAGCAGAGCAATGTAAATGTGCATTCTCTTTGATTTTGATCTTTCGTCCATGCCCCTGAAATATTAAAGGATTGTGATTGTAGCAGAAGTACAATTACACAAAAGTACACAACTTCAGTGCCACTAGGGTCCTTTTTTCAGTCCTTCAATTTTCCAATCTGTATACTCTTGTTTCTCTTCTTGGTGATAATTGCATTATGAGCAAAGTAGAATGAATTACTGAATTAATAAGGTGGAATGATTCACAAAAATACATATAAAAGGACCAAGAATAACAGAAATATCAGTAACTCACTTTATTGCAAAAAGCTCATTGACAGGATCAGGAGAACTCTGTGCCTGGTACCCGTTTAACACATAAATAGCTTCTATAAAGCTGTTATATGCAAGAAGTGGTGCCTTAGCTGAAAAATGCCATCAGAGCAACTCTTATATACTCCAGCTAGGAAAAAAATATATTGAACAAATACCAACTGAATTTTAGCATACAAAATTTTTGGAACTGTACCTTTCAAGATACTGGAGAAAAGGAAGTCAGCCAAATGTGTGATTTTCTCAGAGTCATCAACTAGACACAGAAGAAAGCGAAGAAAGAGTACCCCTCTCCACTTAACATAGTCCCTCTGTATAGAATCAAATAATGTTAGATAGATAGATAGAGAGAGAGAGAGAGAGAGAGACTAACTATGGGATTATATCAGCTCATTGTTCTATTGATTCCTATTTTATCATTTTTTTTAATTAATAAGTGTGCCTGGTTATGACAGGACTTGTCGCTACATCAATAATTCAATATTGTCATCATCTGCACATTTATTAGAGGCTTTTGAGAGCTCAATAGCTCAAAAGATGTACGACTGATCAGAGAAGCTCAATACAAATACAGATATGTACAGATACCCATATTTATAAAGTTGTCAGAACCTGTAATAGAATGTTTCTGCAAATTAAAAAAAGCTTGAGGTACTGACATATATGCACTACAGTCTTAGATAGCAAGAGTTGACCTTTAGATGCAAAACATCAAAATGTTAAACAAACCTGTAATAGTCTTGAGAGTAAAATAAATGTCTGCCTTCTCACAACTTCACATGGATCACGTAATGACTTTGTTATTCTTGGGATATAGCTGAAAATATTGCAAGTGATTTTGAAGTTTTGTCAGTTCAAATTACATGTGAAGGAGTATTATAGGAACATTTACAATATTATTCATAAACATCAACTTGAGAAATGCAGTACTGGATTTTGTTTCAATATGATACAATACTGGTACTTGTGACTTGTTGACAGGTACGTACACAGCTAACAATTATGTTTAACCCAATCTTGAACTAATAACTTCACAAGTACAGACAACATCATTTCTCATAAACCAAATAGGCCTTTCAATTTAAAAAAAAAAAAAAAAAAAAAAAAAAAAAAAAATCATCAAATTGTACAGTAGTATAGAGTATTATGTTCTCATTCCTAGCTGTATAAACAAGAAAACCCATACCTATCAACCAAAGCAGTGTATTTGACACAAAAATCAGCCATTGCTATCATTATATTGTTGCGAAGGGCTGCCGAGTCACTCCTTTCAAGTTCCTATTACAAGCAAAAAGGAGGATCCAGATACATATAGTTAATACAATGACATCACTTTTGGCTGGTAAATACGGTTTACAGGTACCATACATGCTGGTGTTTTACCAACTACTCTATACAGAAATTATGCAGTTAACATGAGATCCTCAATGTGACCACAATAGCACATGAAAAGCAATAAGTACTCATACTATAATGCAAAACAAAGCCATACTAAGGCCGAAAGTGAAAGTGGTCAAACATGAAAAGACAGATTTCTTACAGGCCCAAAAATGCAGGTTACACAAAAGCTCATATTTTTATATGTAAAACAAAGTACCTGAACAAAAAGAGGGATGTAGCGCTTTGCAGTCTTATCATCAACTAAACAAATCTTTGCCATGGTGGCCCATGATTGCACATATAGAGATGGGGCCACCACCTTGAATGATAAACTTGTCGCAGACAATTTTCTCAATCTTGGTTCATTGTTACTTCCAGATGTAATTATAGTGTGCAACAATGGTATTATTTCCTGCAATTGTAGGAAAAAAATAGCTAAGTTAAAAGATCTCTTCCAAAGTTGGTCATTCAGTTTAGGGTTTACCATAATCATCCAGCATTAAGAATTCTGCTAAGCAAAGTTAGGGTATATTAAAAATCCACCATGCAGTAAATACACTTAAGTGTTGTTTCTGTGCAAGCTATCAAAACCTGCAAACTACCTGACTTTTTCAAACCAAAAATCAAAATGGGTTGTATACATTTTATGATTCATTAATGGGCTCAGCTGACCTGTACCTGCAAGTTAATAGTCGGACATACAATAACCAGTGATCCAACTGTAAAAACTGCAACTACAGCTTCTGACAATTTATCAGAGGCTGCACCAGCTGATGACTTGGTCTTCTTCCCTTTTGATCTATTGCTACTCTGAGGGGTGGCAAAGCTACTTCTATTTTCGGTCTCTGACACTTCTGACAGATAATGGTTGAGAGCTTCAGTAGCATTATAAACAAGATTTTGTGACCACTTCAACACAAGCCCATTGCCTTCTTCTTGGGTTTTCGCCTTTTTCTTGCATAGGGTCCTTAGGGACTTCACATGAGCGTCAACCTATATATTTAAGATAAATGATATCATTGGACAGGGTTTATTTGAGCCAAAACATTTACTTAATTTGCAATTTAGATTTCCTTCTCTTTCTTTGTCTGGGAGAAGGTGATCCTAGCTTGATATAAAAGCTTACATGAAAATTAAAAATCACCTCATGCAAGCTATTAAAAGCAATTATAAGTGGAATTAATGTGATTGAAATGATTCCCCTTACCTCGCTGAGATGCATGTTGAATTTCTCAATTCGTGAGAGCAAGCTGTGTGCCAGTTCAGCAGCTGGCTCACTTGGCAACTCCATGGAAACATTTGATATCGTGTTTAGTAAAGAAACCCTGTCACGGGCCCACAAGACAGTTTCTATGTCATTATCATCAGCACTTTCTTTTTCTTTCATTCCAGCATCACCAAGCAGCTTCCAGTGATGAAAGAGAAACCCCCAGTCAACTGCCTTTGGAGTATACAAAGAGACTTCTGCCAGCAGCCACCAGGCTCCTTGCGGGGCCTGTCGCACAGACTCCGAGGCAGTTATTATACTCTGAAGAGAAGTTGCAACAAAAGGCTTGAGCTTTTTCTTTTTACCGAGGCTTGTGCAAATCTTCTTAATGAAAGGAGCTATATCTCCATCAGAGACCCCCTTCAGAAGATCCAACAGAGATTCAGGAAATAATGGGTCAGAATTAGTGGAACTCCCAGAAGGTCTTGGATCTCGAAATTGGCAGATGCGGTTCAGCACCAGCTCAAGAAATAGGTTCTCACACTCTTCTTGAATACTTGTTTCATTGTCAATTATTAGAGGCGGTACAGCTTGGAGCCACTCACAAATGACATTAGCATCTGGAAATCTCCTAAAGACCTATTAAACAAGGAAAATTGGTAATGGCCAATAATGGGTGTCAAAGCATAAATAAGAAAATCATATTTTTCATCCAGCAAAATGACTGATAGCTGAGAAGGTTTAGATCAGGAACCATTTGCACAAAGTGGGGAAATATAAAGACTCAAGATAATATTTGTGATCATAGGATAGAATATCATTTATCAAATTTCAGCAGGGCAATAACTCATATTTTGCATTTTTATGATCATCCTTAGTATGTTGAGATATAATACAAGCTCACAGAAAAGTTACATGGCTGGTATGACAAAAACTCTTTCAAATTGTGTTTTAAAGTTAATGTGCTTAACTTAAATAACATGTGGTGGAAGTGAGTTAGAACTGCAGTTTACCTCTGAAATTGCCAAAAGAGCAGCTTTACGGATACTGACAAGTGGGTCCGAGCAAGCTGATCCGAGTACCTCAAGTAGGGACATGTCAACTGTACCAATCAAACTCATAGCTTTGGTAATAAGCACCAGGGCTGCCTTTCTAACTGCAGCTTTGTCATCTGAGCATCTTCTCCTTACCATGTCAGTGAAACCCTCCATTCCAATCTCTTCTCTCCTCTCAGACAATTCACCAAACACCTGAGATATATTCCCTAGAGCCCTTGCACGAATTCCAGCCACTGTGTCAGAACATCTGTCAACCAGTGCTTTCAAGCAAATCACCCTCCATGAGTGGTCTGAATTACTCTCATTTGGAAAGTTCAAGAGACCAATAATCAAATCAACTGCTAACAACCTCAATTTGGGCTTCCCGTTTGCTAATTTTACCACATAGTCAACAAACCCTAGTAACTCTTCTCCATCAAAAAACTTGGCAATTTCCAATATTGTTTCTACAGCACATGCCCTAGGTTCAGCCCTCTCCGGTGCCTTGTTAGCCAAGAACCGGGGTAGAAATATCAAGGCCTTGTTAATGCCTTCATCTTCATTACCCAAAGGTACAATCTCATTCCTAACAAACCCGATTACCCCAACCCTAACAGGTGATTTGATTGATAGTAGCATTAGATTAGCCACAGATCGAAATACTTCCACTGTAGCCTCCCCTCGGTCACCGTGGCCAGGTTCAGAAACAACAACTCTAAGTATCCGGAAGCAAGTACTGGATAATGCATGAAAATAACCCGAACCAAGAATTTCTGCAATTGTGTCAATTAGCGATTTCCGGGTGTCATTGTAGGACTCAAGTTGGATTTTTGAGAGAAGATCCAAGAGAAGGCTCAAGACTTTTCGGACCAGATCGGAGACATCACCTGGTTGTTGCCGGTTCTGATCCGAGTTGGCACTAGACTTAGACTTAGACTTCTGTTTGGATCTAGGGTTTTGTTTACTACTGTTAGGAGATGAAGCACCTTGATTCTTGAGAGATCGGCGGATGGACCGAAGAACAGAGAGAAAATGGAGAGGAGAGAAGAGAGATACCAGAGGGGAAGAAGGGGAAAGGAGCAAAGAGAGGTAATTAAAGGAGGCGAGAAGCGACGGCCGGACTGCAGCGGAGTCAATCGAGGCCGCGAGGTGGCGGAGGAGCGAGGAGAGCGAGAGATCGACGGTCGGCAGCTGGGAGACGAGGGTGCGAGGTCCGGCTGAGGTGGAGAGGTAGGAGTGCAGCCCCGCGAGGAGCGAATCGGGGAGCGGCAGGGTGTCGCTCGTGGAGGCCGCGGCGCCGGAGACTGAGACGAGGAGTTGGAGCTCCGAGAGGAGAGCGGAGAGGTCGTCCATTGCCATGTCCGCGTCCATGGCGTTGGAGGGCGGGAGAGAGTGTGAGTGGGTGAGGGTTTGGGTGAAGGAAATTGGGTTTCCTATTTTCCCGCCCTTTTGCATTCGGAGAGTGGGAGTGTGGGACTGTGAGAGTGATGGAGTATTTGGAATGGAGGATTCCGTTTTTGTTGGAATGGAGAGTTCGTTTTTCTTCCCTCCAATCTCCAGTTTTTGACTTTTAGTTCGTTTTGGGGTGTTTCATGTTTGGATTTGGATTTGAATTTTAACTTAAATTTGAGATTTTAATTTTGAAAATTTAATACATTATTGTACAGAAAAATCCTGCAATTTTTAAGATGAATTCTAAAATTGATTTTTGGAATTTTTGAAACTTGGGAGCTATTTGTAGAAATTTTTTATTTTAAAACCAGAGAGAATCAATATAATTGCAGTTGGACTGAGGTCAGAATTTTATCGGGCGGACTCTGGGCTTGGTTCGCTGGGTTTCATCCTTCCTTATTGGGTCTGCCCAAGAAGTTTCTGGGTTTATTGGGCTTTGCATTTGTTGAGCCTCACTTCATTTCTTTCTCTTTTCCCTTCTCGATGGGCCACCCACCTTTGTTGAGCTTCAACTGAAGAAATCTGTGGCGCCAAGAGTTATTTCCGCCTCTATCTCGGCCGTCGGAGATAGCAGATGGTGGTTCTACGTAGGAGTGGCAAAAAAACTCGTAGCTCGTGGCTCGCTCGCTATTGGCTCGGGATCAACTCACTATTGGCTCGGGATTGACTCGCTATTGGCTCTCTCGTTAAGCTCGTTAAGCTAATGAGCCGAGCTTGAGCTTAGCATGGCTCGGCTCGTTAAACTCGTTTGGCTAGATAAGTTATTACTAATTGCAATTCGTACTGCCCTTATTGTAAATTATTGAGATATATATAATTGTTATATATAATGTGTACGAACATATTTTTGTTAGTCATTTTATTGATTTTTATATAAATTTTAATATAACATACTTAAAAGTTTATTATTAAAAAATAAACGAGCTTAACGAGCCATCTCGGTCAGCTCATTAATTAAGAGGTGGCAAATCGGGCAGACGGATCCGGTTCGGGTTCGGGTCGGGCAGGTCAGGTCAGTTTGACCTTCTAGAATATATCGGATCAGGTCGGGTCGGGTCAATTTTGATGTCTACTTTTTTTTTTATGGTAAGTTGATTTGAGTTGGGTTGGATACTATTTGATTTCGGGTCTGGTTCGAATGGTCGAATCAGTTTGACTTTCTGAAAAATGCTAAGTCGGATTGGATTCGAGTCGGATCGGGTCGGATTGGGTTCGACGGTCAGGTCGGTCTGTCGGGTTCTACCACCTCTACCTGGGAACAAATGAAACCCATTGACGGGACATGCTTTAATCGATTTCTTCCCAAGCTGAGCACCATTTTTAATGAAACTTGATTCTAGGTTGATCTTTTCAACGTGTTACACATAGTTGTACTGTTAGTTCGAATCAATTTTGATCATACAACTCAAATGACTCTCAAACCAGTTAAGTGTTACACATATATGTATTTCTAGCACTCCTTTACCCCGGCCATACCTTCAATATGGTCGGAGCAACATTGAACTAATAAAATTGATTCGAATGGGATTGGGGTTGGGGTTGGGGTTGGTGTGCAACAACATAAGCTATTTGAGTTTTCAGTGCAAGACCATCGTATCATATGGTCAAACCAAATTTTAGTGAAAATGTATGATTCGTAGCCCGTAGCGTGTACAAGTACGGCCACGACGAGGGTACTCGATTAGCCCCTTCAAGGAAAAGAAAAAAGGACGAGAGTATTCGATTCACATCAAATTTCCGTCTTGAACAGAACAACGTTGGCAATTACGTTAGCTACTTAGCTTATCATCATTTTAAAATAGAGAAGGATCAAATGACACAACATTTTTTTTGACACAAATGTTACACTAAATTATATAAATTTATAAAAAATCTATTATAAACATATTCATTTATTTATAGATCGATTGTATGTCAAATTTTATTTAATTTTAGTGTCATTTGATACTCCATCAAGAATCATTAAATTTAGACCGTTCTAATTACTATATAAACTTGATGGTCGTTGATGGAGTATCAAACGACACTCAAATTGAATGAAATTTGAGACACAATCGATCCATAAGTAAATGAACATGGTTGTGAAAAATTTTCTATTTTTTAAGATTTTTTATAAATTTATATGATTTAGTGTAATATTTGTATCAAAATTGGGTGTGTTATTGGATCCCTCCTCTTTAAAATAAGGTTGCCAATTAGCAAATAGTTATGCCCTTGCCACTACCGGTTGGTGGTACTAGATTGACCAAAGTCGTACAACGTGGTTCAAAATACTCAAAAAAAAAGTGAGCCTGGACCTGGAGAGCGGAGATTCTCAGCACACAGATATTAGGAGGGCTGTTTTGATTTCACATCCTCTGTAGCGCTGCATTGTGCAGCGCAAGACGCGGACCGTTACATCATCTTGAGATCTGTGCTGACACGAATCTCGAGATGATCCGACGGTTCACTTCCTGCGCTACACAATGCAGCGCTACAGAGGATGAGCACCGGGCTGTTTTGGGCAGTGTCTAATTTACACCGATTGTCCGAAGCTCTAATTCTAAACGGGTTGGACTCGTCCGCCCGCGTCGGCAACACCCGTGCTATTGTGCTAATGACACATTGACACTAACTTAACGGACGGGTCAAACAGGGTAATCTGTCACAATCCGAACAGTATACAAGTTCGATTGAAACACGTATGATTAACTTCTTGACAGAAAATCTAAACTGAAAAATATCGTACATCCAGCAAACTATATATAATTTCATTTTATAAAATTCCTAAAACTAACAAAGTGTTATAATATATGAATAATTTCCATCTAAATAACCAGATCAAACGAATTGAGGATGCGGGTACGAAATATTTCAACATCCTACCCGCTTCTTTTTGATAATTTCGGGTTATCGGATCAAATCAATAATAGGTTTCTAATTTCCACCGCTACCCAACAAGAAGAGAAACCAAACTTTGCTACGCGGCTACGCCGAGAGACATAAAAGAAGGAAAAACATCACAAAAACAGAAATAAAACAAAGAAAAGAAAGAGAGAACTAAAAAGGCGAATCGGAGGAACAAAAAGGAAAAAGAAGAGAAGAGCAAGAATTGGGGGCGGAGAGATGGCGGAGGCACCGAGCAAGGTCGATTCGATCAGGAAGTGGGTTGTCGAGCACAAGCTCCGTACCGTCGGTACGTAATTGACAACGGATCTGATGTCGATTCGTTCAGAGTTTGGTCGGTTTCTCACTTTTTTCTCGTTTTAATTGTACTTTTTTTCTTTTGGAATAGGGTGTCTCTGGCTTAGTGGAATCACAGGTTCGATCGCGTACAATTGGTCGCAGCCGAAGATGAAGACCAGTGTCAAGATCATCCATGCCAGGTTTGTAAATCTTCTTCTTGTTTCTTTTCTTTTTTAGGGTACTTCCGGAAGGTTAAAGGTAAAGAGGGAATTAATTTAATTTGGTACAATTAAGAGATGAATGCTGATTCTATGGTCAAAATTCTTTTTAATCTGCATTAATCTTTCGGTTCGGTCTCGTTTCATTTGCATCCATTAATGGGGGAAAATAAGCAAATCATCAATCTGTTATATTAAAAGATGTCATCTTTTCAAACTAGACTACTCGATACCAAGAGGCACCAGTTTGGACCATTGATCTGTTTTCTGGAAATGAGTTTCGGCATGAAACTTTTTATTGTCAAGATTCAGTCCTCCTTCCCTCTCCTTGCCTGTTCTTAATTTTAGTTCTTATGTTGATGATAGACGTTAATATATGACCAAATAATATCACGTAAAACATGGTTTGAGATATGGTAGGATTAGAGGACATGGATTTGACAATTTGCAGTCTGGTCGTTAGTTGCAGAGAACAACACATATATTGAACGAGTCCTTAATTTTTATAATTTTGTGTCTCTTACCGCGTTGTAAAGCCTCTTTTGATGGACACTTTAAACGAACTGATTGTTTTGGATTTTGGATTTTGCTTCATAGCTACAATTTGGAGTCTCTTTGAGATGTAAATTATGATGTGGAGCACTTACAGTTATGCAAATATGAAAAGAAGGGAATTATATAATGATATACATTTTAATAGTTGAAATGTAAAGTAAAAGGGATGATGATTTCAATGGTCTGTGCTTCCAGATGTTTCCTCAAATTTTAAATAAAAATGGTGTCATCTTCAATTTTTAGTCTAATTTAATATGCTAAGTTGGGCTGCTGAGCTACCTGTTCTAAGCCTTAGATCATTTTAAATTTGAAAACTGAGGAGAAATGAAACATTGAACTTGCAATCTGAGTTGGGGAAAAGACATGAAGTAATGGTCTAAGGCTTGCTTTAAAATGTTAAACAATATAAGAACACAAAGGGTCAGGTATTGTTGTTGCGCAGTCATGTTTCTGCTAAATTATTGGTTACCGACATCTGGGGTAGTACAGACTTGTATTGCTATTATCATTGAAAGACGAATTACCTTTTTCTTTTCAATGTCTTCCTGGTTATCCTGTTTTTATAAAATCCCTTCGTTTGTGTGAGTAGGAACTAGGAAGCATACTAAGACCGTAACCCCTTGCCCCTTTGTCAGTATAAAGAGAAATTTTGTGGATTCAAATGTTAACAGGTTATATATGTTTCTGACAGTGTATGCATGTTGTAGGTTGCATGCACAAGCTTTGACATTGGCCGCATTGGCTGGAGCTGCAATGGTCGAGTACTACGACCACCACTATGATACAGCTTCTAAGACAGACAAATACTCAGATCAATATTTGTCGCATTCTCACAAGGATCATTAAATTTCAACTGACCACCAATGGCCTTCTTCTATCTCTATTCAAATTCTGATGTAGTGGGTTTTTGTTTTTGTTATGGGAAATGTCTTTCATGACATGGGGAAGTATTTACCCTGGGAAAAGTTACTGTAGAGGTTCTGATAGTACAGATCATCGTAGCCAATAAAGACGAGTATTATCTAGAGAAAGAAGAAGAAAAACTTGATTATTATGACAAAGTAGCATCTATCGTTCTTATGTTTTGTCGCTTGAATGCTTGATTAGTTTGTTCATTTCATAATCTATTAAAATTGTTGGCTTATTTCCAAAATTCATCGTGTAAACTTCTAGTGAAAAATCTACAAATGCTCAATCTGGTACCTCAGTCAATTTGCTTATTTATACAGCTATACGTGAATGTTAAATTTTTTTGGAAGAGGAAGGAACATAAGGCTATTGAAATCCTATTTGCATGCTAGAAAATGAGAAATTAATCTGGATATGCGTACCTGATAAATTGATAAGTGACCTCTCTATTGTGACGTATACTAGAAAGCACCAAATCAGTACAAATACAAAAGGGATACAATGAAAAAAATCTTCCTCCCAGAGGCAATTTAGTAGTACTTCAAATTAAAAAAACTTTAGTGAATATATATGGAATCTGATTATATACTGCTGATATTCAGAAAAATTCAGTATCCTCGGAAATTTATCTATAAGAAAAATAATACCACACCTCCAAATCAAATAAGTCCACAAAATTTTGGCAGGGGAATACACCCAGCCAGCCCAAGTGCAAACTAAAATAGACCTAATAACAGCCCATTTCTGATCCAACAACAGTAACCCTTTATGCAGTTGGTAAAGCCCAAAAATCTATCCAATGTTCCGGCTACCAGAGTTTTAGTCCCACAAGCAATATTTATAAAGGAAAGATTTCTTTATATAGCTTCTCCTTCAACTCTTTGTCGTCTCTTCGGAGACATCCGATAAAATTGGAACGATACAGAGAAGATTAGCATGGCCCCTGCGCAAGGATGACACGCACAAATCGAGAAATGGTACAAATTTTTTTGCCATTTTTCCCCCCTTATTTATTCCGGATTCTCAATCCCCTCCCGGCGGCGGCTGTGGTTCGTCTCCGGATTCTGTCGAGCTTGAATCTGATTTCTATTTTGTCAGTCTCGTTTATCTGAAAAAGAAGCAGCTGGTTGATTTCTTTCTGATGCATTTTAGAGAAATATACATTCTTTCAGTTGTTTTTTTCCATTCCAAAGGAATGACTTATCATCTGTGATGTTTTCTGGTTCCTAAGGAAAATTGCAGAGTACAGTAATCGTGGCTATAAGCTGAATTAGGACGACTGAGCTGCTTATCGCTTAGAAGCTAGCTTGCTCGGGCTTGAACTGACAACTGAGCCCAAAGTTCCAGGAGCGTAAATATTTATTTGACAGGATGGGACTTCTTATTCAGTGAATTAAATTAAGAAATGCCAAATTGCAAAGTAGTTCTAATCAGGACTGTAAAGTGCTCGGTTATTCAGTACACCAAAGGGCAAAGGATGTCATACTGGCACTGTCCGAAGTCGGACTGTCCGCAGATTACTTGAATGAACAACAAGATCAAAGACCATGGGTGAAGGTGTTTACATGGCTATCAGGCTAGTTTACATTGTAAGAAACAGGATACTGACAAATGGACAATTCGATAAGGCGAGGTTGGAGACTATCAGACTAGTGAATATGTGCTTCATGGGTGGAGCCGTGGAGCGGACTATGAATAGGTGAATTGCCTCTTCAACACTTGTCCAGTATTAAGGTCAATTTGCAATTTACTGGCACAATATTATGTACACATGTGGGAGGGGTAGCACCGATAAAATTGGAACGATACAGAGAAGATTAGCATGGCCCCTGCGCAAGGATGACACGCACAAATCGAGAAATGGTCCAAATTTTTTTGCCATTTTTTTCCCCCTTGTTTATTCCGGATTCTCAATCCTCTCCCGGCGGCGGCTGTGGTTCGTCTTCCGATTCTGTCGAGCTTGGATCTGATTCCTATTTTGTCAGTCTCGTTTATCTGAAAAAGAAGCAGCTGGTTGATTTCTTTCTGATGCATTTTAGAGAAATATACATTCTTTCAGTTTTTTTTT
The DNA here is from genome assembly GCA_030179965.1 of Cyperus esculentus. Lineage (NCBI taxonomy): Eukaryota > Viridiplantae > Streptophyta > Magnoliopsida > Poales > Cyperaceae > Cyperus > Cyperus esculentus. The sequence continues at coordinate 2,095,910 of JASGLE010000052.1, forward strand.
TCCATTCCAAAGAAATGATTTATTATTTGTGATGTCTTCTGGTTATGGAAAGCTTAATTGCACAGTACACTAATCGTGGCTAAGCTGAATTAGGACAACTGAGCTGTTTATCGCTTTATAAGCTAGCTTGCCCGGGCTTGAACTGACAACTGAGCCAAATGTTCCACTGAGGGTAAATCTTCATATTCGGGAAATTAAATTTAGTAATACCAAAATGTAAAGTAGTTCTAATCAGGATTGTAAAGTGCTCGGTTATTCAGGACACCAAAGGATGTCATACTGGCATTGTCTGAAGTCGGACTGTCCGCAGATTACTGAATGAACAACAAAATCAAAGACCATGAATGAAGGTGTTATGTTTACATGTCTTATGGTAAGAAACAGCATAGTAGCATACTGACAAATGGACAATTTGATAAGGCGAGGTTGGGGACTATCAGACTAGTGAATATGTGCTTCATGGGTGGAGCCGTGGAGCGGATTGTGAATAGGTGAATTGCCTCTTCAACACTTGTGCAGTATTGAGGTCAATTTGCAATTTACTGGCACAATATTATGTACACATGTGGGAGGGGTAGCAGCATGCTGATAATTTGCAAATAATATGAACTGTCAACTGTAGCAGAATTTTTAAGGGCAAAGAGCAAAATGTTTACCAGTTGCAGGATCAAGTGCAGGAGTAGTTGGTGATACTGAGAGAAGATACATGTCTATTTACACAATATGGAATCACCATTTCTTTTGCTCCATTTCATACGATTTCAGTTTTCTTTTTCTGTTATTCTATCTTTGCATTTTATAATCTTCAGCTCGGTCTTCTTGAGTTTTTTTTTTTTTTTTTTTAATTTTATCTCTGTAACAATCATTTTTTGGTATGATAATAGGAGATAGACCCTTATTTCTCATAAAAAAAGGACCATAAATTGAAGCAGAGGTAAATATTTCTCTTCCCTTTAGAAATGGAAATTTTGCCTGCTTCTGCTGTGAAGCAGAGGTTTTGCAGGATCTGAAATGCAGAGAATTTGATAGCTTTTGAAAAGCCTAGAACATGTTTTGAAAATTGAAATGCCGAGATTTTCTGGCTTCTTAAATGTTGAGATTTTTCCGGCTTTAAAACATCGAGATTTTGCTGATTTTGAAGTGCGAGTATTTCAAGGGAAAAATTGTTTCAAGTGAATTTTCAATATCACAAGTTCACAACTAATAAAAATAATGTATTATCTTCAGCAAAAACCAGTACATGCGAAGTTGCGAACACTGAATGCACAAAGTACACTAATTGCAATAACAATTAAGATAATAAAGTGTACATATCTGATAACTAGGAACAGGAATCTCTAAATTCAAAGTAAGAACAGTATCATTAAAATGTGATCATTCTTCCATCGCATCACCACCTTCTACAGTCACAACCTTTGGCTGAATTTGTGTTATCTTTGTTGAAAGTACCTCTGCAAAACCAGTAAACGGACATTAGCTCAGCAAACTTCCAATAATGTGACGTGAGTCAGCATGAATTATAGATACACTTATGACTTAACCATGTCAACTAGTGTGACTTGAGCCCGACAAAAAACATTACTGCAACCATTAACCCACAATTGAAAAGGTTTAGTTACTTTTTAAGCAAATTTGACTTTGCGAAAAAATTAGCAAGAGAAACTCAAATTTCCCAAAACCCTCAGAATCATGATGTTAGCACTTTGATTAGAGTCTGCATGCAAGCAAAATACGGAGCATTTCCAACACTGGCAAGCATAAATACAATAGAAGTCCTACCTGTCTGGCCCTTGACAAAGGTGTAACCCTTAGAGCTGATGTACGTCCTGGGATTTGGCAATTGGTAGGTCCTCAAGTATTCTGTTTTACCCTGCTTGCAGAAAAAAATGTATAATAAGATCATCGGCGCTTCATGAAACGCCTTGTTTAAATCTGATAATTCCAACACTAGCAAGTAGTTCCAAAATTAGTCCTTGCTCGCACATTATCATAGCATGTTAATAAAAAATAATGACCAGGTAGATGGATCAAGTAAAGCAATTGTACAAATTTTTTCTTTCTAATATGAAGTAATATGTTTTGTCCTTTAATTTTTACTAGGTTCCTTATATTAGTGTAAGAGATGACTAAACTGATTCCTTTTTCAGAAGGACAGCCAACCTAGCCCAGACATTTCTCTTTCACAGTGAAAGTTAAGTGGGTACCAGCCGATCAGCTTCCCACTACTTCGATCAAGTTTCAGATATTGGGAGCTACTTGTACATTGAATTAAGTTTCATCAGAAATGTTTGATGGTCCATTAAAACAAGGTTATACTTGTACAGTGTGCTTGCCCTAAAAGATCCAACAACATTGTATATTCATATAATAACAAATATATGTGCACCTTGGTAATAACACAAACATCCACATTGCTTCCACTGCCCAAGTCATTAAAGATACCAGCGCATATCGCCTCGGCAACTAGTTCTATACCCTCTTCTCTCTGAAACAAAGACCAATAACAACTAATGTCAGTTCAACAACTTACTGAACCATGACCTAAAGCACAGACAACAATGCCTTGTCCAGATGACATTCGAAAAAAAAAAACTTTAAAGATCTCTCTTTCAAAAGAAAACAGTACAAAAGGTACTGGGACTGTAGTTTATAATATACAAAAGAATAATATATGGATGGAAAACTTACAGTTAGGCCTTCTTTGTACTTGGACTCGAACACAGACATAGCAGCTAAAGAGCCAGAACCCATGGTTGCAAAAGGAAGAGTGTCAGTTGATCCATGCGGGTAAACCTAACATTCCACATCCAACATATCTTGTTAATATGAGAAAAAATGCATCATAAACTTGCCTTTGAGACTTCATAATTGACACAAGAATATGCCCAACTGCTTGTCCTTGTTAAAATCTTAGAAATTGCTGCTTCTAGTGCATGTTTGGCAAGTGAAGTAATCGCGGTTTAAGAGCTTAAGTTGCTCCAATGCACCAACAGGAATGCATTGATGTGTTGTAAGGTGAGTGAAATAAAGCACAAATTCAACTTATTGTGCTTTCTAGTTTCTAGTTTCTATCCGCATTATTTTTGCTGCCATACAAGAGTAAATTGGTACCAAAAATCAATGCTCAATTTAGTATATGCTTCGTTTTTTTTAAATTTCACTTGCCAAATACAAGGATAATTTTGTTCAAAGCATACTGGCAGAATAAGAAAAAAAGAAAAAGATGATGGCCTCCTTGGTTGGCAGTTATATCACAATAGCTTGATAGATTTTTTGGTTTGGAATGTCAGAAAGGTTGCAAATCAATAAACATTACTAGTTACGTAACTGTGTGGAGATGAGGTCCTGTAACATCAACCCCACCAAGGACTAGAGCGGCACTAACATGACCTTGGTAGCTGCAACAGAACTTTTACAGATTAGCTCTACATTGGCTTTTCAAAAGAGATCTCTTTGTATATAATTCTTTTATTACTACTTCATATGCCAGTTGTTAACTTGTTATGACAATGAAAAAGACAAAGAAATGTCAATTTCATCCCCGAACAAGTCATTAAACCAACAAGAAAAAACTAAAGAAAGAAAGAAAGAATAAAATTCATCTCAATGTAACTGGAAGACAAAATAAATAGCAGTAGATGCCTGCTGGGCTCAGTGGCTCACTAATTAACTATCAGAAATAGAGAAGATACATCATCAAAAAATACAATTGCAAAGAACAGAAGTACCTGAATAGATGTGTTTTGAGGAGAGTAAGAGCAGTGACAACTCTGGACTCACGGCCAGTGGCATACCGGTGAAGCTGCAACTGTGAGCTGACCATGTCTAAGAAAAAAATGGAGTACTTAATTTAATACTTGCATATCCATTTTTTTTTAAGAAGGCAGTAAAAGCACACATCGCAGGACATCATTACCAGACAGTAGAAATTGATAAAGCCTACTTCAACCAGCTAAGAGCACTTTGTCCTCACTAGACTTTATATATGCATACTAGGGAGGATGAACAGACTCTTCTATGCGGATTAAAGAAAACTTATGCGCACCTTTTGCTGATTTTCATTTTTGAAGAACAATAATTCTTAGGTACAGGATGCAACCACAAAATTTTATATCAAACAGTTTTAACACTAAGTGGGTATTGTACATTCTATGTACCTTACAGAAACAAGCCATGTGGTAAATGTCTAAAAAGAACCATTGGAGGTGGGCACTCTCAAAGTCAACAAAAGGGGGGTGTGAGTGCAGGTAGGGGGAGGGGGGCAGTCGGTAGTGTGGGAACAAGTGAGTTTGATTAGCATGTACCTGTAACTGCTTCCGTATCTGCAGCAGTTCCAGCACCACAACAATAAATGTTCGGCGCCATGAAATGTATCTTCTCACAATTTTTATCTGCCACAATCGGTCCTTCTGTTGCCCTGGTGTCTGCTCCTAGTACAACTCCATCCTAATTGTATCATGTAAATAGTAAGGAGTTGTGTAGAGTAACTAGCATTTAGAAATGTGCGATAACATAATACTGATATCCTTTGTAAACATTTACGACTCCATTGAACTGATTTGTGCAACCAAGCATCAATTAAACTTCAGTACCACCTCAAGTGTATAAGTTGTCTTAAAAAAGTAGCACGATAGGCTAGCCTTATTAGTGTGTACTTAAACTAAAACCTAACAACATTTTGCTGAATCATTGCTTGTTTTTGCTTTTAGCATAAATATGATAGAGCAATTAGACCAACAAACAACAAACCTGAAAAACCAGACCAACAATGGTGGTACCAGTCTTTCTAAATCGGGGCATCTGCAATCCATTCTTCTGCAACATCTCATTCCTCCTGCAGAGATCGAAGCTGAAGCCACCTTTTGTCGGCAAATCCATCATCTTCGCCATTCTACAGGGAAAGAACAAAAAAGGCAGCAATCAATCAGAAGTAACAAAAATTGCATCAAATCAGCATAATACTGATAAATATTAACGGTTACATCGCAGAACAGCCCTCAAATTTTAGGCAACAGCAGTTTAACTGTCTTTACATGGTAAAATGCCCTCTGCATCTAGAGAAGCTAGCACACTCTATTGTTACACTCATATGATCGATGTTCACATTGATCAGATCAAATTCACATGCAGAATACATCATTATAAAGAGGAGCACAATTAAGCTGAAGTGAAGAAACATAATCCAATACACTAAAACTGTCTTATTGGATCGAATTATCATTATTAACAGATCAGATTGCTTGATTATCTCATTCACCTAAACAAACAAACGAGTTCGCTCGTTATACTGCCTTACCTGAACTGAGCTGACACCTCCCTTTGGCGAATGGAAGCTCGAATTGATGGGGTTTTCTTCTCTCCTCTTCTCGGATGGAATAGAGGGGTTTCTTTCTTCTCTTTGCTTTGCTTGGGGAGAGGGACTACTGACTGACTACAGCTAAAGAGAGGTCTGTTTGCTTCTATGGGAATGATTCATGGGCCGTGAATGTTGAACTGGGCCGAGATTTAGTCCGGATGAAATTTTCGAATTAAGGTTCATATGGGCCGAGATTTAGCCCGGATGAAATGTTTGAATTGAGGTTTTTATGGGCCGTGATTTTAGCTCGGGCGAAAGTTTTGGATTAAGGTTTCTATGGGCCGAGATTTAGTCCGGATGAAACTTAAGAATTAAGATTTCTATGGGCCGAGAATCAGCCCGGATGCAATTTTGAATTGAGGTTACTATGGGCCGAGATTTAGTTCGGATAGAATAATGTTCGAATTGATGTTACTATGGGCCGAGATTTAGTCCGGGTGAAATCTTCGAATTCTAAGAAGCAGAGTAGAGACCGTCTCCGATTGCGAAAGCACACCATTCTAAGACTAGAACACTGTGTTACGGCCTTAGGGGGACCATGTATTGTTCTGTGTTTGGGGTGGCAGTCTGGCAGATTGGTTGTCAAACAGCCTAGCTATAAATCTCTACGATTAGACTTCACAGTTGATTTGACCGGTGACTAGTGACTACAAGGGATCGGTGCCTGCTTTTCTTGATCCGACGGTTGAGAAATACCGAAGTACATTAAGATCGGTGCAACAAAAACTGAAGTATTTTGAGATTCATGCAACAACTGATACCGATCATCCGATTGGAAAAACAGACACTGTTTTTCATATTAGAAAAGCAACATTTTCATCCGACTACAAGATAGGATGCTCACCACAGTTACGAAACAATCATCCTTGGTTGGAAGAAATAATTTACTAATCTGAAAAGTCAGATAAGGTAGCCTTACTTATCTATCTACTTAATAATAATAGTAATACAATACTAGTAGAAATTTTATTTTAGGTGGGACAATGTTAGAGCCATCCACGCAATAGTACTGATCTGATTTCATTAGACCAGCATATATATATGGTCCATGCTTCTGTTCTGGACTTTTATAGTGGCTATAAATAAATGGTCTACACATAGATGCCGTTTATTTGCTTAATTGCTTTCATACAAATCTCCAGATGTCAGGTGCGACTTATTAATCAATCTTCTTTTGTTCTCCCCAAAGATGGGTTGCTAATTAGTAATTAATATGCAAGTATGAGATTTACTGACGTCGGCAGATTCTATTATTATTTTTTATATTGTCTAATTTTCCAATTGACCATACAGTATAAATAATAATTAAATGTTAAACGTGATTTTGAAGTTAGTATATTATTGATTGCTTTCAGAACTTAAACTCTGGAAGATTCCTGTTATTATTATCCGTGCAAAACATTTTGAACGATTTTCAATTCACTTCTCAATAATGAAAATTTAATTAATTAAGTTGTTTAACGCAAATGGTGTAGTAGCTCAAGTTGCAGCTAATTACTAATTAGGATGACTTTCAAGGTTCAATTCTCAATGAACAGAAATATCTCCTAAAAAGAAATGCGAGATGGTGGAAAATATCCATTTAAATCTAAAAAAAATTTAAGTTATTTAACATATCTAAACAAATCTTTTATTCAGTTCTATCAAAAAAAAAAAAAAATTATATTCAGGTTTCGACACATCTCACACGGATAATAAATATTATCTTTTTATTATTAGAGAAATTATTCTTATCCCCCTTAACTACACCCCTTATTTGCACTCCATTATTATTCTTTCATTTTTCTTCCTCCATTGATTTCTTTCCCACCACCATATCACATCCGCCCATCTCCACCCTCTCCGCCGGACCTCCACCACCCCTCGGCCGCACCTCCGCCCCCCTCCGGCCGCACCTCCGCCACCATCTCCGGTCACACTTTCATTGCTCCGGTTCTTTGATACACATTTAGTTATTTATATAAACTATTTTAGTAGTTAGTATAAACACTTTTGCGTGTTAGTATAACCACTTTTTCTGTTATCATATGGAAATGTAAAATTATATTGGGGTGCGGTTAAGGGGGATTTTTAAGGGGTGCAGTTATCAGGCCCGTTATTATTAATACATCCAAGTTCATATATATTCACAGGAACATTATTATTATTATTTATAAGTAGCATCCTTAAAAAATAATTAAACATTTTTCTTCTGGCCATTATTTCCTCTAATCTCAACATCAAACACATGTCAGGTAAAAATAAAATAAAAAAGTCTTCAAAATCAGTGATCTGAATGGCTTGCATAAATTTTTTTTTTTTTTTGAGAATTGACCCGTAGGTGGCTTGCATAATTCCATGCAATTTAAATTAGCTAAATTGGTACGGAACCAAAGATGTCGCTTTCTGCAAACGTGAGACCACAAGATATATACATGGATCCGGGATTCTGGCATCTCACACTCAACAGGGGCAATTATTTGATTTCCTCCATGATGACTGATGAGAGAAAACTGCACGGCCCAAAACGTGAACACGTAAAGGTTTAGTTACTCAAAACTTGTGGCACTGGAGCTTGCTCTAATTTTATTTGGGGTTTCTTTGCTACTGAACTCCCAAGTGTGTTGGTACACTCTGCGATGCAATAAATAGAGAATTGTATTCACTGTATGTGCATGTAGCCAATTTCATGACATAGTTAAAGAATGATAATATATATATATATATATTTTTTTTAAATCCAACGGGCCCTTAGGCAGTTAAAGAATGATAAATGATCAACCATAATATGATGGGAGGGATCCTTACTTTTGTCAACTTAAACAAAAAGTTTCAAATATTAGAGATAATAAAATTTTAAATTTTTACATATAATCTTATACTTATCAAAGATAAATTTTATATAAAAATTACGATGCTCTAAATTTAATAGATTTTGATAGAATCGAATGACGCTTAAATCGAAACTTGGAACACAATTGATTCATGATTTTAAAATTATGTTTATTTTTCTAGATTCTACTTATTAAAACTTATTAAATTTGAAACTAGTTATTATCGAAGTATACAAAATAACTAATTGATACAAAGTACCCGCTCCATATATATGTTGTGTCATTTTTTAATAGTTAAACAATGTCATCTATTATGTTAACAAAAAAATAAGTGCAATTAAAGTATTTTTGCCCGACCCATCAAAAATGCAATAGACACTTTGAAAAATTAAGGTTTTTTAGTTTTTCGTCACATGAGGTCAGAATATTGCATACATTATTTATTTATTTATTTATTTATTCATTTTATAAATTGTCATGAAAATTATGTATTTTATACAATTATTATGAAATTCCACAACATATATTGTAGTCAATTGACATTACAAGAGACACGTAGCTATGCCACTAATTACAACTGTACAACGCTCATATTAGCCTTCGCGTATCTATACTATATTATAAACCACGTAAGAATTGGACGTCTCCATTTTTTTTCTTTCTTCTTCAAATTTCTTTAATTCTCATTCTACCCCTTAATCAACGGTACAGATCAAAATACATTGATTTCAAAGACGTTGATGTTCTCCAATTAAACAACATCCTTTCCATTTTGGTTGTTACAAAAATGGAAAGATATCTATCTTGGTATGGAAGACATCAATGTTGATTAGAATTTACATTAATCAGGAATTAACACTTTATATGCTAACATTCAATGAGTTGATTTAGTGTAAAGATATAATTTAAATGGTAAATAATTAGCCAAAAACCGAAAACACATTATTGTATTGCACAGTATGAGATCATAATTTAAAACGTCCGCATAACAGGCGAGTTTCTTGCTAGTAATGAAAATAGACCATGGATGCATTTTACAATAATCAATTGTATGAAAATTTTCTTAAAAAAAGAAAAAAAAATGGGTAATTTGAACAGTCTATTTGAAACTTTTCCTTGGAAGAAACCTCATTGTATACAAAATGAATACCAAAATAAATTCTATGTATAAGATAAATGTAATATGTCTATTTGAAAAAAAATTGAAACTCTTCACCTGTTTTCATCTAATGGGTATATGTATTCTCGCTCTCCATTAAATAAGATAAATGTGATATGTTTAAGACAAAATTTGACTCTTGAAATAGTCCAATATTTATGTTTTTTTTAATAAATTATTAAATTATTATTATTCACACCAAAAATTTTAAAAATTTGTTCAAAATTTTTAAAATAAATATTTCAAATTCATAAGCTTTATCATTTATTTGGATTCAAATATCGCGTCGAAGTCCGAGTTACAGCTTTAGTTCACTTAAAGCGTCCTCCTTCTGTCTAAGCATTAAAATTAATTCTATTTTTCGCTTTGAATAATTCGAGCATTTTCGTATTAATAAGATATTGTACAATTTTAAGAACAAGATAACTTGCAAATATGTTGCTAACAATACTTGCGTTTTCAACCCTACTTTCTTGATTTTGCCTCATGATCTGCCGCATGCGCATCAATAATGCATCAACAACGGATATATAACGGATTCCACATCCTCTGGGGTACCGCACCGTGAAATGGTCAAAAACCTCCCCTAAAAAGTTTCTTCGGATGGTGCCCGTACAGTGCCCGCTACAGTGTTTGCTATTATAAATTTTGACCATTCCTCATTTTGAAATAGCTGACCATTCCTGGTGATGTGGACTCCATGAAACGTGCCATTAGAGATAGAGTGTATGGAGATACTTTAATAAACATTTTTGAAACATCAACTTATCTAGTCAAGTTAAAGGAATTAATCTTCATGGTAATGAATTTATTTTCTTTTCTGAACTAATTTTTGTATTATTTTGTATAGTCTTTTAGTACATCAATTCAATTCATATAGAAAATAAAATAAGTTAACAATAAATTTTGTACAATATAACTTGAAATAACAAAGCCATTACTATATACACTAACCAATCTAACTCGGAAAAATACAATTGGTATTCTAAAAAGATATTGTCATATTATTTGTAGAGTAAATATACCGTGAGCTTAAGTTTATGGAGCCCTTCCGTGAGCGCACCTCTAAAAACCTATCAAATCACCTCCAAATTTCAATTTATATGGCTCAATAATTCTGTATATCAAATCTTTACGGGATATAAAAAATTTTCAAAAAGTATTTATTTGAGATTTTGTAAAAATGACTATACAATATTAATAAAATAATCAAGTTTTATGTATTACTTTAAATAAATCTCAAACAAATACTTCAAAAATTTTTGTATCCATAAAATTTTGATATAAATAATCTAGAGAAAATATTATTATCCCCGGACCTCTATCCCCCAAGAAATCCCCCAAATCTAATTACTTGCTCCATTTAGCTCTCTTTCCGTTTTTCTCTTCTCCTCTTTGAAATGACATTCTTCCTTGCTCTTCCTTCTCCTCCCTCCAGCGACCGCGATCCATACCCCGTCCCCGGCAACCGCGATCCCTCCCTCACCCCCAACGACCGCGATCCCTCTCGCACCCCCTGCGACCGTGATCCCCGCCTCGCCTTCCGGCCACCGCAATCCCGGCGACCGCGATCTCGGCCGCACCTTCCGAAGACCGCGATCCGGGCCGCACCTTCCGACGACCGCGATCCGGACCTCGCCTTCCGACGATCGCGATCCTGGCCTCGCCTTCCGACGATCGCAATCGCCGGTACCGATGGAGATGGGCACTGTGTTAGTACTTAGTACGTACTATGCAGTTAATTTTTGTTGTAATTTGTAGCATTTTTAATATTTTTTTATGTTGTTTTTGAAGTTTGTTTTGTATTTTGTTGTTAAAAATTGTACATTTAAGCGACAGTTTGAATGAATCTGCTTACTAAATCTCTATTTATTTTATATAAACACTTATAAAGTTATAATGGTTGTATGAACACTTTTCAAAACTACATAAACAATTTTCAATTCCACATAAACACTTTTCATTTCCAGATAAACACTTTTCATTTCCAGATAAACACTTTTCATTTCCACATAAACACTTTTCATTTCCAGATAAACACTTTTCATTTCTACATAAACACTTTTCATTTCCACATAAACACTTTTCATTTCCAGATAAACACTTCTCATTTCCAGATAAACACTTCTCATTTCCACATAAACACTTCTCATTTCCACATAAACACTTCTCATTTCCACATAAACACTTTTTTCCACATAAACATTTTTTATTTCCACATAAACACTTTTCAACTTGCTGCTGGGAGCCTGCCATGGCTGAAGGTTGCATGTCTGGATGCAACTGGGTTGGGTGCTAGTTGACAGGCTGGCAAGATGCATTTTCCATTTTTGGCAACTTCGGGCCGAGTGCTTAATGCGTCTTTTAGCCGAAAAGGGAAAGTCGGTTTGGGAGATTTTCGTGGGGGATTTAGTTTGGGGGACTATTAGTCTCTTCCAATAATCTATTGGGTCATATAAATCAAAATTTTGGAGGTGCGCTCGTGAAAAGACTTCATAAGCTTAAGCTTATATTTGCTCTTAATAATAATACTTCACGGCGCCGCATGTTGGGGGTTCGGAAGCTGCGAAACAAAATGCAAAAGGTCAAAATAGACCTTTCGTGACTTTGATTGAAAAGTGAAGAAGAACCAATAATAAAAAGTTCAAATCTTTATAAAAAAGAACAAAATATGTACTAAATAGGAGGAAGAAAAGCAATAATACAGGCCACAGCTTTCTTCTTCCCCCTCTTCCCGTTTCTCCGATTCAAATTGAAGAATACACACCTCCTCTCTTGAGGTGATACCGCACGGTATCCACGGGCGGCCCCGCGATCGATCTCCGCTCAGGTGCTCGCTCGCAGTGCTCCTCAGATCTTTATTCTAATTCTCACATTGGGTTCTTTCAGTGTTTTAGACGCTTGCCAGAACTTTAAAAGCATTCTGAAAATAGTTTAAATGTGCTGGATGAAGTGAGATTCAATCAGTGGTGCTAACTGCTAAGTGAAAGTTCTTGAAAATGTGTTCATGTTACCATTCTTCTGAAATCGAGATAGATTTGATCTCTTTCTTTCATTTTTTCACTGAATTGAACTTCTTTGTTCAGTTGTTATCTTTGCATCAGTAAATCTTAACACTTCTACTGGTATATCTGAAATCACTGGTAATTAATTAATTATGTCAATTTTAATACTTGCAAGTTCAGTTCTTGATCATCCATGGCAATCTTGTTTTTGTTTTTCTGAACTCATTTGTTCATGGCAGGTTCTGCCGGAGTAATTAATCATGTGGGACATAATTTCCAATAGTCTCGGGGCCTTCACGGGAATTACCTGTGATTCGTACTATCTCTTCCACGGAGAAACAAGTCTGTCGAACGGGACCCGTGCATTTCTATACCTCCTTGGCTTAGCTTACTGTTTCATTGGCTTGTCGGCCATAACTGCCAAGTTCTTCCATTCGATGGAGAACATCATGAAGCAGACCAAGAAAGTGGTACGGGTAGACCCCGGTACCAACTCCCTTGTGGTGAAGGAAGAGAAATTATGGAATTACACAATAGCTGATATTTCTCTGTTGGCTTTCGGTACCAGCTTCCCCCAGATATCTCTTGCTACCATCGATGCGATACGAAATATCGGTCAATTGACTGCTGGAGGTATGTTTTTCCTTTTACCAGAATGAACCCGGTAAAAGCTAGCCCTGTGAGAGGTCATTCTTAATTATCACCTTAATGCAAGAATGAAAGATAATGGAAGCTACGATAAAAGAAAAAGTAAAAGTTTTTATTTTCCGCTTGCGTTTGTGTACGCAAGATGGCCTTCCATTGTAGAGACTTGCAGCCACATCCTTTCCATTAGAAATTCATGATTTAGCTTAATTTCTGTTACCTTTAAGCTAGTTGCATCAACCACTGTAGACCATTACAAATTTACAATTTCTTCAGCATGGTCTGATAATTTACTGTTACTTGTGCTGTTACTATTTGCATCAATAGTTGTGGTGTAAATCTGGTTCCATTAGTATTTATATCAAACATATACATATAATATGTATTTCTTTTCTGCTGGCACCGGAATGAGCTTGGATTGATGATCACGGATAGTAACTTAGCTCCATACATAAATCTTAAAGCACTACATTCTTTTGTCAAAAATTGATTGTAATTTGTTCTCATTTTGTCATAAATACAGGATTGGGTCCTGGTACACTTGTTGGTTCTGCTGCTTTCGATTTATTCCCAATCCATGCCGTCTGTGTAGTGGTCCCCAAAGCTGGCAGTCTGAAAAAGATATCTGATTTGGGGGTGTGGATTGTTGAGCTATTTTGGTCCTTTTGGGCTTATATATGGCTATACATAATTCTGGAGGTAACATTTAGTATGAATTTTTCATCTTTTCCTATAAGTGATTTCAGATATACATTCCCATAACAAAGGGAGCTTGCTTGATCCCAAGTACTTTGTGCTGCATACATGTCAGGTGTGGACACCGAAGGTTATCACGCTGTGGGAGGCACTATTGACAGTTCTTCAATTTGGGCTTCTACTTTTACATGCATATGCACAAGACAAACGCTGGCCATACCTGTCTTTTCCCTTGTATGTTATCATACTCAAATAATTTCTGTATCTATTTAAACAAGAATACAATTTTTTGTTTTTTTAATGATTTTTGCTTGACTGTTTAGCTGCTGAACTGCATAATTAGACTAAAATAGGAGATTTTGAGGTTAAACTTTTAGTTAAATACTTTCACAATTAAAATGAACTCAACTGCGGCCATTTTGAGATCATCAGGAACATTTCAGGCACGATGGGGCTTAACTTGATCAAATGGGGACACAATCAAAATTCAGCTTTTACAATTTTTCCAAAAATTGAGCAATAATTGATTAATCTTGAACAAGTATAACTTTTGTTTTGAATAGCCAAAGCTCAATTATAACTTATAAGTAATAAATTGCTTTCATGTTTTTTTACTTCTACCAGCAAAAAGGGCAAGAGGCCTGTGGACTGGTGCCCACCAATCAGTGCCTATGATGAGATTACTGAATGTGATGACAATTCTGAGGTGCTTGAAGCTGGCCAGAACTCAGATGAGAAAGTTGTTGATATATTTTCTGTGCATGCTAGCGATGCCACTGGTATGACCTGATCTCTAGATGTTGTTTTACTTAGGCAAGCAATCACATGCATCCATCAAACCTCAAATTGTCGTGCTTGTAGTTTCAGATGAAGATATGTCCCTGATAGTTCAATCAGTCTAGTGAAAAGGGAAAAGTTCCTTATTTAGAATAGTCATATTAAATGAATGGTATAGGAAATGTATTACATAATTTAGGAAATAAAGTGAAGTTATGGCTGTTTATTATTATCCTGCCATAACCCTACAGCATCATCAACAGCAAAAAAGTTAGTCCCAAAGACCCACCATCATAAAAAGGAAATCATAAAAAAACAAATATTTCCCTAATGCAATGTTCATTTGGGGACTTACAGTGAGGGTAGCTGTAGCCTTGTCACCTTATAAGAAGATGGTTAACCTGGAGTTGGAATGGACATTATTAATTTTTCCCTTATGTATCATGAATGATATTTAAAATGTTTGCAGAAATAAAACTTTTCACCTTGTTAATATATATATTTTTTATTCATTTTTACTCTGAAGGCGCAATCTATCATAAAATACCAGACACCGATACAGAAGAACTTTCTCAAAGGAAAAGTATTGAAGAAGAACTGGATATTCGCTCTATTTGGAAGCAACAATTCGTCAATTTGTTAATGGTACTTTAAAATTTTGAACTCCAATGGAATATCAAATGATATCTAAAACAACTTGTTGGATTCAATATCATATGTTTTGCCAGTATAAACCAGTAGTCAAGAGACATACTAAGCCTTTGGAAGTACTTTTAAATTTTGAACTGTTTATTTGTTTGTTCGTTTTTGTGATAGTTGGAGGATGCTGAATCAAAGAAAATGGGAAGTATCTATGTTAGAGTTCTGAGAATTATTTGGGAACTTATTCTGCTTCCATGGAAATTGCTCTTCGCATTTGTGCCCCCATACCAGATTGCTCATGGATGGGTTGCTTTCATATGCTCTCTTGTGTTTATCAGTGGGATTGCTTATGCGGTTACCAAACTCACTGATCAAATCAGCTGTGTCACAGGTTTGATAATTTTCCGGAGAATTTCCATATAATATCCCAAAAATAAGCAAAGAAAATAGGTTACGTATACATGCATGGTAATTTGATTGAATGAATAACCTTGACCCGAGACATTATAACTGCTCACTATACATTAAAATGTTGATGCTATTGTGCACAGTGGTGAACTGGTGATGTTATAAAGTTTGTTGAAAACAGTTTTGGGCATTATTTGAAGAAGAATATTGGTAGTCACGAACTTAACATGATATATACAATTGCCGAATCAGCAGTTGGTAAGTGACTAGACATGCGCGAAGATGTGATTGACCATAGCATTACAACATTTTATACTTGCTTTTGCTACTTGAGAAATGCCTTAAATTGCATCAGAAGAGTTCCTATCTTTTCTTGGTATATATATTAAACTGTTAACTGTATACATTCGATCAAGTGGGCAAGGATCATTTGATACTTTTAAAATATCATTTTCCTAGTTTATGATTAATTGCTAAGGTCATTATTTTATTTATTGGCAGGAATTAATCCTTACGTAATAGCCTTCACAGCACTGGCGAGTGGCACGTCTTGGCCTGATCTAGTTGCTAGCAAGATAGCAGCTGAGCGTCAAGTAACTGCAGATTCAGCAATAGCTAATATCACTTGCAGGTTCGCAAAAGCTTTTCTTTGGTCCATGCACCAATAACAAGCTATACAAACAAATACGTTTTGCATTTAATTACAATTCAGCAAGTTTCAGTTTTGGTCATGTTATTGTCATTTTTGTGTGAGCATTTTTCAACAAGTTTAGATTCAAAATAAGAAGTTTGATCCGAGTTTCATGTTCTGTCTGCAGCAACTCTGTCAATATATATGTTGGAATCGGGGTACCGTGGCTGATAGATACGGTGTACAACTATTTTGTGCTCCGAGAACCCCTCTACATTGACAACGCTGAGGGGCTCAGCTTCTCTCTCCTTGTATTCTTTGCCACTTCAGCTGGCTGCATTGTAGTTTTAGTGTTGCGGCGGTTGATCATTGGCGCAGAACTTGGTGGACCCAGGCTGTGGGCCTGGGCGACGTCATTTTATTTTATGCTACTTTGGGTTGTTTTTGTGGTTCTCTCGTCATTGAGAATTTCTGGCATTATCTGATTATATTTCGGTATCAGGTGCAGGAGCCATGTATGTAATTTATTCTTTTGTTAAGATTTTTGTCGAAGGATGGTACCGTTTGATAGTGTGCCATCTCCTTATAGTTGTTCAATTTGATCTTTTCCTTTTTGTTCTTGTATATGTTGGAGATCGGTGAGGGCTGTATATATAATATACGTATTATATCAGTTACAGTAAAGATTGCAAGTAAACTTTACATGTATTTCAGATACAAGTTGCGTTTTCTTAATTAATACCAGTGGTTAAATTTACATGCTTACAGTTGCCATTGAATACTCAGTATGCTTAAGAAGTAGAGTGTCCAATGTAACTTGAAGATATATACTATTATGCTGTATGAGCAAAGTTAACATGAGTATCCAATACAGACTAATTAAGCATCAGGCCTGTTTGTCTAAGTAAACTTGACTATGCAAGCAAACCAAACCCAAGTGTAACTCCAAACTCTGTATATTCGCTTATCTTAATTCTTCTTGAAATCCTTTTATTAGTTATTCCTAATAAAAAGAAATTGGATTTTTTGACATGAAAGTTCTATCTTCTCTAAGTAATAAATCTCAGCCGTTTATTGTTTACTTAGATTGATAACCACTGTTGATGTACTTTAATATCTTAACCCATTAAAACTTAAGGCCCATATCAATTTTTTCAATTTAAAGTCCATTATATATTATCTTAAAAATTTATTATAATAAATAACAATTTCAGCCCAAACAAGATGAACTCTTTACTAATAAATAAATAAAATAAATAAATAAATAAATATTTGATGTGTCGTTACTCGCAAGTCCGCAACATATGTTGGGCCTTTTATGTCCAATTCAAGCCCAAACAATCTCCCAGTTCAAGTCTCACCAACAGTAGGCCCAACCAAACTAGCCAGTAAAATTGGGCCTTATTAACTTGCAAACTTCTTGTAGTCAAATGAATGCACAACCGTGGAAAAAGAAAAGGGAAGGACTTTCGTTCCCTCGTTCGTCTGTGTAGAAGCGACTCTCTTCTTCTTTCTTCGCTCTTCTGGATGCAAAACAAACAGACAGACAGACGCAGGCAGGCAGCTCGATGAGATCGCCTCCGCTGCTACTGCTGCTGCTCTTCATCTTCTCCAATCTACTCATCCTTCCCCCGCCCTCGGTAATCTCTCCTGCCGTCCCTTTCTTTTCTGGTCAAATGAATCTCGCTAAACGATCATGTGTTATCTATCCGACAGCCGGGATTAAATAGAGAAATTGCAATGAGAAAAGGATCTTATTGTGTGCCTTTTGCTAACATGTTTAGTCCCCCGTTTCGTGTAAGAAATTTGTTTTGGAGGGTGGTAGATTGGTAAATTGGTAAATAATAGGGTATTGCCATTGATTGTAGTAAGTTTTAAGTTTACTGCTAGTATATACATGCATGATATGCATGTTGAAATTATAACAGATTAAAAGTACTGAACTTTGGCCATCTTATTAGCATACTACTGCATTGGTAGTCCTGCAGGTTAAGCTTTTTATTTGCACCTTTTGGAGTGTATAAGAACCGTTGATTTACATTAATGCCTGTTGACGTTAATGTTTCAGCCCATTAAAATTTAAGGCCCATATCAATTTCCTCAATACAAGGCCCATTACATATTATCTTAAAAATTTATTATAAGAAATAATAATTTCAGCCCAAAGCAACGCGTGGGCTCTTTACTAGTTTTGAATTAAAACTGTATTAGCATACTTCTGGTTTTGAGCTCACTACTAGTGAAGGCCACTAGATCTATAACGCTGTTCGGTTTGCATCTCTTAATCAGCTTCACCATGTCCAATTTTTACAGTTGAAAACCTATAACTTCTCAGATGTATCATGTCTTCATCTTTTTTTAAAGGTCAGTCATGATATCAAGGTTATTAAAATAAGAACATTGTAACAGAAAATGAAGAATCCAAGTCATTCCAAGTGATCACAGATAGCAAGCCATCCAAATCATCACAAGGAACCTCACTTTATAAGATACAAAATAAGTACATGATGCCAAATTGCTTCTACGTGATCTTAACAATAAACTATCTCAAAAAACTAATTATTTGACTGACATTAACAAGATAAAACATAAGAAATAAATGCAAGGAATGATACCATAACACTCTTATGAAAAGAAATTACAAGGACCAAATGCATCAGCATGACCTTTCGTGGCGAATCATTCACCTCTTTCTGCCAAAAAAGACACCCAGGATAATCCCTGTATACCCTTGATTTGCCATAAATAACCCTATCAAAGTCGACAAGACATAAAAATGTGGTTAACTGTTATTGTTATGTGACGCTTGCTCTGGCTGCTCCTAATTCGATGTTTGACCGATTGCAGTTTACAGAAAATTCAAGCAGCTCAAATCCAATTGGCATTTTGCAGTGAGGGCAATTTAATTTGTCCTGTTCTTATTCTGTTTAATTTGGAGTTAATAACTAACAGAGGTTATTGACCACTAGTACTGCAAACGTACCTTGTCAGCGTATTCAGTCCAGACCAGAGGCAACCAATTTCTGAGCATTAATATAATCTTTGCCATGGGCTGTCCTGTTTTTTCCAAAATTTTTAATCAGTTTCATTTTTATATTATCAGTTATGTCTAATAAAATCAAGACTGATTTGAATGAAATTCTCTAACAAGGGAACTAAAGTAGTCCTAGTTGATCAGTATCATACAAACCTCATTCCAGGTCAGGGTGTACTCCAATATAGGGTTTAGGGTGTACCATCCAGATGACCTAAGATCATTATAGTATACCGTAAATTAATTTATCAAGATCTCTTCTAGATACCATCCAAATTACTGATGCACTGTCACCCTAATATCACCAGTATTTGGATAAAATCTTGATAAATTACTAATACTTATTGTTTACCCTAAGATCAGTATAATCAGTAACATGGCAAATATATGTATCATATGGCACAGATACCAATGTATGGAATTGATGATTTGTATGGTTTGTAGAAAATTTAGGTTTAAATAACAAACACAACTTAGAAACTACAAAATACATTGTGGAATAAAAATAATACTCAAATAAAAGACATAATTTCTTTGGCCTGTAAAGATGTCATTAATTATCAAGCAGCATAGGGTCAGAAAATATACCTTGTAGTTTATGCCGTGTTGCAGGCACCACTCCTTCAGCAAGGGGCAATTAATAACTTGAACTTCGCAAGAGTCAACACAGAGCAGCTCATCCGCCATCAAATGAAATTTAGGACACTCGCTAATTTTCAGATTTCTGAGCAGAGTGAGGTTTCTTAACCCCAAAAGCGAGTACTGATATGAAGACTCATTTGTATGCATTGTCAGCTCGATAGAAGGTTCAGCATCCATGAACAAAATTTGTAGGTTATAACACCAACAGATAGAAAGTTTGACCAATGATTTCAGCCCTTGTATTCCAGGCACATATATTAGCTCTTGACAGTTAGAGATATATAACTCTTGAAGCTGTGATGGCAGAGACTCTGCTCTTATGATTTGCAAACTGTGACAACCCACTATGTGCAAGTACTTCAGTCTGCAGAGGCTGCCAAATGGAAGGAATCTAAGATTTTTACAATGGTCTATTCGAAGTCTTTCAAGTGATGCACATGAGCTGGGATTCCCAATCCATTCTGGAAATGTATTGCTACCATATCTATATATCTTTAGCTCTCTCAGGTTAGGGTGGGGCTGGAAACCCGCCATCACTTCACAATGATCTTCAAGGTATATTCCGTGGCCTTCCATGATTCTCAAAGAAAGTCCATCTATTGCAGAAACTTCTTCCGTCCAGTTTAGTTCAAGAGACTCCGAGTTGTGCATGCTCACAATGTTAGCACATTGGATATTAGTTAGATCGGACACATTTTCCAAACCCGTAAGGCAAACGGATCTACCTAGATTATGTAAACCCCTGAACCATCCTATTTTCTCACAATCAAGACGCAGATATAGTGATTGAATTCCTTCAATTTTACCCATGCTTTGTGGAAGAGCGCCTTGACAATCTATGTGCAGAGATTGAAGATTTGTAAGGCTCCCCATATCATTTGGAAGTTCTTTAAGGCTATTGTTTTGAAGAATGAGTTCTCTCAAGGTCTTGAGTTGACAAAATGACTCAGGCAACCGCTCTATAGCACACCATGATGTCTCTAGTGTTTCCATGCAAATTAAATTTCCCATGCCTGATGGCAACTTTTGAAGTTGCTTGCAAAATTCAATTTTAAGGTTTTGCAAAGCCTTGAGCTCGCATAGTGACTCAGGCAACCATTGAAGGAGAGGACAGCTTAATATCTCTAGTGTTTCCAGGCTAACTAGACTTCCCATGCCTGATGGCAACTTATGAAGTTGCTTACAGGGTCCAATTTTAAGGTTTCTCAAGGCCTTGAGTTTGCAAAGTGACTTTGGCAACCACTCAAGAAAATCACAGTATGATATCACTAGAGTTTCAAGACTAAATAGATTTCCGGTGTTCTTTGGCAACTCATTGATAGTACAAAGCTTAATTTTTAGATATTGTAAGTGGTAAAGAAAGCATATGCATTCAGGTAATTTTCCGAAAGGCAAATTACGAAGTGAAAGATAACGAAGATGTTTCAATTTACCAACCGAGGAAATAAATTTAAATTTATGATTCTGACTAATAAATCCTAATTCATAAGTGGTCTGCAAATCTACTTCTAGGGCTCTTAATTTTAGTGGCAATGAAAGGTCAGTAGTTATGAAAATTTCAACATCTGGGCCCACAATCATTAGTGTACGCAGAGTTCTAAATTTTTTTAAGGGTATAGGTTCAATACTTTCCTTAAAACCAGCTATATATAAATGGAATAGGTTGTAAGAAAATTTTGGAAGCTTACTGGACAAACCAGCCTTTATGGAATAACATCCATTTTTTGAATTAATACATGCTAAATCATGAATCATGTCATGCAACTTAAAGTCCTGAAAACTCATCCAATATGAGCATTCAATGAAAGATCTCTGCCACAGTTGCTTTACATACTCGAAACCAACCTTTTCAGCATTTTTGTTCCCTTTGCACTCTATATAACCCTGAGAAATCCACAATTCCACCAACTTCTTTAAATTATACGTGTAATCTTTAGGAAACATGGAGCAAAATATTAAACAAGGTTTCAGATATGTCGGAAGGCGTGTATAGCTTATCTGAAGAGGCGGGAATATTGCGTTGCTGGCATCAGTTTCCCATAGCTCACTTTCTAAGATTTCTCTCCAACTCTCTTCATCCATCTCATACCTCAAAAGACTAGCAATTGACTTCACAGCCAACGGCAGCATACCACACTTTTTCATAATGTGCTTTCCGATTTTTTTATAATTTGAACCCACACGCTGATCGGCTCCACTAGCAAATGCATAATGCTCAAACAATGACCAACATTGTTTTTCGGATAAACAAACTAAGGTTTAAAGTTTGATCAGTTTGCATGATTTCTGCTACAAGGTTGCTCCTCGTAGTTACTAGGATTTTCACAGAAGCTGCCGATTTGGAAGGAATCTTAAATGTCTCCCAATGATTCCTATACTCATTCCACACATCATCAAGAATGAGAAGTACCCTTTTGTGCCTTATCACCTTGATAACTTCTTCTTGCAAAGCACTCAAATTTGTAAAACTGCACGTCCTCTGCGTAATAGACTCGATCATTTCTCTTGTCAGCCTTTCAACATTGAAATCCTCTGAAACACAAACCCACCCAAATTTATCGAACGCTTGTCGAGCTTTTAGATCTTTATAGGCAAGTTGGGCAAGGGTTGTTTTGCCTAGACCTCCAATCCCAACTATTGTCACGACCAAAACAACTTCTCCATCATTGCATTGAGAGGACAACAAACTAATTAACTTCTCCATTTCTTCCTCTCGGCCAAAGATCCCAGACTCATCAACAAGGTGACTTGTTTGAGCCCTTTGTTCACTGCTAGAATGCCTGGGCCCATCTTCCTCCAATAGCCGTAGTGTTACTCGATGATTCTCAATCTCCTCAAATCTACACTTTATTTTTTGTATTTGGTCCAGCATGCTATCTGGAACCTGAAATGTTATAATTATTTTATGTTTTGTATTTCGTCCATGCCATCTGAAACCTCAAATTTTATAATTATTTAATAAGAGTATTGCGTTAAATGCCCAAAAAAGTTTCATGGAGAGAGACAGTTTCCCAGTTAGCCTGATGTCTTTGTTTCTTAAAGCCCATACAGTAGTTAAAAATAACTATGGTTTATATAAAAGAAAGGAAATTATTGAACCACTCACGCTACATCTTTCAGTACATATTTTCTTTCGTCTTTAACTTTGCACTCATTTTGATTTGTACACTCGAATTTTTTATTTTCTTCGTTTTAAAGGGCATGCTCAAAAATTTTGAAATAATTAATTACCAGAATTAGCTTCCTTCTACGGGAATCAGGCAGTAAATCCTCTCTTGCCTCCACTTGAGCGCGTAGGATCTCATAGTGGTACTCGTCAAGTACATCCTCGGCATCATAGGCAACTCCTTTGAGCTCCTTGAGCCAAAGTTCGACGGACTTATCTCTGATCTCTCTCTGCTCTGCGTCGTACAGTGTGGCCTTGATCCGCTCCAGCATCATCATCAACGCCTCCAATTCATCCTCGATTTTCTGGCGTTCATCCACATGAGGTAGCGAGGAAGAGGAAGAAGATGATGATCCTTGTAGTGTGGTATCTTCTATAGCAGGTAGCAATTTGGTGCCTAAAGAGAGGAGGTTGGAAATAACACCGCCTAGCCCCATCTCGTTTGCTCAGAATTCAGTTGGTGTTTCCTGCTCAGATTCCCCCGGTATCAGTTGAATGAAGGAAACCAACAAAGATGTGTAATTTTGAGTGCGGAAGAGAAACAATAAATAATTGAAAATAATGGGAGCACTTGTTGGAGTCAACGAAAACTTCTGTAAAAACCTGGTGAGATATTTTATAGGAACTTGAGGTAGTAGTATTTCCATTGGTCAATTTTGGGAAAAAGAAAAACAAATTACGTACAGATACATTAATTAATTATTTGTGTCCCTACATATTTTCTCTGCAATCAGCATACTATGAAAGGGTCGAATATTTCACTTGATCAACATACATTAATTAATTGTGTATGACAAATCATATAAATAAATTTCAATTATCACATAAAATATAAAAAAAGTATATTTGAGTTTTTCAAATTAGTAAAATCCCGATTCGCATCGAATCTTCAAACAGTCATAACTTTTAATTGGAAACTCCGATTGAAGCGTTCTACGCGGCCACTAATAGCTAACGACGAGATCTATAAAATGAATTAATAAAAATGAGAAAAAACAAAAATAAAAAATAATTAGTGAGCCGCACTTTCAAAATGCAGCTCACCCTAGTAGCTAAGGGGTAAGCCGCACTTTCAATGTGCGGTTTTTTTATATTTGTAATTTCGAAAAAATATTTTCTACAGTAGTAATTTTGATTTTTGATTTTTTTATTATTAAAAAAAGGCCCAACTTGTATCTTCTTAATTAATACCAGTGGTTAAATTTACATGCTTACAGTTGTCATTGAATACTCCAGTACGCTGGAGACCTGGAGTGTCGAATGTAACATGAAGATATATATATTATTATGCTGTTTGTTTGGGTAAGCATCAGGCCTGTTTGTTTGGGTAAACTTGATTATGCAAGCAGACCAACCCAAGTGCAATGGGCAATTGCAAACTGTGTATATTTGCTCATCTTAATTCTTCTTGAAATAAATAAATAAATAAATAGTTGACATCTCCATACTGCATCATATGTTGGGCTTTTTATGTCCAATTCAAGCCCAAACAATCTCAATCTCCCGGTTCAAGTGGTACCAATAATAGGCCCAACCAAACTAGTCAGTCAAATTGGGCCTCATTAGGCCTTACTGGGCCTTATTGGGCCCAATTCAGTAACATGCAAACTTCTCGTAGTCAAATGAATGCACAACCGTGGAAAAAGAAAAGCGAATGGCTTTAGTTCGTCTGTGTGTGTAGAAGCGACTCTCTTCTTCTTCTCTTCTTCTTCGCTCTTTTGGATGCAAAACAAAACAAACGGACAGACGCAGGCAGCTCGATGAGATCGCTCTCTCTGTCGCCCCCGCTTCCGCTGCTGCTGCTGCTGCTGCTCTTCATCTTCTCCAACCTACTCATCCCTTCCCCCGCCCTCGGTAATCTCTCCTGCCGTCCCTTTCTTTTCTGGTCAAATGAATCTCGTTAACTGATCATGTGGTATCCGACACCGGGGATTAATCAGAGATAAGATGCTGCAGTGAGAGAGGGATGTTGTTTTGTGATTTGGAATCCAGAATGTTTTGCTCTGATGTGCATTATTATGCCTTTTGTTAATGTGGCCACCACATTAGCATACTGCTACAATATTGGTAGTTCTGCAGATTAAGCTTTTATTTGCACCTTTTGGCTTTTGGAGAGTATAATTGGGGTTTTCGTATCCGGATGATTTGAGATGTTATGTTATAATTGAGGCTGTATTATGTTCATTAAGTTCGGATTTGAAGCATTCGTTTATTCAAATCTTGATTTGCTAGGTTTATTGCTAATGGATTCATTCTGGTACCAGTACATGCCACTGAATTAAAATCAAGTACGGTACAGATAATAAAAGCTCCATTTTGCACTCTTTATTATAGGAGAAAAGGAGAATGGATTGTGCATTTCTCAAGGCGGTCGGTTTCCTCCATTTGAAATCGAAGGTCGGAAGCCTAGAAAAGCTCCCAAGGGACCGAGGGACTTGACCCTTTGTAGGGTTTTTAGACATAACACCTGCTGTGACATAGCCCAGACGTACCCAGCCTTGGTAAGTGTCAGAAAGCTTGCCTCCACTGGAGAGGGGAGCACGGAATGTCTTCATTTGTGGGAGTTACTGGAGTGCTCTATCTGCCATCCAACTGTAGGCACCCGCCCGGGCCCCCCGCGGATTTGCATGTCGTTTTGTGATATGGTCTTCAATGAGTGTTCCAGTGCATATTTTTCTCTGGATATGAAGACACAGGTAAGTGTGGGTCTGAAAATACGCATTTAGAGAATAATTAGTGTTATGTGCTAGATAATTCACATGTCTCCTGATTAGTATTAAACAAGCACCTGGAACCTTAAAAAATGCAGTTCTAAAACCGCATAAACAAGTAGGTACCCCACAATTCCCTATAATTGGTGCCTTTAACAGATACTAAAAGGATAAGTTTCTGAACTAATGTGAGCTGGTTCATACTGATTACACTATTGGATCGTATGGTTCTCGTACCAGTTACAATGATTTCACCCTCTTTTCTAGGCCTAAAATGGTTTATATAAGAGTTGCAAGTTGCAACACACCATGGGTAAATTGAGTGTTAATTAATAAAATTGAGTCCTTATTGAATTTTCCTGGGATTTCATTTCTTTGTTTATGCATTTACTATGCAGATTCTATCTCCATGTGGTGTAAACGACATATTATGCGGAAAACTAAGCAAGTGGGCTTCTAACGGCACTGAGCTGTGTTACCTAACAGGGTTTTCTGTGCAAAGTGATATTGTAGAATCTGATGAGGAGGGTGCTGTTCAGTTTTGCTATGGTGGGAAGGAGAGCCTCGACTCGATTGCTAATTCATGGAAGTCATCTGGACACGATGTAGCATCTGATGCGCACAATTCTTCCTTTTGGGGACTTGAGAGAGTGTCTTGGGCCATTGGAGGCATGGTGCTTACTGCTGGGCTTATCTACATCAGGTTAGGAAACTGCTCTTGCAGGCCCTTGCATAAACTCTCCATAATGCAAATGCCTTGCATCTTGTATCAAAATTGTAAAATAAAACATTTTTTTCATTTTCTATTTATTCATATTTTTCTCATTTAATAGAAATTACTTAACCATACCTTATCTATCCCTTACTTGTACCTGGGGAGAAGGGTTAGCTCAGTGGGCCGGTGGGACTATGAGATTTCATTTCAGAAATATCAAATATGGATTGGTCTTTTCCATTTTGGACTATATATGGTTATTAAATTAGTATTTATTTGTGGTATTCATCCAAGTAGTAACTGAACCCAGATTTGACCAACTTAATTTTAGTTTACAATAATTATTATTATTCCCAGAAAAAAACAGCAAATAAAAGGACCCTGCAATTAACCTAACTGGCAACTAAATATTCCTTTTATCATTATTGATGCAGTAAAAGAAAGAGCTTGAGCCGAAAGCAGAGACACACAGCAGCTACTCGCGCTGTCGTTCAAAGAAAATGGGCTAATTAATCAATTTACTAATGGATATTTATTTTTAATATTTTGTATTACCTCCTGGTACTTGGAGATTTGGTAGCAACTTTTTTTTTTGGTCCTATTTTACTGTGCTTGTAACCTATGTATCTAGGTTCTGTTATTTAGATGCTTATCTTAGATGTAATCATGTAGATTGTAGATCATTTTTGTTCGGTGTAATATGGTAAACACTGGAGGTACTGATTTGGCTTCAAGTCAATTGTAGCGTTAATTCATTTTATAAAGTTAAAGGGATAAGTTTGCGGTATGTAATGTTCAATTTTATTTATTTTTCTAATAATACAGTCTATCAAATACAAGCGTGAATTATAATTTAACTGGAAACTTATTTTAGATTTGTAACAGTAAAATTGCACCCAACTATTAGGAACTGCCCTTACAAAAGCATCTGTGAAAGTTTGGCGTTTAAAATAAGCATAAATATTCATATAATAATTAT
Source organism: Cyperus esculentus (assembly GCA_030179965.1). NCBI lineage: Eukaryota > Viridiplantae > Streptophyta > Magnoliopsida > Poales > Cyperaceae > Cyperus > Cyperus esculentus. The sequence goes on from JASGLE010000052.1 coordinate 2,123,289, forward strand.
AAAAATGTGTGTCTATGTCAAATCTGAAACCACCTTTAAATTCACTATCAGTGTATTTTTCACATTTCTATAGTGAAATGGTTTGTGAAATGTACTTATGGTATACTGCTTTTGTGCTTTATTGTTACCGTCTCCATCAACCAATCCTTAGTTATTTTTCGGCCAAGTTCCTCGTATTTGTTCCATGGCATATTAGTATATTACTATTCCATATTAAACTAGAAAAGAATATTCTCTTTTATTATCCTATTTAGAAAAAACAAAATATATAAAAAATGTAATGAAAAAAAATCCTTTCATGTCACCAATAATCGTTGCACGAACAATTGCCATCTCTAAAATGATGAAACCGGCTTACATCCCTAACAACAATCTCTCTTGAAACAATCTTAGAAATAAACTTCATAGCCACATGACAATCTTTACAGATCCTAATGTTCTTCTTGACCCTTATCGGCGTTCCTTCGGGGGTGCTGATCAGCCCGAAAGCAACGGCGAGCCTTTCACTGTGCTGAGAGAGAAGCTCCTCTTTCGCTCGCTGCCCCACATCGTGCAACTCCACCTCCACCATAGGGACATAGCCCATTTTTGTCATCTCCTCCCTTAATTCCTCCAACTTCGCATAAATCTCGCTTGCCCTTGCATGATTTCTGTCCCCTACAATAAATGTATGCACCTCATTTTTCGTCTCTATCCAACTCATTGCCGGTTCCTTTTTAATCCCCCATTTTCTCATCAATTGCCTGGCACGTGCAGTGCTATCCCACATGCCAGACGAAGCATAGAGATTTGCCAAGAGAATATGTGATCCCGACTTGTCCGGCTCTATATTGAATAACTGCTGAGCCGCTAGCTCGCCAAGCTCAGGATCCCTGTGAACTTTTGCAGCAGCCAATAGGGAGCCCCATACCTTTCCATTGGCCTCGAATGGCATTTTGTTCACTAACTCCTTTGCTTCACTTAGTTTCCCGGCACGTCCGAGGAGATCAACCATACAAGCATAGTGCTCTTGTGTTTGTTCCACCCCAAATGTCTCTTTCATGGATTCAAAATATCTCTTACCTTCATCGACAAGCCCCGCATGGCTACATGCATAAAGTACGCTAGTCATTGTTACATGATTTGGCATGATTCCTTGGTTTAACATTTTTTGAAACAAATCTAATGCTGCTTTGCCCTGTCCATGTTGTGCAAGGGCACCTATCATAGCTGACCATGAAACAACCCCTTTTTCAGGCATGTAATCAAAGGCCAATTTTGCCTCCTCCATGCTTCCACATTTTGCATACATGTCAAGCAATGCATTTTGCACAAATATATCATGCATAAAACATGTCTTGACTACGAGTGCATGTATTTGCCTGCCCTGCTCGTAAGCTGATAAACTTGAGCAGGTGTCTAAAAGACTGCTTAATACAAATGAATCAGGTTTGAGGTTTTTCCTGAGCATATTTGTGAATATTCTTATTGCCTCTTCTCCTTGATCCCCTTGAGATAAAATGCTCATCATAGAAGTAAAGGTTATGATGTCATCATCAATTAGGCACTCATCAAAGATTTGTCTCGCATCCTTTAAGGCACCACACTTTCCATATGAGTTGATCAAACCATTTACTACATGTGGATCATTTAAGAAACCGGATTTCACTGCTAAGGCATGAATCTCGTTGGTATTGTTTATTGCCTCCAAGGCAGCTGTAGATTTGAGGATGGCAGACAATGTTGTACGGTTAAAATCAGAACCATCTTCCCTCATTTTACAGAAGAAAGATAATGCCTCCTTATGCTTTTCATTATGTGAACATCCAGAGATTACGGCATTCCATGTTATTGGATCCCTGTCTTTCATTGAACCAAAAGCCTTGACTGAATCATCAAAACGCCCACACTGTGCATACAAATCAACCAGTCCTGAACCAGCATACGGATTCAGGCCAGGATCTGTTTTGATCAAGTAACCATGTATTTGCTGGCCCAAAACCACATCCCTACAACCAGCACAAGCTTTTAGAATACCAGATAAAGTTAAAAAATCTGGCACAACGCCACATGATCTCATGCTCTTTAATAGTTGCAAAGCTCTGGAGTTTTGCTCATGAAGCACACAACCAGCGATCATTGAATTCCATGAAACAATATCCAGTAAATCCGACTCCCCAAAAATTATTTCAGCATCGCACAAATCACCCAACTTAGCATACATATTAACCAAAGAATTGACAGTATATGGGTCAGAGTCATATCCAAGCTGGATTATAAGTCCGTGAACTGCCAAACCCGACGCAAGATCTCCAGCCTCCGTGCATGCATTTATGACACAAGAAAATCCACGCTCATTCGGTCTAAGCCCCACTATTATCATCTCTCTAAAAAGAATTATCGCTTCCTCATATTTTCCATTGCTGACATAACCAGCAAGCAATCCATTCCAAGAAATAATATTCCTCTCATGCATGTGGTCAAATAACCTCCTTGAAAGACTCAGCAACCCCAAGCCAGAATACATTGTAATCAGCGAATTCGCTACGTACGCATCTCGGTCCAACCCCGTAACAATGGCAGTGGCATGAATTTGGGTACCCACAAAGAGATCGTGACATAGTGTACACGATTTGACCAGCGCTGGAAGTGTGAAGTGGTTGAATCTGACAGCACGGCCCCGCATGGACCAGAAGGCAATTAATGCATCTCGGTGAAGGCCATTCTGCGCGTAACACGAAACCAAAGAGGAAAACGATACAACATCCGGGTCGATAATTTCATCGAACACGTCACGGGCATGCGACACCAGGCGATGCTTAGAGTACAGACCGATCAACCGGTTGCAGTGAGGCGGGGCATTACAGATGCCCAATTTGACCAACTGGCCGTGCGACTGGGCGGTTGAACGGAGGGCCAAGTTCGGCGACAGGGAAGGCAGCAGGGGTCTGTACCTTGGCTCAGGGTTGGAGTAGTGGGCTGCCTCATCATCATGAAGCGGTAGAGCAGCGGTGGAAAGGGGAGCAGCAGTGAGAGTGAGAGAACGGCGGTTGGAATGCGAGAGGGGGGCAAGCGTGAGACGCCAAGCCTTCATCTAAGATTCCTCCATCGAAGTAAGATTCATCCACTGAAACATGGTTAATAATTTATTACCGAGTGGCCGGCCCGGAAGTTACCGACCGTTGCTCAGAGTCAGAGGGAAGGACCGGAATATAAAGGCTTAATTGTTTTGTATACCCTCTACTGCGCAGTGGTTTACTGGGCAGTACTCCAATCGTAGGACGTGCTTTGAGATTCGTGCAACTCAATCTCAAAAAGCCCCCCCGCATAATCCACATCGTTGATTCGCAGCAACGGATAAGCACGCGTGGAATTTATAGGGCTGCATAGTGCATACATACGAGTCGAGTCGACTCTGAGTTGAGTAAGGATCGTCTACCGCACTGCACATTCGGCAGCGCGGATCCCACGGTACAGCTTACGTCAGGATTCAGACTCATTACTTTTCACGGATCCCGACGTAAGCTGCACCGTCGGATCCGCGCTGCTGAATGTGCAATGCAGTAGACGATCTCGTTTGACTCTGAGTTGGGCTAGCTCAAACTCTTTATACGAGTTGCTCGAGCAAGCTTACCAAATCAGTTTCGAGCTCAAATCTCAACTTGAACTCGACTTTGAACGAGCTCGTGACTCATGTCGAATAACTTAATTTTTTTGTAAAATCAATAAACAAATATTTTTAGTTCGCAAATATTTTATTTTTTACAATATATTATTTTTATGTAATAAACATAATCTATTAGTGGATAAACAAGAATTATTACTAAGTATTATAAAAATTATACTCAAATATGTCTTAATTGTGAACTAAACATCAATTAGTCTTATATAATATAGCTATGTGGTCGAGTTACGAGTCGAGTTGGGCCTAACTCAAACTCGGATCGTATGTCTATACGAGTTAGAGTGGCTGGCTCGAGTCATTTTAGCTCGAGTTATTACCGAATCGATCCTGAGTCGATCCCGAGCGAGCCACGTGTTACGAGCTTTTTGTGGAGCCCTAGGTGGAAATATTGGTGGCTTGGCGCTAAACGGCGATTATTTCTGTATGTTTGTATTTGGAGGTCATTTTGGTACCGACAACCATTATCTTAATTGAGCGGTTCAAATTTTACGGACAACCGTTATCTTAATCGAGCGGTTCAAATTATACGGATTAAACATTTTAGATACATCACGATCATCCAATTCAAAAAAATAGACGGTCCATATTTTTTTCAATAATTCAACTTGTATTTGTTGTTGGGACGTTGGGACGACTCGATGTTTTATACGTGAGTGAGGTTCATAATTATGTTAAATATGAAATTGAAATTTATACTTGAACTTATAGGTTAATTATATTTTAAATTATATTTTTTGAATTGTACATAATTTAAGTACTGTTTGATATAAGGTTCATTTAACACCGGAGCTATTGCATGTTACAGACAAAATTGTTATGTTTTTGATAAGTGTTTTAAATGAACTAGTGAAAAGCCCATGCCTTGCTTTGGACTGAAATTGTTACTTCTTATAATAAACTTTTAAGATAATATTTAATGGGCCTTAAATTGAGATAATTTATATGAGCCTTTAATTTTAATGGGCCGAGAACGTCAACGGGCATTAAAGTACATCAACGGTTATGATCTATCGAAGAAAATAATCAACAGCTCAGATATGAGGATAGCACTTTCATGTCATTTTTTCCAATATGCTTTTATTATTAAATATAGATTTGACACACTATCAAGTTTAAGAATACTTCTATAATTTTTTTTTCTTTTCTTCTGTTCCAAGTATTTGAATATCAACATTGTCAAAATAGATTTTTGGACATTTTAGTAATGCCAAATCATCGATATTTTTTTGGTTGATTTTATTTTTCTTTTCTTAATGGTTTTGATGAGAGGACCAACTAACCAAGTGTTATTTTTCTTCTTTTTGTCTAAAAAAAAAAATATAGGCCTAGAGGGTACTTAAAAATTACAATCAACTTTGAAAACAAACTTTGATATAATTTAGAAAATGTTCATAATATAAATAAATATCCTATAGGGTATTTAAAATAAATTAATATAGGCCTTTATGGTACACGTCATTAGGATTTAAAAAATGTTTTCAACGAATACTTGATATAATTTTTTATATGAAATATAATTTTCTCATCGTAAATGCCTATCCTATTAATTTAGTAATTATTCTTTATAAAAAAGTCAACTGTCCTCAGGCATAATGTAACATGTAATTTTTAGCTGAAAGTTATGATTTACATAATTAGTAATGTAAGCCACTTCTTTATTAACCTAAACAGTCTGCAATAAACAAAAAAATATTGACAAGTTCTCACAAAGAAATAATGCTTCCTTTTTAATTTGAAAAAGCATAAGGATAAGGATGACAGGTCCTTAACAACTATTGCATTTATAATACTAACAATAAGTTTTCAAATAAATCTAAAAGTTCTTAGAAATTTAAAGAAGTACATATATGAACTTATATATTGATTGTACATAATCCGGAGGTTGTGTTAGAATCCTTTCAAGTAATTATAATTTCACATTTTCAAATTCATTGTCTCTTTCACATTTCTTTGCTTCTTGTTAGAGGTGGCGAAACGTCAAAACCCGATCCGACCCAAAAAACCCGTCCGATCCGACTCGATCCGACCTAGTGTTGTGACAAAACCCGTCGGACCCGTGACCCGCCCGGGCGACCCGTGCCCGTCGCCCGCCCTTACCCGCCCGTGCGAGGGTTCGGACGGGTCGGCCGGGTCGGACGGGTCAAGGGTAAGGGGCGGGTAAGGGTCCGGGTTTTGGATGAAAGAAATAGCACGATGGCTAGAGATGCGGAAATTAAAATTTTTCTAACCAAAGCATGTGCAGTTCAATCAGATCTTGCCAAACGAACGACTTATCGCTGATCTACACAATAACATGCATAGAGAGGCAGTAGTTATTATACCTTTGACGCGTGATTGGTTGCTCTCGGCTGTCCTGTCGCGCGCGTCACCCTTGTCCACCAAAGGGTCGGCCACCACCGTCCGTCTAGGCGAGAAGACGTTGCCGGCGGGTCCTTCGATCTTTTCCTCGCACGAATCTCAACCCTAAACCCTAGGTTTGATAGAGGAGATTTCTCAACACATGAGAGAGAGAGAGGAAGAAAGGTGGCTGGGAAAAACTTACTTTTTCGTGCATGAAACCTTCCCTTTTATACTTGTCAAGAGTGATTAAGGAAACCCTAATCACATACCCCAATCTGCCTTTCTGTCAGGTTGCGTTATAACGCACCCAATATTGTGTTATAACGCAACACCTGACAGAACCAGATTTCTGTCACAGATTCCGTTATAACGTAACATATGTTGCGTTATAACGGAACTGCTGACAGAACCAAATGACAAGTATTCTCTCATATGTTCGAGACATAAGATCAAAACATCATAGCCATGATGATATTCAGGTTATCATGATGCCCAATCAAGCTCAAGTCAGGCCCCGCCTGATTTGACTTATTGCCATCACTCGTTACACGTTCGCCAACGTGACACGAACCTGAACAGGACTAATGGTCGAGAGCCTTTGTAGGTGTGACCTTATAGGGATCTGGATCATGTTGGGTTGCATTAACAGTGATTCTCATCTACCTGTTCAATGCTGATCATCATCAGTGTCAAGCCATCCACGTGACGATCCCCAAATGATACAGACAGTACGCACGTCCACGTAGTATCTTGATCCTGAGTAAGAGTACCTTACTTGTGTTGATTCTATGTCATATGAATATCCAAGATCAGTCCGAGGCAGGATTGTGTCATCCTCACGACTATATCATTTACTTGACGTCCATATAGATTAAACACATGATTAATATTAATCATTGCGCACGTGTGTAATCCATAAAGTCAAGGGGCCCAGAGGATATCATAACTCATCTATGATGAGAGACATTCCAGTATCTTGATCATCCATGATCCAAGCTACCAATTCTACACACCGAACTGGAATCCCTTATGCCACCTGTTACGGTTGGGATAGGAAACTAGTCACAGTGTGCAGTCATGATATTTGATCATGACGACCTCAACCGTGAATCCAACACTGACAAGAATATGAATGACATAACACATTCCTTTTGTCATATTCTTGTCGCGGTCAGTCCAATGCCATGTCACAGAGAATGTGCACATGCATCCATATGATCTAGTTGATAGCCGCGCTATCAATGGGACGTGATACAAACCCATCTGCTAGACTCATATGCTGATCCTATCCGACCAACTAGAGTACCATGCTAGTTATCATAGATCATGGCAGTTTTAGAATTGACGTCATACCCATCATGGCATATCACTTGCTCTTATCGTAAACGACACAAGCCATAACGTAACATCAATTCAAGGAAACTAATGAATAAAACATCCAAATAAGAATAACCATGAACAAGCGAATACCATATATATATAAATATAAATATGTATGTTTCTCTAGTACATAAACACTAACAATCTCCCACTTGGACTAGAGACATCATATCCTCTACGTCCAGTGAAGTGTACCCTAAAACAAAAGTAAAGTACAACCACTACATCATCAGACCCAGCCTACGCGGCGTCGAATGCCCATGGCCGATCTATGAAGATTCGTCTTATCCAAAGACAGTGGCTTTGTTAGCGGGTCAGCTGTGTTGCTGTCCGTATCCACCCTGCTGATTCTCACATCACCTCGATTCACAAAGTCGCGAATCAGGTGATACTTGCGGTCGACATGCTTGCTTTTCTGGTGCGATCTCGGCTCCTTGGCTTGAGCGATAGCTCCGTTGTTGTCACAATAGAGCTCAATCGCCTCAAGTGAACTCGGAACAACCTCAAGTTCTTGCAAGAACTTGCGCAACCAAACCCCTTCCTTGGCGGCTTCGGCTGCGGCTACGTACTCGGATTCGGTGGTAGAGTCTGTCACGCACTCTTGCTTTGAGCTCCTCCAGCTCACAGCGCCACCATTCAACGTGTACACGTATCCTGATTGCGATCGCAAATCATCTTGGTCGGTCTGGAAACTAGCATCCGTGTAGCCCCTGGCTACTAGCTCAGTTTGACCACCATAGATTAGGAGCATCTCCGAAGTATTCCTCAAATACTTTAGTATGTTTTTGACAGCTGTCCAATGCTTGAAACCGGGGTTCGACTGATATCTGCATGTCATGCTCAAAGCATATGCAACATCAGGGCGAGTACAAGTCATGGCATACATGATTGATCCGATCGCTGACGCGTACGGAATCCGACTCATCCTCTCAAGCTCATCAGTCCCTGAAGGACATTGACTCTTGCTTAATTTAATGCCATGAGACATAGGCAGAAATCCCTTCTTGGAATCTTCCATGCCGAATCTCTTCAAGACTTTGTCTATGTAGGTACTTTGACTTAATCCGATAAGTCGCTCAGATCTATTCCTATAGATTCTGATTCCCAACACATAGACTGCCTCGCCCAAGTCCTTCATCGAGAAAATCTTCATCAATGAAGACTTGACCCCGTTCAACATTGGCACATCATTGCCTATGAGCAATATGTCATCAACATATAGGACTAGGAATACGACCGAGCTCCCACTAACCTTCTTGTATACACAAGGTTCCTCTTCGCATTTCTTGAAATCAAATTTCTTGATTTCACGATCGAATCGCAAGTTCCAACTCCGAGATGCTTGCTTAAGTCCATAAATGGATCTCTTAAGCTTGCACACCTTCTTAGCATTTGATGAATCCTCAAAACCCGACGGTTGTACCATGTACAACTCTTCTTCTAAATCGCCGTTTAGAAAAGCAGTTTTGACATCCATCTGCCATATTTCATAATCATAAAATGCGGCAATGGCTAAAAGGATCCGAATTGACTTGAACATGGCGACAGGTGAGAAGGTCTCATCGAAATCGATCCCTTGGATCTGTCGATATCCCTTCGCCACTAGTCTGGCCTTGTACGTAGTCAAATTCCCGTCTTTGTCACTCTTCCTCTTGAAAACCCATTTGTTCTCAATTGGCCTAAAGCCTGGAGGAAGGTCAACCAGGTCCCAAACCTGATTGTCGTACATAGACTGAATTTCGGCTTTCATGGCTTCCAGCCACGAGTCGGAATCTGGTCTGCTCATCGCATCATCGAAGCTCACAGGATCATCAGTATCCAAACTGGTGATCTCATGCAGACCCAACCATCTTTCAGGTTGACGAACCACACGTTGTGACCTTCTAAGAATAACCCTCGGAGGCGGTTGTGATGCTTCTTCAGGTTGTGGCTCAGGCACATCCTGCAAAGGCACTTCCTCGTCTACTCGAGTTTGCACTTCCTCAACCGGAGTCAAGGGTGTGTTCACTTGAGTTTCGGCAGGAATGTCTTCGGCCTCTTCCATCCGCGATGGATCAGGGCTTAAGAAGCTCCCACTAACCCCTGCAACCCTGGGTGGAAAACTCGAGTTTCCATCTTGCAACTCCACTTGAATTTCTTCAAGTTGGACGTTGCTCCCACTACCTTTTCTTGCGAGAAATTCCTTCTCCAAGAACACACCATGACGAGCAACAATCACCTTGTTCTCATTCCGGTGGAAGAAGTAGTAGCCCTGAGTATTTTTGGGGTATCCTACAAAGAAATACTTGTCCGATCTAGAATCGAGCTTTCCTGAGGTTTTATCCTTCCTCACGAACGCCTCGCATCCCCAGATTTTAAGGAAAGACAAGGGAGGCACCCTCCCAAACCATAACTCGTATGGTGTCTTCTCCACGGACTTAGACGGAACACGGTTTAGCATGAACGCGGCTGTCTCCAGCGCATATCCCCAGAACGACGCTGGGAGAGTTGCAGCACTCATCATTGATCGGACCATGTCCATCGATGTCCTGTTCCTCCTCTCGGAAACGCCATTCCATTGAGGAGTCCCTGGCGGGGTCAATTGTGAGACGATCCCACAATCTTTCAGGTAAGAGGTGAACTCAATACTTAGATACTCACCACCGCGATCCGATCGCAAGACCTTGATCTTCTTGTTGAGTTGATTCTCTACTTCGTTCTTAAACTCTTTGAACTTGTCAAAGGTTTCAGATTTATGTCTCATCAGGAAGACATAACCGTATCGACTGAAATCATCAGTGAACGTGACAAAGTACGAGTATCCACCTCGGGCATTAATGCTTAAGGGCCCACACACATCGCTGTGCACTAGTCCCAACAAGTCATTTGCTCTTTCACCTTTCTTCTTGAAAGGCGCCTTAGTCATCTTGCCAAGCAAGCAAGAGTCGCAGGTGTCCAGTGAGTCCATCTCAAACTGGCCAAGAAGCCCCGCTTCTTTCAACCTTTTAATGCGACTCTCATTTATATGACCTAGGCGGCAATGCCACATGAAAGCCTTGCTTCCATTTGAGATCCTTGGTTTCTTGGTTTGTATACTAAGAATAGGCGTATCCAAGTCGAGCAAATACAGACCATCTGTTTTAATACCAGAACCATAATGTAAACCATTCAAAGAAAAATTCATCAAACCTTTCTTAATAGTAAACTCAAAATCATCTGAATCCATACGCGATACAGATATTATGTTCTTAGTAATGCAAGGACAAAAATACACTTCAGATAAATGTAAGATAAGGCCCGTAGGCAAAGATAAATCTACGTCGCCAACATCGGTCGCCGATATAATCGCACCATTGCCGACACGCATCTGTATTTCCCCTTTGCTCAGCTGTCTCCTATTTCTTAGCACCTGCACATTACCAACAATGTGAGCACCTGAACCTGAATCCAAAATCCAGTTCTTAGAAATAGTAGCGAGATGTGTCTCAAAGACATAGATACCTGGTCCTTGGATCAAGTTCTTAGTCTTGAGCTGGGGGCAGTCCCTTCTCCAATGACCCTTGCCATGACACTCATAGCATTCGGCGTCAGCTGGGATTACCTTTGCGGCCTTAGGCTGGTCCGCGACCACGCCCTTGCCCTTGTTGCTCTTCTTGGGCCTAGGCTTGCGCTTGCCCTTCTTGACTTTCTTCCCAGTCTCAGACACGGTGAGGACATTAGAAGGCCCCGCCTTCTTGAAGTCCACCTCCGCTGACCTGAGGAGACCATGAAGTTCGCACAGCGTTTTCTCCATCCCACTCATGTGATAGTGAGTCACAAAGCTGCTGAAGGTGTGCGGGAGAGAATTGAGCACGATATTCACGGTGTGATCCCTAGGGAGAGGCGCGCCGAGCCTTTCCAGCTGCTCAGCGTAGCTCATCATCTTAAGCATGTGAGCCGATACAGAACTCCCCACAGACATTCGGCAGTTGACAAAAGAAGTCAACACGTTGTAACGCTCGACTCGCAACTGCTCAGCGAACAAGTCCGCGAGCTGTTGCATAATCTTGTGCGTAGGCATGTCCTCGAACCGCCTCTGCAGCTCAGGATCCATGATCGCGATCAAGAGAGTCCCAACGTCCAACTCGTCTGCCAGGTGCGTCTGCACCGAGACGTAAGCCGGATTCTTAGCCATGACGGCCGGGTCAGTATCCGTGGCCGCCTTCTCCACTATGAACTCCGGAGGCATTTTCTCGCCCTCCGGTAGGGGAGTAGTCAAGACGTACTCCTTCCTCTCTCTCTTCAGAACATTCCTGAGGTTCCGGAGCCAATCAGAGTAGTTGGCACCGTCGGAACGGAGAGGATTGCGGTCCAAGACTGGACGCAGGGAGTTCGTGTTAGCCATGTCTACAAAAATTACCACAAGAGAAAATCGCAGTTAAGTTCATGAAATTCATTTTTGTTTTTAAGAAAACAACTTCCACCATAGTTTGTAAAGTTCGTCCAATTACCATAGTAGGTCCAAGATCCATATTTTCAGTTAAGTTGTCCAGCGGCGGCTAGGTATTACAATTTAACCTATTTTAGGTAGACCACGCCGGGTCAATCGTGCCGCGCACGACTCTTGGCGCATCAAGGTCCGCGACCTCGATGCTATCCCCAAAGCCAGCGTCGGCATGACCTTTGCCAAGTCGTAACCTCTCCTTATTTGGTTCGGCACGCACGGCGTACCCCACGACCCGTCACTCCCTCAATTCGACTTCCTACTTAATTCGGTCAAGTCTCCAAGAGCTCGTTTAGGGAGGTGGATAAGGAAGGCAACGGGAAATTGCACTTGGGTTGGTTGGACTAATGCAGGTCAAATTGCGAGTTGGTGGGGCATGATAAAACCGAATACCATACTTATTTATTCTACGACTCAATCATAGCAATAAATTCACAACAATCTCAAACAACTGACAAGCATTTAGGGCATACAAGCCCCGCGAGATATATGGCCCCGCTCCAAGCTCCATCCGCCGAGATCGCGCGAGTTCTAAGCTTGGTACCTGTTTTTTCCATTCCCATATCCTAACTAGAAATAAAACTATTCCTTAAAGCGATATGAAATGAAAAACATATATTAATGCTACCCAATTAACCCTTGGGGCACGCAGGCCTCAAATTAATTAATTAACACATTAATATACCACGGGGCACCGAGGCCGCATTACAAACATTCACAAACAATCAATACATCACACAAGGCATTGATCTTTGGCCATATATCCCGCACCTGCAAACATTCTCATACACACATACAAGACATTTTGCAAGTAGAGTAATCAGATCTAATCAATTTATAAACAAGTAATAATCATTAAGCAATAACTAATTAAATTCAGCCTCTGTCACAGGTTGCGTTATAACGCAACAGATGTTGCGTTATAACGGATCTCGCCGGATCAGTCTGCAAAACCGACAGTTGCGTTATAACGCAACAGAGAGTTGCGTTATAACGGAACCTCTCTGTTTTCAGACCCTGCCCCTTACCGTTTCGATCCGCGATCAAAACCGTCACTTTGTACGATCCAAACACATCACAAAACATGTCAATCAAGTACTGTGACATCCTCAAATTTATTAAAAAATTAATCTAAGGCCTTGAGGGCACAATTCAATCAATTATCTACTCTAACAATTATTCACGTGTTTATCAAATCGATTAATCTCAATTACAAGGCATAATATCGCCTCAAAGCAACAAATCAGTTCAAGTTTGGCCAACCTTGGCTCTGATACCACCGAAAGAAATAGCACGATGGCTAGAGATGTGGAAATTAAAATTTTTCTAACCAAAGCATGTGCAGTTCAATCAGATCTTGCCAAACGAACGACTTATCGCTGATCTACACAATAACATGCATAGAGAGGCAGTAGTTATTATACCTTTGACGCGTGATTGGTTGCTCTCGGCTGTCCCGTCGCGCGCGTCACCCTTGTCCACCAAAGGGTCGGCCACCACCGTCCGTCTAGGCGAGAAGACGTTGCCGGCGGGTCCTTCGATCTTTTCCTCGCACGAATCTCAACCCTAAACCCTAGGTTTGATAGAGGAGATTTCTCAACACATGAGAGAGAGAGAGGAAGAAAGGTGGCTGGGAAAAACTTACTTTTTCGTGCATGAAACCTTCCCTTTTATACTTGTCAAGAGTGATTAAGGAAACCCTAATCACATACCCCAATCTGCCTTTCTGTCAGGTTGCGTTATAACGCACCCAATATTGCGTTATAACGCAACACCTGACAGAACCAGATTTCTGTCACAGATTCCGTTATAACGTAACATATGTTGCGTTATAACGGAACTGCTGACAGAACCAAATGACAAGTATTCTCTCATATGTTCGAGACATAAGATCAAAACATCATAGCCATGATGATATTCAGGTTATCATGATGCCCAATCAAGCTCAAGTCAAGCCCCGCCTGATTTGACTTATTGCCATCACTCGTTACACATTCGCCAACGTGACACGAACCTGAACAGGACTAATGGTCGAGAGCCTTTGTAGGTGTGACCTTATAGGGATCTGGATCATGTTGGGTTGCATTAACAGTGATTCTCATCTACCTGTTCAATGCTGATCATCATCAGTGTCAAGCCATCCACGTGACGATCCCCAAATGATACAGACAGTACGCACGTCCACGTAGTATCTTGATCCTGAGTAAGAGTACCTTACTTGTGTTGATTCTATGTCATATGAATATCCAAGATCAGTCCGAGGCAGGATTGTGTCATCCTCACGACTATATCATTTACTTGACGTCCATATAGATTAAACACATGATTAATATTAATCATTGCGCGCGTGTGTAATCCATAAAGTCAAGGGGCCCAGAGGATATCATAACTCATCTATGATGAGAGACATTCCAGTATCTTGATCATCCATGATCCAAGCTACCAATTCTACACACCGAACTGGAATCCCTTATGCCACCTGTTACGGTTGGGATAGGAAACTAGTCACAGTGTGCAGTCATGATATTTGATCATGACGACCTCAACCGTGAATCCAACACTGACAAGAATATGAATGACATAACACATTCCTTTTGTCATATTCTTGTCGCGGTCAGTCCAATGCCATGTCACAGAAAATGTGCACATGCATCCATATGATCTAGTTGATAGCCGCGCTATCAATGGGACGTGATACAAACCCATCTGCTAGACTCATATGCTGATCCTATTCGACCAACTAGAGTACCATGCTAGTTATCATAGATCATGGCAGTTTTAGAATTGACGTCATACCCATCATGGCATATCACTTGCTCTTATCGTAAACGACACAAGCCATAACGTAACATCAATTCAAGGAAACTAATGAATAAAACATCCAAATAAGAATAACCATGAACAAGCGAATACCATATATATATAAATATAAATATGTATGTTTCTCTAGTACATAAACACTAACATTGGACCTCGCCCCCCGTAACCCGCCCGCCCGTCTAAACCCGTGCCTGCCCGTACCCGTTGCCCGCCCTTACCCGCCCTTCGGACCCGTCGGACCTGTGCCCGTTCGACCCGCCGCACCCGCCCCCCCGACCCGTTTGACCCGCCGCACCCGCCCCCACCTGCCCCCCCAACCCGGGCGACCCGAGTGACCCGCCCGAGCCGACCCGCCGGACCCGTCCGAAACTTAAATTTTGAAAAATTCCCCCCCAGCCGAATGGCTAGTTTTTTTTGAATTTCTCCCCCACCAATTCACACCTATAAATACACCCATACAATTAAAGTTTCGGGTTTTTAACGTTATTCGGAGTTCGGATTCTAAAAAAAACTTTGTTTTAAAAATTTATTTCGTTTTTTTTTGTTTTTTAAACTATTATGTTCTAAATAAATTATTTTAAACATTTCCTAAAAAAATGTAAAAAAAGAACACGCCGGAATCCGCCCGAAAACGCCGGAAAATGTCGGAAACCGCCAGCGATTCGCCCGAAGCCGACACGACCCGCCTCGCCCCCCACCCGCCCCCCGCCCCCCGCCCGCCCTTGCCCGCCCGTGCCCGTCCTCGCCCGAAGGGCGAGGGGCGAGTAAGGGCGAGGGTTTTTCCCCTCGCCCGTCGGACCCTTCGCCCGTCGGACCCTTCGCCCTTCGGACCCGTCGCCCTTCGGACCCGTCGCCCGCCGGACCCTTCGCCCGTGGGACCCTTACCCGCCCGTTTGTCACAACACTAATCCGACCCGACCTGGCATTTTTCAGAAAATCAAATTGACCCGATCTGACCCGATCTGACACGAACCCGACCCGAGATCAAATAGCATCCAATCCAACTGAAATCAACATACGATCCAAACAAAGTAAATATTAAAATTGACCCGACTCCTTAAAAAAAATGAGAGATGGTGGACCATTTGGTTCACTTTAATAAAAAAAAATTAAAATTGACCCGACCCGACCCGCCCATCACCGACCCGACCCGATCTGAGATATTCCAGAAGGTCAAATTGACCCTACCTGCCCGCCTGATTTGCCACCTCTACTTCTTGTGCATAAGAATTGTCAAAAACTCAAAATAAAAAAATTATAGGGCAAAAAGCGAAAATCTTCCGAGTAAACTTCTAGAAGCAGCCATCCAGCTATCGTCTATCGAGGTACGGCCGCCTGACCAGCTGAGTACTTCGTCTTCCTTTTTTATTTAATCTTTTCTTTTCATTTACTACCAGTTGAGTACTTTTTTTCTTTTCTTTTATTCAGGAAGAACCAGTTGAGTACTATATACTACTCTCCGAGTTGCCTTGCCTGGCATCTGCCACGTGTCCTAATCCTCTCCCCAATTCCCAAAACACCCCCAAAAGGAATCTCACAACACCACCCCTTTCTGACTTTCTCAGCATCAACCCACAAGGGCAATTACGTCATTGCACATTCCCTGCAGGTGAAACCTCCACCTAGTGAAGGCCGTTTCCCGACCGGCCTCTCTTACTCTTCCCCCCCTCCCCCACTCTTCTCGCGTGTTCTACCGTGTTCCCGTCTCCAGCCATCATCTCCTTTTCCTTTTCCCCAATCCGCTTGCGCTGCTCACCTGCTCAACAAAAAAGAAAAAGGAAAAAGGAAAAAATTGAGCGAAAGATGCGACCGAAGACGGGAGACGAGTTGATCCGGAGGAACACCAGATCCGACCTCCCCATCCCGCTCCACCTCCCTCTCTTCTTCCTCTTCATCCCCACCTGAAAAGAAACACAAATAACCAACCACTACTCCTCAGCTAGCTCATCCATTCCCCACCGTCCGATCGGCATCATCCGTACTCCGATCGATATTGCTCGCTCGTTTTATTAAGGAATCTGTTCTCCACTTACTTTCCTCTTGATTGTTATTATCATCATCATCATCCTGCGTAGTTTAAATAAATCTCCACCGTCCGTTTCGTCGATGCTCTGATTCGTGCCGGACCTGACCTGATCTGAGTTTGCTTCTTCTCCAAGGAACTTGCAATTCATTTCAATCTGTGTAGAATCTTGAATTCAGCATGGCTGAGATGTGTAACATCGCGACGGTACTGTCGATTGATCTGCTGGCGCAAGTGCTGGACCAGGTGCACGAATCGAGGGACCTGAAGGCGTGCCGGTTGGTCAGCCGGGCGTTCCTGCAGGCGGAGCGCATGCACCGCAAAGCCATAAGGCCGCTGCGGCTCGGCCCACTGCCCGTCCTGCTCCGCCGGTACGCCACGTCGCTGCTGTCCCTGGATCTGTCCAGCGTCCCCTCGCTCGATGATACGGCGCTCTCGGTTTCGATCCCAAACCCTAATAACTTGCAGTCGGTGTGCCTTGCCCGTGCCAGTGGTGTCACCTGGCGTGGCCTGGTAATGCCAATTTTTGTTTGTTATCTATGAAAATTTGAATGTGTGTTGCATCCAGTAATGTAGTTTATATGCAGTAACTCATGAATTTGCTTGACTGTGCCGGAAGAATACCCAATCTGATATGACCATGGTTATCAAACCAGTAAATGGCTTAGTTGTAAATGATTACCTTTTGTGAGTTAAAGTGTGTTGTTAGTTTGTGCATCTTAAGTTTGCCGATCGTTTTCCAGGAAGTTCTGGTGTCAGTGTGCCCGAAGGTTGAGGCAATCGACATCTCGTACTGTGTGGGGTTTGGTGATAGGGAAGCTGCAGCAATTGCGAAAGCAAGTGGGTTGAAGGAACTGAAGATCGACAAGTGTCTGGAAGTGACTGACGTTGGATTAGCCAATGTGGCGGTTGGCTGTAGCGGCCTGGAAAGGCTTGGGATCAAGTGGTGCCGTGAGATAAGCGACATTGGCATTGATTTGCTTGCCAAGAAGTGCCTTCAACTGAGAGAGCTTGACATCTCATACCTCAATGTATGTTGTTCATACTGATCATATTGTTCACAAGTGAATCACCCTTTGTTGCACTTTTTGCATGGGTAAATATTTTATATAGACTGGTGAAGAAAAGTGTAAAAAGGAATCAGACTGTCAGACAGTAGCACAGTATAAAAACAGTTGTTGGAAAGGAAAAAAATCCAAGCAAAGACAGAAGCAAGATAAACTGATAAAATATGGGCTTAATTTCTTAGATGTGCAATGCTACTCTAGTTTGTATATAATTCTTGCTTTCCTTAAAAGTATTCTTCCATAAGTTGGGTTCTATGGATTATGATGTAATGAAAATTTTCTTGGTCTCAGGACCATATGAAATCTGCATGTCAAATCTTTTGAAATTAAGGTCACTTTTGGTCTTCAACTACCAGGTTGGAAATGAATCCCTGAGATCAATAGCCTCTCTAGCAAAGCTTGAAAAATTGGCACTGGTTGGATGCCAGTACATAGATGATGAAGGCTTGTACTACCTCAGTAATGGAAATTGCTCACTGCAGGTGATTATTGTTTTTATCATCAATATTTTCTTTTTCACTTTTCCCAGTCTCAATTTACTGAAATGAATGGAATTGAGCCTTTGTATTTGGCATGCCAGTCTCCAAAGTGAACCAATGCTGATTTCTCCCAATAATTTTGGCTTTGTCTATTGGAATTTTAAAATGGTATCATTCTGGAAATCTGCAATTGTCCCTTCTTTGAATGATTTCGTATTTGTGGAGGAACTAACACTATATTCATTGTCTTGATCAGTTTGTTGCCTTTGGCAATATGCCATATTTTACTGATGTTTGTCTTGGCTACTAATAGCAGTTCTGCCAGTTATACCAATAACGACGACTACGCGGGGCGGGGGGGGGGGGGGGGGGGGGGGTGTATATTGTCGACAAATAACCAAAACTGATTGAATGAATGATATGTGACTCCAATTTTGACCCAAACACAAATTAAAAAAGAAACACCAAAGATTTTAATAGCAAAGTCAATGGTTTGGAACCTTTATGTGCTCATCCTGTAAAATCAATCTACTGGGAAACAATACTAATCACAATACTGGAGTATGATCGTAGTTACCACTTTACATAGAGTAACTCTTTGTTGGAAGAAATTCTGGCTTTTTAATCTGTGCTGAATCAGCTTATAAGTTCCCCTTGATGCAGAGCATTGATGTGTTCAGATGTGAGAATGTGACTTCTACGGGGCTGACAACGCTAGCTGAAGGACATCAATGTCTTAGTAAGATCAATGCTGGCAATTGCGGTACTGTGAGTGAAGAGTTACTATTTATTCTCCTTCATATTTTTGCTGATGGATTATTGCATAGGATATACTTCAAAAGGAATTAACGCTGGTCAGCTTGATTGGTTCTTTAGTGTTGGATCAATATTAAAGTAGGTCTTTTGTATTGATTAATATTAATGTTCAATTAATGTAAGTATAGAACTGCTCTCCAAATTATGAAGTTATTCTTAATGAGATCGTTACCTTCTTTGTTTTGGTCCAAATGCTCATTTGAGGCTTAGTCCATGTGAGCTCAAATGATTTGTATGTAGTACCATGCAATAGCCATGTGCTTTGCACAGATGAAAACAGGAATTAGCAGGGGAAACTAGGAGTGTTTATTGATGTGCAGAATGAGTTGACCATCTTATTTATGTGAGCTAACTGGTTATTGCCGGTACCTCCGGATATATTTATCGTCAGTTTATTGTAATTTCTACTTTTTTAGAATCTCATCTCTCTCTTGTTTTTAGGTGTTAACCTCAACCTTTGTTTCTAAGTTGTGCTTGCTTGGAGATACCTTGAACGTACTGCAACTGGATGGATTGCAACTCCCAATCTCAGCTTTAGCAACAATAGGCTCAAGCTGTAGAAATCTATTGGAAATTGGGTTGAGCAAATGCGATGGTGTGACCGATGAAGGCATTTCACGGCTCGTGGAAGGATGCTGTGATCTATTGACAATTGACCTGACATGCTGTGGTTTGCTCACTGATAAGTCTCTCTTTTCCATTGCGGCCAACTGTAAGGGTCTTGAATGCCTTCGACTTGAGTCCTGTGTGTTGATTTCAGAGAAAGGTCTCGACCAGGTTGCGACTTGTTGTACTCGTCTCAAGGAGATTGATCTCACTGATTGCAATGTTACCGACAATGGTATAGTAGGAACTTTCAGTAAAAATTTGTATTTATTTATTTCTTTACTTTAATCTTCCTGATCATGACATACAGATGGCCAAACATAATATTTATTACAGAGCAGGAACTTACCAAAACGCATAGAAATACATGACAAATTAGAATTTGTGTTCCATATTGGGTAGAATAGACATTCTAATTTAGTAATTTTACACTTTGATCCTGTTGTTGCAATACTGTTTTATCTTTATTTTTGTTTTAAATCTGATATGTCTGGTTTATTGCTCTTTGATTGTTCTTTTTACTGAATTTAATTTAATTTTTTTTTTGGTTGCAATTCTCAGCACTGGAGTCTTTGTCAAGATGCTCAGAACTCCTTGTTTTGAAGTTAGGCCTTTGCTCCGGTGTATCTGACATTGGTGTTGCATCTATTGGAAGCAAATGTACAAAGCTTTTAGAGCTTGATCTCTATCGGTTAGTTAACTTTCACCAAAAATATATAGTGTTCTGAACGTTCCAATATCACTGGGTACATATATGCTTGATAAGTTCAGAGACCCTTTTTAAAGTTGACGGACCTGCACAATGAAGACCCTATTAATCAAAATTTCGGGCCCTAATATGTAACACCATATGAGAATTATATTAGATTTGGGCCATTGACTTCGTTATAAAATCAATCTGAAGTAAACTAGCATAAAGCCAATTTAGTAGTCCCCAATTTGAGTTTTCCATTACATATTTAAAAAAATGCCAAAAAGATTGTAAAGAGAATAAACAACGAGTAAGGAAAATAGATGGTCAAACTTGTATAAGAATCATCCATACAAGCGAACATTCTATTAAAATATTAAATCGTCTTCTTGTATATCTCAAGTTCTCAACAATTGGTTCATCTCTCTTGGGAACAGGTGCACTTCTGTTACTGATGATGGCCTGGCTGCCATATCCAATGGATGCAAGAGAATGAAAAAGTTAAACCTATGCTATTGCAACAAGATCTCTGACACTGGACTGGCTCATCTACGGTCGTTGGAGGAGCTGTCAGACCTTGAATTAAGAGGCATGGTTCGAATTACTAGCTCGGGCCTCACTGCCATGGCCATGGGCTGTCGAAATCTCACTCACTTGGATCTTAAGCGCTGCTATTCAATTGATGATGCTGGCATGTGGGCCCTTGCACGATACACAGAAAACCTTAGACAGGTAATTTGGGTAATGAAATTAGTGGGTTGGAGTAGATAGCATTGCTACATCACACCTTATTGTGAAGTACTGATTCCGTGCACTTTTGTGGTTTTATTTAAGTGTTTCTTCGAACAGCGAGTGAGCACATCCTTTGAATAATAACCTTGAAAAAAAATCATCAAAGTCCAGTGTGCTCAAACTCGAATCATTCTTACTAACATCTGAGAACTGGTATATGCAGCTGACAATATCATATTGCACTGTCACGGGCCTAGGTTTATGCCACCTCCTGGGGTCACTGAGGTGCCTCCAAGACGTGAAAATGGTGCATATGTCATGGGTCTCGATTGAAGGGTTTGAACTTGCACTTCGAACCTCATGCGGGAAGCTCAAGAAGGTCAAGCTACTTAGTGGGTTGCGAGATGTTCTATCGCCTGAGCTGCTTCAAACCCTGCAAGCACGCGGGTGTCGCATCCGCTGGGTCAACAAGCCTCTTGTTTTCAAAGGTTAAAGATTTTAATGGCTGTGTATTGCTCGTTTGCTTCTTTCCATGGTGTTCTACACTTTCTGATTGACCGAGTTTTCTTTGTCATGTTCCGGTGTGGTTCTATATATTCTTTTGCTACCTCGTTTCGGCCTGTTGGGTAAACAGGCCTGGGCACTTGACAAGCGGATGCTAGCTCCTATTGTCGAATAAATTGTTTTTATCCAATGCTGTGTTTTGCCATTTTTAAAGTGATATGCATTTGAGCAAATCCTTTGTATGTTATTGTAGCATATTCACATTTTTTTTTTCCTTGATTTTGTGGCTTCGGCTGCAAGTGATTGATTGAGTTTTGTCTATGAAGAAATAACTTCATTGGTAAAAGCTAATGAATACCGGTGTTAGTACCTGTGTAATTCCATCTCCCATCTTGATTCTTGCAGCAGGATAAGAATTGGAGTTATAGCTTTATCTCCATTATCCCTATCAAACGAGTAATTGAAACTCTGTTTGTTACTTTACTGGATTGAAAGAACCGGGCTTTGATCGGGTAACGCTCTCCCTGTGGGAGGTTGTAGGTTCGAAACCTAGATGAGGGGAGGGCTTTATAGACATTTAAATTTGAGTGACTTGACCCTCATTTTTTATCTCAAAAAAAAATTTCGTGGATCGAGGGGAGGAGTCTGCTCATGGCTTATGTGATATATGCTTGCTCAAATTTGTTTAGTCGTTGTTTCACAAAACATAATAATTTTGTTTGATATGAAAAGATATAGCATTATTTATTTATTTTACTTTCTAACTTTCATGAGAAAAAAAAAATGTCTGCCTAAAGAAAAATTTTTCGTTATCTTTTACTTGCTATTAAACAACAGTAATGGTGATGATAATAAAAACATTGAAAAGTAACAACAATGACGACGACAGAAACAATAATATAATGCAAACTGATGTGAACTAGTTAAAACAAAATATTATACTAAGATATATATACTTTCTTATTAGAGTCGTAGGTAGCGACCACCTTTTCATCTATCCACCGGTCCACCGTATTTTGGATGAACAAATATCATTTTTCAGTAAATATTTATATTTTTCCGATCAACATATATTATTTTCTAGTAAACAGATACACTACGGTTTTTAGTAAACATTTATGCAACTGTAACAAGCATATGAGTGTACGTAGATGTGTCAGATTGTAAGAGAAGAATAAATGAGTGACTTACTTTATAGAGGTGAACTCTACGGGTGCGTTTGGATGGTGCAAGGATTAGTGCAAGAGTAGTGATATTTGGGTTAGTGATTGAGAGTAGTGTGAGGTTAGTGCCAACTCGGGAAACGTGTGAGTAGAACTAACTTTATACTATTCCGGTTAGTAAAATGTTGTTTGGATGATAACTTTTGAGTAGTGATGGTGGGAATTAATAGAACATTGGATTATTTTTTTTTCCAACCAACTCTTATTTTGATCCTAATTTATTACATCTGAAATTTACAGTTTGTTATATTAATATTTTTCTAACCGTTAGAGAAAATTTTTTATTTTTTATTTTAATATTAATTTTGTTATATCTGAAATGTATTAACCCATACCATTTTTTTTTTTCAAAATTGACACTTTTGGTTCATCATGAATTAAACCCGATTTTAATATTACAAAACAAATAACATAAATGGCTCCCAATTGAAATTATACACATTCTAACTCCTTCATCCTCCAATAAAAAAAGGGAAGTGAGATATATTATTTTTTTTTACTAACCTCACAAAGGCACTACTCCACTAAACCAACAATCCATTGGTTTAGTAGAGTAGTGCTGTGTTCAAAATGAATCTCTCATGGAGTTCAATTGATTTCATTAGAAATGACATAAAAAGAAATGATTGTGAATTGAATTTTTGTGTTCAACACAAAATTAAAATATAATTGAATTCTTTTCTTTTTTGTGATCAAAATGATTCAAATACAAAGGAATGAGATTCTATTTTATATAACATGACATTTTTACCCTTAAAACCAAATAAAGGTTATTTTCATCTCATATGAATATGTGCTGCCAATTTTTATGCTTACAACGAAATATAATTAAAAAATTAGTGATTTTAACCAAACTATTGATTTTAATCAAAATTACTACTGACCAAAATTACTCCTAACAAAAATCAGTACCGAGCACACAAAATAAAATCAAAGAGCAGTAATTAATGTGGTTACTGGTGTCAGAATACTTGACTTAGAAAGCATACTACACACATATCACCACTGTAACATTTTGCCTCACAGTGAGTATACTTTGCTAAAAAAAAATGGTCACTATTAAGTTGCATATGGCTATAAGCTAGAGGCCAAAAGCAAGAGTCAAAGCTTTTCTTTACCAACTTGGTACTGTGCTTCCAAATCCTTAAAGAAGAAAGGAAAATTCACACCAAGCCAACAGGAAAATCAACAAAGAGTAGGGAGATGATCGTTGGGAGCGAGCAACCAGGTGAGGGACTACCGGACAAGCGTTGGCAATGATCGAGCACTGCCAGGTAAGAGCAACCACTTGATGCTCGGTGGAAGGAAGTCAGGGAGGGAGGAGATAAGAGTAGGGAAGAGGGGTCTTTTATCGATCAATAAAAAGAGGGCAAAATTGGTATCGTAAAATAGGGTTTCTCCCTCAGAATGAAATCGCGGCAAATCCCTCCGATTTTCACAGGAAAATTTGGAGCAAAAATTTTCCACCAAATCGTTCCAAATGAAGTGAATTCTCGCTCGTGCCTTTCATTTTGAGCAGGGAACTAGAATCCCATTTCTTGTTTAATGGGGATGAATTCATATTGAGCACGGTACTAACTAATCGGGAGCTAACTCAAACTTCTATTTTATATTTAGATGTCACAAAACTTTAGATTAGCAATGCTACTCTAAAAGTAGTGCTAATCTTGTACATCCAAACACACCCTACATGTTTTCCTTCTTATTATGGTAGTCGAACGGTACGAGATTCTGTCTGATATGGTCTAAAAACATACGAGCGGTAAAAAAGCACGAGAAAGTCATTTAAGACTTCATTATTCATACAAGATTTCAGGTCTTCGGTTATGTAATATGTGACATACACTGACACAGTCAAGATTTGAGGTGAAAATCAGATTTCCTTCAGGAACAGAAATTTTGCTTCACTTCTGTGTAGGCCCTGATTTTTTTTTTTTTTTTTTTTTGCACAAACATATACTTAAAAAAATGCTTGTCCACAAAATATTTTCAAATATATGCTTATTTTATTACAAATTGACGAAATTATGCAACCTAATTTGAAAATTTTTTACAAAAAATATGGATTCGTATTTTTTGTCTTGTCATACAAATCTAGACCCGTTCTCCAGTCTGGCACTGCCCCGTATGGGTCCAAAATTTGTGGGATTAACTAGTGAAGTAGACATATGTAACAGCCATTTAAGACTTAATTAACCGGCATTAATAAAGATTCAAGGCGTCATTAACTTTAAGCGGTATTAAACTATTAATAAAGGTTAATGACTTTTTCAAGTCCTCAGTTACGTAAACTATGACGTACATGGTCAAGATATGACAATTTGACTGTGATGTATTTTAAAAATTCTGTTTTGAGCTCTATGCAAATTTAATTACCATGGCATCAATCGTTATCAATAGATGATCAAAGTCTGTGTTTATTCAATGACCTAGCTACTAATTGATTATCCAATATTAATTGTTCCTCGCTTCTTCAGTGGAGTTCATTTTTGACTAGTTATTTTCATTTTCAAGTACACATATGCATGGGACCCTTGCTCATTGATATGTACTTTGATAGTGAGAAATAATAATAATAAAAAAACAGTTGATTATTAGCATTAAATTTCATTTGCTTTCAATCACTTGAAACATTTCCTTCTACAAGAATTTGATGCTGAAAAAAAAAAAAAATCTGATTTGGTAATGTATGCAAAAAACATATAATTAACCTTGGTCCTCAATATATTTGCCTATAATTGACCACGTGGTAATAATTTGCAGTTATGCTAATTAATTAGTTTGGTAGCTTTTATATATATATATATCAAAAAAGTTGGCTGCGCGCCTTAACAAAAATGAGACGTGTTTTCATTTTCTTCAATTAAATTGGCAATGGTATTTAAAATTCTACAACTATTAATCTAGATAGGAATTAATAATTCAATCTTATGAATTTATTTCAAGAGGAGTGCCCATTTCACTTGTTTCCAATTTATTTAGGGTATGCTCCATAAGGGGGAGGGGAGGGGAGGGGAGGACTGACCAAGTTTTGAGTTACCTGCTCAAGGTTATGTTATTGGCTCCACAACTACAATTACTAGAGAGGAGAGGAGGGTAACAAGACACAAATTATAATTATGGAGCAGCTAACATGACCTTGGACATTTAATTCTAAACTTGATCAGCCCTCCCCTCCCCTTTTCCTTCTAGAGCAGACCCTTAATCATCATAAAGTTCTCTGTTTTATGTTAATTTATTAATATTAGGAGTGTAGAATTGGACCTTGACTAATCAACACGCCATGTGTTTATATAAACTGGATTGATGCAGCAAGCATGTCTTCATCCTCCAACAATACATCCAACTGCATACTTTGCTGAAGCTCAGATATCTTAATCACTTCCCTCAAAGCTCTCTAGCTAGGCAAGTGAAGATTTCTAAAACAAAACAAAAGAGGAAAGAAAATAGAAATAGGATAAGATGAGGGATGAAGAGGCTGGCAATCAAGCACAGGAGAGGAAGCCAAGAGGATGGAAAACCATGCCTTATATTTTAGGTCTTTTTCTCTCTCTCTCTCAAATTGCCATTATCACAACATCCAATAATACACAATCAACTGATGTTTATGTATGATTTAAATATGTGTATAAGCATAACTGATTTAAACATCTTGTGTCCATTGAAAATGCATCCATATGTCCATAGACACAGTCGGAATGTAACAAGTACATCCGATTTGGTAACAGATAAATCTGATTTTGTAACCTGTGGACGCTAGGTATTACTCATTTAAATATGTATCGTACTTGTGTGTTTTCTTTTTCTTCTATCTTCCCTTACAAATTTCTCTGTTTAACATTCCTTTTGGGCATTGTTTGCAGCGAATGAGACGGCTGCGAAGATTGCAATATATGGCCTGACCGCGAACTTGCCAATCTATTTTACGGAGCACTTCAACATGACTCTAATCACTGCAAACAATGTGTCGAACATCTTTAGCGGATGTTTCAACTTCTCGCCACTCGTCGGAGCGTTCTTCTCTGATTCTTACCTCGGTCACTTTCGAACCATCGTATACTCCTCATTTGTCAATCTCCTGGTACGTAATCAAGACGACGCTATTCATATGTTACCGTTACATACTTTCGTAGCACTTTCAAATTGGCATCTTGTTATGTTCGAACGTCAATGTCGCAGTTCTGAATTACAAACTAAATTGTTTTTCTTTATGTCTAATTTTCAGGGCATGGTTCTTCTGACTCTGTTGACATCAGTGCCTGGTCTGAAGCCTCCAACTTGCAGTGCATCGGATCAAGAACTCGGTAATTGTGCCGGGGCATCGAGTTTTCAACACGCCATTCTCTACATCTCCTTAGCTTTCTTGGCAATTGGATACGGAGGCATAACCCCGAGTAGCGTGCCTTTCGGATCGGATCAATTCGACAAGACCGACAAGAACTACAAGAAGGAGATCAAGAGTTATTTCAACTGGTACTATGCCATGACCGTGGCTGCCATTTTCATCGCCTACACCATCATTGCGTATTTACAAACTGAAGTCAGTTGGCCTATCGGGTTCGGCGTTCCAGCTGGCTTGATGGCTGTATCGATTGTTGTGTTCTTTATCGGCACAAAATTGTATGTTCATGTGGTCCCAAAAGGAAGCGTGTTCACAAGTATTGCGCAAGTTTTGGTTGCATCAGTTTTGAAAATAAAACTCAGGCTTCCGTACCCGGATGATGTTGATCAGCAACAGAAAGAACTTTATGATCCCCCGATTGATGCCGGGAAGCTCAAACTCCGACTCACTAAGCAATTCAAGTAAGCTAATTACTTACATTTCTTACTTCTTAAATCTATAATACAAGATGTATACTAATTTGAATATTCCATTTGAAACCTAAAATCAAAAAAGATTTAATCTTTAAATTTTAATTATATCGTTCGTAGATTCCTTAACAAAGCGGCTATCATCAGAGAAGGCGACATTGATCAAGAAGGTTCTCCGAAGAACAAGTGGGCATTGTGCAGCATACAGAGCATAGAGGAACTAAAATGCCTGATTAGAATCGTACCGGTGTGGGTATCGGGAGTGATCTACTTTGTCGTGCTGACGCAACTATTCAACTACTCGTACATTCAAGGAGTGTACATGTACCACAAACTCGGACCCCATTTCACCATGCCGCTAGCCTCCGTCTCCGCCATATGCTACCTTGCTTTAACAGTATCTGTCGCTCTCTACGACTTGATCCTTGTCCCTCTGGTAACTAAAATCACCAAGATAGAAGGCGGCATCACTGTTTTACAGCGACAAGGGATCGGGATTGTTTTTGTGATCATATCGAATGTCGTAGGCGCATTGGTGGCTAAGAAGGTCCAAGATTCGCCCCTGTCAAGCGACGGTACCTCATCTCTGTCGGTGTTCTGGCTTGCGCCGCAGCTCACCTTGCTCGGGGTCTCGCAAGCATTCTCAGACGTGGGGCAGCTCGAGTTCTACAACACGCAATTCCCAGAGCACATGTCTGCGTTAGCCACAGCGGTCTTCTACGCCAGTATGGCGTGTGCGAACTACTTGTGCACGCTCATGGTGAACATGGTGGACAGCGTCACGAGCAAGCACGGGAACCGATCCTGGTTAAACGACGAAATCAATCTCGGAAGGCTCGATCTCTTTTACTACGCAGTTGCCGTCCTCGGAGTTGTGAATCTGCTTTTCTTCCTAATCTGTGCCTATTTCTATCAATACAAGGATATGAAAATCGGTAGCGAATCGATCAGCGATTCTGACTATAATGAGATCAATGGATTGGACATTGATGAGTTCCATCAACAGCTGCAAGAACACTAGGGGATGATCCTTTAACTCAATTTCATGCTATATGGACTTGTTTGATTTGGATTGCTAGAGAATATAATTTATTTGTTCTGCAGCATATTATCATGTGATTTATGCACATCATTTTTTTTTTCTTTTTCCAATGTATTTAACACCACTTATTATGAATTTATTTATTTATTTTTAACTGAATAAAGGAAATTCTCCAGCCCTTTTTCATAAATTCAAGATGGTGCTATATTTCTAACCACAAACTTTTCTTAACGATACCGTTTATTTTTTTTTATGTTTGGAAAAACAAATTTGTTTGCCTTTTCACTAATATGCTAGAAGCCAATTTGCAGCTTTTATTGTAACTAATCCTTTCCTTCTGACAAAATTTGTAAAATTCGTAAGATATATAATTGAGAATATTTTCACCAGGTATACGGCGCAACAGAATCATTTTGACAAATACATACGTACATTTCATTTTCAAAAGTATATAAACATGTGTTAAAAATCTTTGGGGACGCAAATGTGTATGTAATTGTATCAAAGGAGCCCACCCCAACAAAGTCACACCAAGTCACCATTCACCCACTCACTCTCGGAATAAAATTTTCCCAGATACCAGCGAACCAGTAAAAACAACTAACCCAACGTCAACTTCGGAACTTCCTCTCGCCAGAAATATCCCTCGCTTTGCCAACTAAATCCATCCATCGGCCTTAAAAATCCCCGCAAAACGGGCCCAACAAAACAAAACAAACATCCCCCACCGCCACGAAGCCCACTGCCACAGAACAAACAAAAACCGTCTTGTTGATCCGTACCACCACTGACATCAGGGCCCCACGCGCCCCGGTCCCACACGCCAGTCTCTCAAAACAGAAACCGTTCGGGAGAATGCGTAGCGTAACAGAGGTTGCGCCGTTTCGGTTCGGATCCGTTTCGGATCCCCTCATCAGAAACTCATATCCTCTACTGCGCAATAAGCTACTGCGCAGAGTTTGACCATTGGATCCGCTTTGAGATTCGTGCGTTACAATCTCAAGAACTCCACTATAATCCACATTGTTGATTCGCTGCGCAGTACAATACTGCGCAGCAGAGGATGCGCAATTCCTCGTCAGAAACTCCTCCCCGAATCCCCTCCTCCCTTTCGCTCGTTCTCTCAGTGCCTTCCTTTCGGCTGCCTTTCTTGCTCCTCCTTTGTTCCTTCCCCTCTTTACCCTCATTCATTCCTTCCCCGCTCTCCGCTGCCCCGCAGCCACAGCCCCCTTCTCACCCCGTTCACCCCGGTTCACCCCGATAACCAATTAAACACCTATACAAATGATTTCGTTTCTTTCTTTCCTTCTAATTATAATTCTGCCGTTGGCGGCATCGCGGCCCGCCGCATCGCCCGACCCATACGAGACCCTACAGGCCCACGGGCTGCCCAGCGGGCTGTTCCCGAAGGGCATCTCAAACTTCTCGCTCTCCGACGACGGCGTCTTCGTCGCAACCCTAAACCGGTCCTGCACGGCCAAGCTCGACAACGCCGTCAAGTACAACGCCACCATCACCGGCGCGCTCTCCTACGGCCAGATCGGCGCTATTTCTGGTGTTTCCGCGCAGGATCTCTTCCTCTGGTTCCCCGTCCTCGGGATCCGCGTCGACGTCCCCAGCTCCGGCGTGATCTACTTCGACGTCGGCGTGGTGAACAAGCGGCTCGCCGTCTCCTTGTTCGATACGCCGCCTGATTGTACGCCTGAGACGGATGCCGATGATTCTGCGGACGGGGTTGAGATTTCCAGGGCGTTTTCAGTGGTATGGATTGATACTGTTGATTGATTATTGCCTTTTTTTTAATCTGTTTATAACTTTATATATGTAGTATATGCATATTCTTAGGGTTATGATGATTTTCAGTGAGCGACGGAGTGATTCGGGGTATTACGGTGAAGAAATGCAAGGTTAGGATTGAAACTGCTCAGGATTGATGTTGTTGCAACTGATGAATTCTGGCAGTGGGGTCAATTTGGGCGTTATTGACTTGGTTTTAGAAATTTGGGAGTGGTAAGTGGGTCGAGAGGCTCGGAGATTTTCCACTATATGATTTCGTTATCTTAGATACATTTTGCTTTTACAATTTGGTGAAATCGTATATGTTACTATATACAAATTATGATTAGTTATTGCCTAGGTTTATAATCTCAAGATACCGAATTTTTTTATGATAAATTTATGGATTTATTTAATTATTTATTTTTATTATTGAGAACAAGCTGGTTTCACAAACTGTTACAAAATTTCATGCCTAAGTTCTTAATGGGAATCCTCTGGATGAGTCCAGTGGAACCTAACTATGAGAGAGAAGTCACAAAATTTCAGTAAAAGAAGGAAAAGAAAACAGTGAGGTCCATATTGTGGGTGGAATTTTTCATATGTATTGGTTCAGGTTTGCATTGATTGGTTTTGTTATAATTTGGTTTATCTTCATGACCGGCTGAATGATTTGGTGCTTTCCTGATGAAGGTGAACTTTTTGAAACATAAGATACATTGAGAAGTGGTACCAGAATAATTAATTTTTCAGAATTTGGAAATAGAATTAACAGTTCTTCGTCATTAGCACACAGTGTAGCATTATTGATAAACACGTTTTAAATAAACTAGCATGATAGAAGTTAATAGTATAAAATTTTGCCATGGACTGGTACATCAATATTGAATTATTAAGATTACTGGCTTGCACACTTTGAGACCAGGTCAGGTTTAAGATAGTTAATTAACACATATTTGCCATCATGTCAGGTCTGATCAAGGATAAGCTTGACCTGAGCTGGCCCTGTTTGTACAATTTCTGGTTGTTTGTGGTCTCAGTTGGTTGATCAATTTGATCATAGAGGGTTCAGGCCAGTTAGGTCAGACTATTTTTGGTTACTACCTTGATAGCTGTAATTTAAGGTTTTGGAGCAATGTGACATGATTTTTCAAACAGGTCATGTAGGGTTTCAGGTTTAGTCAGCATTTGACTTTCTTGATCATTGGGGGTCGTTGTTGGGTTTGGATGCGGGGGTTTGTTTTTGCCATCTCGTCTTCTTTTTGTTCGTATTGAATATCTCCCTACCTAGGCATGAGGATAGCTTAATAATAATTTCTTAATAGACATTTATTGTTATACTTCTACTTTCATTTCTTCCCTTCAAACAATCATATTCTTCTATGTATACATATATATATATATTTTGTTGTCATATAGGGTTGTCCATTGTGCAAAATTTAACCTTCTTGATGTCTATTCTACAAAATGCTATTATATATCACATATTAATTAAACAATTGTTGTTTGCAGAGCCAAAAGGAGAAGCTCAGGGAAGAAGTTGACCAAGAAAGCGTGGAAATGCTGTAATATGACTATCATTTTGAAATTCCGTACCTAAGTAGAATCTAGATATGCTGTCTGTGCTTAGTTGGGGTCTGGTGTGTGTGTCTCTGTTATTGTTGCATTGGCACATTATATGTTAGGAAATCGATGTTTTACTATGTGGGAAAATATGCAAGAAAGAGTGAACAGGTGTAAGTGCTTGTGGAGCTCAATTCTGTTGTATATGGATTGGAAGGGAGATCAGGATCTCTCTTCCTCTTTCTGATTTTTTGTGTGTAGTTTGTGCTTTTATTGTCTAGTTGTGTAAGTATTTGTCTATGTGGTTAAACTAGATAATAAATGCCGTCGCAGTTTTGTCCATAGTTCAAACTATTTAGTATTTACTTGTTAAGGCATGGTAATAGTCACTGTGAAATTAAGATCTTAGTATTCAGTATTTTCTATCCTTCTTTTTTTTTTTTTTTGCCTCTTTGTTTATTTGATAGCGACGTTCAACATATATACATCGTACTTGTGTCTTGAGTAGCAGCTTTGGTGCAATTGTGTTTACAGTTTTTGATAATTGTTATCATCTAGTTTATATTCACTAAATTGCTTTTGGTTTTGTTATGACTAAACGTAAACCATGAATAATTTTAGAAAAAAAATTCAATTTTATTTCCAAAGTAAAGATGTTGGCATGAGTACGTAAGATATATGATAAGTAAAAACTAGTTGCTGTTGCCACGAGTACATATAGATTTTCACTTTTGGTGGTCTTGTTAAGCCTTTCTTTTCAATACTTTGTGTAAATTATCTCGTCTTAAAGTCATCACACCTAAAAACAGCAAAACTCCACCTCCCATCGTATTTTATCTAGAATCAGCAGCACACAATCATGCATTCACAATGCATTTGATAATATAACTGATTCACTCCAAGATCCATTTACAACCAAAGATAACAAGTACAGTACTCTAAAAATGAGTTGCCAAAGAAAGAATTAAATATCTGCTGCCTGACAGTTATCTTCTTCTTCTATTGAATTATGTACAAAAAGTAGTAATAGTCAAACAATTCTAACCCTTCTTGATTTGCTTTAGAGCATTCTCATGTGGCACAAATCAGGCACATCTGACCCTTCTGATTTTTTTGAGTCTCCTTTCTGCTGTTGAGTTGCTTGACCTCTTCTTGTGGAAGTAGCCTTCTTGTCATTCCTTTCTATGGTGGCAGGACAGCGCTTAACGTGAATCCGGTGCATGGAGCTATTGATCGACTTCATTCCTAATACATTTACTAACAATACTAGTTCTTTCTCTCTTGTGTCCTCGCACCACCAGTTCTGTACGATTCCATCGACAAACTCTTCTCTCTTCTCGAAATCATCCTGCTTAATCGATACATCGATTGTTTGGCCAGGTTTTATCAATCCTGTGGCCGGATGAACCTGGATAAAACCAAACAAATGCGTTAACAGATAAATCTAAGTTCCGTTTGATGGTTTGGCTTATCAAGCAAAGATGATTTTACATGGAAGTCGAGAAAACAAACATGTTAAACAAAAATTAATTGTTGATACTGATTTAACTAATTGCGATTGATATTGTACCCATTCTGACACAATTTGCATATCTACATCCATTTTGGGATCCTAGTTGAGATAATTTTCTCATACAATTCTAATTCCGGAGAATCTGTCAACCCAAAATTTATTGAACCGATCTAGGATGTTAAATATTTATTTTTCACGTACCTCAAGTGAGACGGGAAAGCCAAAGGCAATCTTCGGAGTAAGTTTTGACAAATCTCCATCCCAATTCACGCTTGACTGACCCTTGCACACAATCTTGAATGCAGCAGTTTCAGTTGTGGATTTGTTCGTAATTTGAAGGACAGCGGTCTGTTGGTTCTGCAATTCGAGACTATTTGCACTGACAGTTGTTTCAGGTACAACATGGGATTCATTTAGTAAAGACTGGACTTGTTCGTTTGTTTTGATGATATCACCGTATTCTTGTCTCTTTATTAATTCATCCACACGCGCGATCTCTATTTGGAACTTGCACCTCACCGGCTTATGGTCGCTGTCAGTCACATCCATGCAAGCATCATAGCTAAACAAATGCAAATGTACAAGTATTAAAAAAATAGTATTGTTGACTGTGTAGGATTATTTTTTTTTTATCTTCTCCTGATTGGATAAAGAAAGTTTATAACTAATATAAATTACCAATTGATCAAGGTTTCTTCGGGGAGAAAGGGAGGGAGGTGAGAATGACATATTCAATTATATAAAATATATACAGCTCTATACATTCATGTGTGTCTATGTGCATAGAGAAAGAGAGAAGGGATCTCACTGAGTAACTGCGGCAACCACTGGACACTCTAACGAACATTCAGCAACAGAAATAGAACGGCTGTCACGATATACGATTCTATCACACCATGCGGGAATGCGCTTCTTCTCTCCAGAATCATAACCTAGAACATTTGTAAGAATCAGCAAGTAATTCTTCATGATGTTGTGACAGAACATCGAAATCTTAGTAAAAGTAGAGAAAATAGTGACACTTTTGTAGATGAACTGTGTAACTTAAGCTCTTTTTCAAAGTTAAGAAACACAAATAAATAGATAAATGAATTACCTCCTAGACCAGGTACATGTCTTTGAAACTTGTAGGTTGGAGGGAACTTAATTTGAGCCTCGCGCATCCCTTGAAAAACCTTCCCGGCCTTCATCTCAGCCCGGAGTTGATCCCGATCTCTCAGCCAATCAAAACATCTCTGAGAAACCATCTCTCTAGCCTCATCATATGTGATGCTGTGAAGCCGGTAATTAAAGTCACCTAAAAATACAACCATGTCTGCCTCTGATAACTCAGGCATAATTTCCTGCTCTGAATTGGACCCATTTTTCTGCATTTCAAATGATTATGCAGATTTGAGCTAAATGAATAAAAAAAGCATAAGATTTCATGTTTACACAAGAAACCTTATTTGCTAAGAACAAAAATGAAATAGAAAGGGATTTTCGCCAATGCAACATATTATAGCATTTTTGTTGAAAGAATAAAAGAGGAAGTTATAATTTTCTTCTCTTAATTATGAATAAAAGATCCAGAAAACAAAAATATAAAATTGCAGTTAGAGGTTGTAGACTAAGAAAATCATCTTAATCATGCTAGCAAGAACCTACTTTTGTAAGAACAAAAATGTAAAGCAGCAGAAGAAAAACTAATAGCAGAATTTAGTGCTTACATTGACAGCTCGATGAAGTTGCACAGATGTAGCACCCGCTGTAGAAGGTAATGCGAAGCATAATTAGAGTTAATTTCTGTATGTCGTTCTTCAGATAATTTTAGGGGGACAAAGAATAGAACAAAAGCACCAACTTGCTTTCAATTTACAAGTGAAGGCCACGTTATCATCTAGTTGAGTTAAAATTGCAAGTAAAATGTAACAGCTTTATTTGGTTTTTCTCATAATACTTTGAGAAAATCAAGTTACTTGGTCATAATAAGTTAAATGCCTTCTGTTTCAGATCAAGGAAACAAACCTTTTGCACCTTGAACTCCAGCAGATGGCCTGCTAAATAATAGGTTGCGATATATAAACTCAAAATCAGCATTCCTTTTGTTAACTGCCTCCAAATGTGCTGCAAAATGGCTGTTGGTGAAGCACATAACTCGATCATATACTCTCATTCTTAGCCCTACAGAGCCCTGTGATATCTAATTGTCAGTTTTTCTTAATACGGAAACGATCGAGCTATGCACCATAACAAATTGAATTCCAGAACACCGTGGTTTGAGGTTATATTTACCTTCCCATAACATTAAGTTTGATAATATCATCTGAGTTTCAACTTGCAGTAAAAAAAATACTTCTTTCCTTTTTAATGATAAAGCAAGAGGAGGTTAAGAAAACCTATAAACATATCACCTTGTTACCAATTGCTCGGCCAATACCAGTTGCAATTGCACCCGCATCGACATCACCTATGTGTGGCCTGAGGTTCTTTCTTGCCCTGCCAAAGACCATTTAATTGAAACCAATATACCATTACCATATATTAAGAGAAAGGGAACTCACAACTTGTCACTCATTTTCTGTTTTCTCACAAACTATAACCATAAATTATATAAAGCAAGTTATCTTCTTGCCTTTGTAGGACTCTTTCATAAGACAGTGATTTCAAAATTGATAATTCCAAGAGCAAAATGTGAAGAGTGAGAACGAAGAGCATACCATGCACCGATAAGCAATCCAGCGAGCTGTCTGGACCCAACGCGTTGGAAGGTCACCCCCTCATCTAGGGTTCTTCCGATGGAGTCTAACCACCAGTCCCCATTAGCGCTTCCTTCAAGCCCCACCTACAACCAATCATAAGCCTTCTTAGTTCATCAAGATGTGAAGAGCCTTGCTAGTTAGAACATTTAAGAAAGTATGCCCAAAGAGGAAAAATCTATACAGCATTACTAGGTTAATTTTAATCCTTTTACATTATTATTTCCAAACCTGCACAAAATTTTAACAACATTTTTTTGATGTTGTCAAATTTTATTACCTAGTCAATTTATTCTGAAGTATAATGTGCTGGTTAGCTGCATAGATATCATGGCAGCAGCTCCCTAATTGAACTTTATTGAAAATTTAAACTGTCTAATTGAGACAGTCTTCACAAAGAAGCTTACAGTTTCTTTGGCTGCAGAAATGGCAAGAAATCCAGCACCCATATCGACTTCCTGCAGTCCGATGACTACTAAACCGACATCGGATGCTGCTGCGCCGAGCCATGAGATAAGAGAGTCATGACTTGCCTTCTCCTGACCCACATTCCAAGTACCGGCCAATATCCTAATATTCTCCATTTTTGTGTATGCCAACTCTTTCTTCATCAGGTCATTTCTTAGAACATCGTCGATAGGTCCTGGTGAGATTAAATTCCATCCACGGACTCCTCCGTGGTGCGCCAGGGTGAAAATGTAGGACCCAGCAATGGTCATGTCCATCACTGGAGAGCTGTGCGCAATCCACTCACCGAGTAGTTTCCCTTCAAGGTCCATGATTTGCACAACTCCACTGGCATATCCAATCCACAGCCGCTCACCGAATGGGCAGAAACATTGCACCGACGAGAAATGGTGCTGGATCTCCTGTAAGCGGGTCCCGTATGTATCCCACCGGGCAATGCTACCGTTTGTAAATCCTGTCCAAATAGTCCCGTCAGCTGAGACTGTTATGGCTCCAATACGACGGTTGTCTTCCACCAAAGTTCCCTTGGTTGCGACCCTGTTGGTATAGGTGTTAGTGGAACGAAAAATCTCCTAACAGAATTTATTTATGAAACTCAGGACCAATTTTTTTTGTTCAATGTTAAATTGTTGATCAAACGGGTCGTATCAGGGCTCTGCCTCTTGTACAATTGCAGCTAACATATAGTGATCACTATATCAGTTAACAGTACTATAAGAGAACCATAGTTCCGATATGTTGCTGCCTTGTGTGATTTTGTACGATATTTCTGTTAAGAACAACACCGGCAACCGATTAGGATCGATCTACAGATAATTGGAAACAATGGCAGTCTGATGCCATTTTTATCAGGAGTCTTACTACTAGCATTCAGATTTCTATAACGAAAGCTAGCAATCTTCCGTGTTCGACTCAAAATAGTGTTTTAACTCCTAAAAGAACGGCTACACCTACTGTCACCAACGAAATTTTGCGAACATATATACCTGCGCACAGCATCCGCAGCGCCCATGATAGCATTACGCGAACGTTGCAGAAAGGTGGTTTTCTCTTTCTTTGAACTGGGGACCTTGGCCTTGACCTCGTCCTCTACCGGCGGCTGCGATTCATGACCTGACGGTGATGGCTCAACCCGTATCTCAGCCTGCCCGTCTATTCCGAATACCTTCAGGAGCTCCCTTGTGCGTGCATCCCTGGGGAAAAAAAAAAAGAAAAAAAAAAATTTAAAGACTGCTAAAAGAATGATACGATTAAACCGCATTCGGGTCGGTAGAATATGAAATTTCTCCTGAAGGTCCGGCCTTTTCGGAACAACTGCGAAAGAGAAAATATGCGCAGTACATTAAAACTTTACCAGAGTGCAAAAGTGAGGCTGGTGACGGTCCAAACTTTCGATCTCGAGAAATCAGCTATCATATGCTTGATGTCCGAGCCCGGCAATGCGCACACGCCGTTTACCGTAACCTGGTTCCTCAAATCAACGAAGGATCTCTCTACCAACAACGCTGCCATGTGTCTCTCATCGTTTGTGAGAGAGAGGGATTTATGAATCGCGTCCCAAGGCCAGGCTCGTATAGCTCCTGCCTCCGAACCCGTCCATATTTCACCTGCTCGTCAGAAACAAATAGTTCTCGGTAAAATGCCGAGTGGCGAAACTAACAAGTCCATATTTTTTTAACATAACATTCAACTATTTAGAATAAGGACGTTGCTTCCATGCTCGCTCACACCCAGATAATTTTATCGGTTACAGCTGAATCTCATAACGGATAATATTCATTTATAATCGTCAGATTGAAAAGAAACTTTTTTTTGTGGGAGTATTGTTATTGTAGTAAAATTCTTAGAATAAAAACTACTTACCGTACGAAGTGATCACCAAGGATAAAACCGGCGTGCGCGAATGAGCCTGCCAAGAAAGCCCCTCTTTAAAATGGCCGCCTCCGTGACCGCTACTGCCCAACGTGCACACCAACGGATCTTCATCCGGCGGTTTTTCCGCCGCCACCTCCATTTTCCACGACCGCACCTTCCCGTCCTTATGCCCGGTCCACACGACCCCGACCGCCTGGTCCACCTTCAAACATATGACTGGCGAGGTGCGCCCCGTCTCGTAAAACGGCGCGCTGTTCTCGTCTCCCCTCCTCACCCCTGAAGCATGCGTGCCCCACATGTCTGCCAGTTTCCACACGCGCAACCCCGACTCGGATGCGGCCCACACCTCGGCGCCGTTGGCTGCCAGGGCACGAAGAAATGACCCTGCTTGAGTCTCCCTGAGCGGATGCGGACGGAGCTCCAATGCGGGCGGCCGCAACGGGTGCATCGCTGCACGCAGCGGAACCTGGAAAATGCCTTCACCCCCGCCGGCTCCCGTTGTTTCTGGTAAAGCGCCCGACGTCCCGCCGTACTCGGACATCGCCATCTCCAATGTAAGAGAGGCATCGCTGCCGCCCAGGGAGTTGCTGTCGCGGGAGTGGTGGTGAGGAGGGAGGCTTGGGTGGTGGTAGTAGCTGGGGGGAGGAGAGGCGAACTGGGGGTACGCGAGGGACCGCTCGTCGTCGAGACTGTGCTTGCGGTGTGGAGAGATGCGTGTGGATCCGCCGAAGTACTGTGCGGTCTGCATTGTCAGAGGTTGGCTGTAGGAGATGGGCTTGCGCGTGGCCGTCGACGCCGGTGGAGGCGTGGAGGGCCGCGGTGGCGTGGCAGGGTTGGAGGTGGGGGAGGAGATGGTCGATGATGCCGCATCGCCGCCGCCGCCGCTCGAGGAGGAGTTGTCTACTGCTTCCCCTTCTCCCATGGCTGATCGATCGATCACTCTCAATTCCCCTTCCTCTGTTCCTTTTTCGATGCCAATTTTGGTGCAATTTGGTACGTTCTGATTTGGGGGAATCTTGATTTGGGGAATTGGCGGTGGAGAGGGGTTGGAAGAGGCGAGAAATGGAAAGTGAGATGGAGGTTGATGAGTTGTGTTGTGCGAAAATGGTGGAGAGGAAGAGAGAGGGAAGGAAGGAAGGGAAGGGATGGCGGGAGTTTCGCGCCAAGTTTGATTTCTAGAGGACAGACTGCTAATTTGAGAGAGTCAAATCAAAGCTAAGAGAATTTTATTATCTTTTGTTTTTTTTTATAATACCTAACATATCTAAGAAAAACTGTTTATAATATTTATATGTTACATTCTGGCATGCATATGTTATATTTCAAAATGAATATGTTACATTCCGTATATGTTTATAGATGTATATATGGACGGTTTTACAACGTACGCAAATGTCGTGAGGTTAAACTCAAATGCTATCAAATCACTTTCAAATTTGAGTTTATATGACTTATTATATTCATTATATTCATTATATCAAAATCTTGTGTGATGCAAAAACTTTTAAATACTTGTTTTGACTTTTAAATTTTTTAAAAGTGATACATAAAACATTAAATATTTTATTAATATTGTATAGTTACTTTTACAAAAGTCAAAACAAATACTTTAAAATCTCCAAAAATAGAAAATGTTTGTATTCAATAAAATTTTGATATAAAGAATATACTAAGTTGTATAAATCTAAATTTGAAAGTATTTTGATATGATTTTAAGTATAAACTCACGAAATTATTTTGAAAGTAATTTGAAATTTTGACAAATCAGCCAAATTATCATTATGGATAATTCTTTATATATGTCATTCTCCCTTTAGTTGAAAATATACTTCGGAGTTCATAAATCATAAATAACTCAATTCACTCTAAAGAAAAAAAAAACAATACATATATCGCACACAACAACTAAAATGCACCATATAATTATTATTTTTCTTTTGATTAGCTTAATGTTTTCCTATCCCTACATTTCTAATAAGTACATAAATAAATTGTGAAATCTATGGAATAACTCGAAATAGAATCAGTAAAATGTTAACTAATTTGCATCAAATGTTTAATTAGTAATTACATCTCTAGATCCTCCAATTCTGGCAGAGGGAACCGTAGTATAGCTGCAATTCCGGATATTTGTGCCAGCTCTGAAAAAAAAAAAATGACAAAATTTAATAATTAGCAAGATGAAAATAATTACTGGACAAAAAAGTGCAGACATGAAATCAAAAATTCAAAATGTAATGAAATTAATTACTACTCTTAAATAAAAAAAAAGATATATAGTCTTAATTACTTAATGAAGCAATACACAGCTGATAATTAAACTTTAAACCTCATAAAATACTTATTAAGGTAATAATTAATTATGAGGAGGGATCCATTGACAATGCTTATAATGACAATCTTGACAATCAAGATTTTGAAAAATTTGTAATAATTCATAAAAAATCTTAAAAATAAAAATCTTTTATGGATGCATTCTTTAACTTATAGATTAATAGTGTTTTAAATTTCAATCAATTTGAACATCGTTTGATAGTTTATCAAAATTTTATACATTTTTTAACGGTTGAAATTTAACGAGCTTTAAAGAGCTATCAAACGTCACTTAAATTGAATATAATTTGATACATAATCAATCTATAAGTTAAACAATATCTCTATAAACTTTTTTCTATTTTTAAGAATTTTTAACTATTTTTACAAATTTTTTAAAATCTTGATTGTCAAGATTGTCATTTTAAGCATTGCCAATAGATCCCTCCTCATTAATTATACTGGTATATATGTACTTACGCTCTCCAGAGACGTGCACAGAAGAAAAAATGTGCACAGTTCCACCAGAATCCTTGACGGATTCCACCAGACGTACAAACCGTTGCCTCTCAGCTATATCAGCATTACTGCACAAATTAAGTTCATCAACCATTAATTAGAATTTTCCTAATTAGAAACCTAATACAAATTAAAATCTTATTATGTACAAAACGAGAGAAAGGATTGAGGAAAACGATCGATATGGAAATTAAGAAAATAAGTTTTCATAAATACAAACTATATTCTATTTTTCTGCGTATATAAGTGCATGTGAAAAAAAAAAAAAAAATCACACATCATAGCAAGTGCTGTTGCAAAAAAAAAAAAAAAAAAAACATTTTGGGTTTTAAATTGGTCATCAGTTTATAGGGGGTAAAATAAAACTATATAAACTGACTAATTTTCTGTAATTTAATTAATATAGGAAAAAGAATATTATACCGAAAAAGATTATCAGTTATTAGGAGAGTTTCGATTGCCAAGCTCTCATGTGCAAACTCAACATGCTTAGGACCATAACAAGCACGTAAAGAATCCTACAAATATGCAATATAAATATAAGAACACATAATTAAAAAGGAATGAGGAATCCAATTAATTAATAGGAGAAATTTTATTACAATTACAAAAAAGAAATAAAAAGAGTTCTTACATTTGTAAGCATAGTATTGAAATCCTTCAAGGCTCGAACCTGTATATATTTGAGGAACCAAATATAACAAAATGATTCAACATATATATTTCAAAATTAAGAATACAAACTTAAATTCAGTTACATAAAATTATGTGTGCTTGTATTGTTCAAATGATATATATACCTCTTGGGCTGCCTTTGTATCTTTTATTAGGTTCATTACATTGGGAGACTCCAGTACATCTTTCAAACTATGCCTACATATATATATAATTGCAAAATCAAAAAGGATTTATAAATTAACAATGTATATAGGAGGTACAATATATTATATATTGTAAATCAAAATTAATATGATAATAATAACTGCATGCATCCTATGTGATCATTGATAATTCATCAAGACTCCTTCAGCTTATCTTTTCATTACATAAATTTAGAAGAAATTATTAATGATATATATCAGATGAAGAAAAGACAAAATGGATGTTTTTTTTTTTTGTTCAAATTTAAAGCAACCAATCCATGCTCATTAATTCTCAATCAGGTTTCACATAACCTGACTATTTTCAACTACATCCTTAATTTAAAATTGGAACCCATATATTTGCTGAGGTCAATCAATTCAAATTGAATTAAAAGCAATAGGAAATTGCATTTTTGTTTTTGTTTAAGCCACACTACCAGAATTGAACTATAAACCAATCAGCCAACAATCAAAACTCAAGAAACAACATACTTTTTTTTTTCAAATAAAAGAGACAACATACTTGTAACCAGAGCTTGCATGTGCAAGGATAATCCGTGATTTGTTCTCAATTATTGTTCTTAAATCTCGCCTTTGTGCTTCCAGGAATAAGTAATCACGGAACTGGTCCTGTTATAAAAATAGAAAGTATTTACATTACCCACAAAAAAAAAAGAAAAGATAAAACAAAAACAATATGAATTAATTAATATATAAGTCTAACCTTTGTGAAACCTGGGCTTGCAATAACAACGCATTGTACAATGCTGAAATCAATGTGCTGTAACCAAGCCTGAGAAAAACAAGAACATTTCCAGTCAAATTCATGTATATATCTTTTAAGGATTCATTTTTACAAGAGATTGTAGTTTATACAATTATGTTTGTTTCCATGCAAAATCAAGAATTCAGCCCCTAATTCCCATCTCTTTTATTCATAGAAGTATCAATAATAACCCTCCTCTTTGCATTCTTATTAGAAACCTGTAGTTCATAACTTTTGGAGAGAAATTGCCAAATTGGGTTGGTAGATACAATTTTTATATTCTTGAAAAAAAAAAATGAGGTAATAATAATAAAAACCCTCAAATATTTTCAGTTTTTTTCTATAACGAACCTGAAGAATATTATCAAAGAACTTCTTGAGAGCCTACAATAAAAAAATAATATTCAAACATCAAATCATGCATAAATATAACTTATATCAAACAACTGTGAACATTATTCTTTTTATCTAATTTTTCCCCAATTGCTCTCTAGCTAACAAAGTCCTTCCTTTAGGTACTTGAGAGATCAACTGTAAAAGGTACTTGAGAGATCAACTGGACCAGCACTGACATAAGTTGAAGATCAGTCCCCATAACAATACATAGAAATTGCGACAGATCTGGTATGAACATGACATCTACAAGATTCATACATACATGGACTGCATGAATTAATATTATGACGTACCGATTCGTAACCAGCGATAGCAGGTCGATGCTTCCGGGGAATAGACGTCTCTATACGTGACCTCGCTGTTGCAGTGCTGTTCACATACATTACAATGTCATCAGAACTAAAAAATATCAAATTGGCACTTTATTGTTGTTAGGAAATGCCCCAAATTAATAAAAGTAGTGTGGTGTTACTAACTGTTACATATATTGGTATACATTACAGATTTTAAAGACCTAACTGGTACGTTTGCGAACTACGTACCAGTTTGGAATACAGACCATGCTGACAATTATTACATACAGCTTAATTACCTTCGGCCTATCAGGAAGAGCTGCGCAAGGCCTTCTTGCATCAGAATCACAGAGAGATCGGCACTCGCAGCAGGATCTAAATTAGAACAATTTACATGATAACGATCAAACAAGAAGGATAAAAGTTAAATGAAGATACTAATCAAACATATAAAGTATCTGTTAATCATACCACATGCTTGACGGAGAACATCAAGTGCAATAGAATCCCAAATTTCCTAAGAATATTTAAGAAAGGGAAGTATTTAAGAAAAATGTATTAAACAAAAGCATCAATTGAAATGGATCACAAGATGTTATGAACACGGTGGTCTCTGCACATACATGAACAAAAACAAGAGCTACTTTTTTTTTGGGTGATCTTATTTCTTAATCGAGTAAAGCGCGCACACAAAAAAAAAAAAAAAAAAAAAAAAGTATACAGGAAGACATTAAGCTAATCGTATGAATCTACTCGATAACTTAATATTAAGGTTAGTTCTACTAGTAACAAGTTTTTTTTTATTATTATTATTCAAGAAAACCTAGAACATATCAGGCTTAATTTTACCTTGTATATTACAAGAGCTCTTTGCAAATCAAGTTCCAAAGTATGATATTGCCCAATCTGCGTCAAGAGAATCAAAGTAGGTCAAACTTAAAAGTTTCTAATTACCAATATCCAAGGTACTAATACTGAACAAACAGGTAAACAGCAGTGCCTGATCAGACCTTACAGCATCAATAGTAACTTGTAAGG
The DNA here is from genome assembly GCA_030179965.1 of Cyperus esculentus. Classification (NCBI taxonomy): domain Eukaryota; kingdom Viridiplantae; phylum Streptophyta; class Magnoliopsida; order Poales; family Cyperaceae; genus Cyperus; species Cyperus esculentus. Next base: position 2,168,071 of record JASGLE010000052.1, read on the forward strand.
TAGTGCAAGCAGTAGATACTGGTAAATGTTTTTTTTCTGTTTAAAATCAGTAGCCATATCACTCTTTAATTAAAACATGGGAATATAACCAACCTTGACATGCTCATTCTGTGTTAAGTTCTTGCCGCGCACACGCAGTACTGAGCCCTCCTTATCATAATCTACAGACTATTACACAAGGGACAATGAAACCAAGTAAACAAAAGTGGTCAAGTTAAGTAGGCATCATAAAGTTATTTTGAGACAGCACCAATATGGTGATCAACTGGAATGTATTTTACCTCAACACTGATTTCTAGTGTTAACTTTACTCGCCCTGAGACGGTTCCACCTGAATTCATCCCTCTAAGCAACTTTCTGCCATACAAAGAAAGAAGAGCTTCTTTATATCAGAAGGCATATGACAGAAACAATTCAAAATGTAACCCACCAGTATGACAGGAATCATCTTAATGAACAGTAATTTATCTAAAGTATCGATCATACCGAACAGTTCTGGCTTGTACCCTGTCGCCTGGGCATATGAGGTTATAGACATGCCACATATCGTCATCTCCTACCGGTTTCAGCTGATATAAAAAAGAAAGCTTCAAAATTTAGTAACTTTATACCGGATTTATGACATATTTGACCATTTTAAGTTTACCAGAAGAAATTAGGGTAGCTCAACTCTTTTTCTTTAGCCTTTTACTTTGTTTTCATAAATCATAACAAGGTATTAAAAAAAAAATTTCTTGTGAACTCTCTTGTTTCATTATCCCGCCTCAACCTTAATTCCCAAATCGGTAAATTAAAAACATAAAATTAAGTTAATTCCACCATAATTAACATAGGATTTACAGAATTTGTACTTTGAAGAAAACATAACCTTGACGCTACCGGGTCCGCCAGAAACCAAATCCTGCCAGATTAGCTGCATTGTTAATCAGATATACTTCTGAAATTCTTCACTTTTGATCAGGAAAGATGAGGATGTAACAATGGAAGAAGTGAGGAAAGAGAGAAGTAAACTTTGGTAGCTACTACCAAGCTTTCAGAAAATGAGAGAAGGGGATTTTTGGTTAGCCTGTGTTGTGCATGGGTGCTTTTATAGCCTGTTTAAGTGTTTATTCCTATTTTTATTTCTTTCCTAGTCGGTTAACAGTAACACTGTATAAATATGAAATATCTGAAAATAAACAGACAGTTTTAGCTTTCATGTTTATATTCATTCTATTTTTAATTTTTTATCAATTTCTTTTTTTTTTTAAATCACATTTTTTTTTCTATTATAAGAAACTCTATTTTTGGCTTGATCAACAGTTGTCTCAATTATACACATTATATTCCCAAAAATTAATATTCTGAAATTCTATTTTCTTTCTTGTTTTTTTTTTTTTTTTAGAAATTTCACTTTCCATTTTAAAGACTTACAATATGAAGTGATCATCATGATCATAAAACAAAGCCCCTCCCAGAAATGACTTCTGTGATGCCCAATATTACATGACAGGCTGAGGTCCGACCCGTTTCATAAAACGGCACACTGTTCCCGTCTAGCTCGACGTCTCCTCTTCCTCACCCCTGCAGCATGTGTGCCCCACATGTCAGTGAGCTTCCACACTCAGATCGATATGCAGCACAAACCTCAGGGCCATTAGCCTATAGTCCACACATGCAACCCCAGTAGGCTGTAGGAGATCATGGACACGGCATTGCCGGTCGAGGAGTTGTCTACGTACTTCCCATATATATATATTCTCCCATGGCCGTAGAGAGCTAGCTAGGAAGAGGGGGAGGCAAAGCACCGCGGGAATTTCGCGCCAATGTAACGAGAAGATCTCTAGCTAGAGAACTCTATTTTGAGAGCATCATATTATTTACAGATTACAATTTATGAGGATTAAATTTTCTTTGGATCATTTTGTTTAGTAGATACATAACATAAACATATATAATATTATATGTAAGTATATGGTGTAGTTGAAAATTTGAAATTTCAGAAACTGCAATTCCATACACTGAGCTAGTAATACACATACAAGAAACACTTCCCTGATTTTAAACTTGCATGAAAATGTTGGAAGCTCTTGACTTGACATATTTGACCTACCTAAAAGATGAAAAGGAGTTAACTGACAATGTTTATATAATAACAATGGATTTACAAAAATTGAATAAAATGTTGAAAAACTGAAAAATGGAAAAAATGTTGTGAAACTTGTAAACTGGTTAATTATGATTTAAATTTCAAACAACTCAAGTCACATTTGATTGTTCACCATAAAATTGTTAAAACATTATCAATCTATATGTTTAGAAAACCTTTTTTTTTACATTTTTTAATTTTTTTTTAATTTATCTAAATTTCAATGGTCAAGACCTTCAAGATATATAGCCATTCTCATTTTATCTCTTCCTTATGATTAATTGTGCTTTCAAAATAGTATCTCACATATATAGCAAGTCAAGTATGTTACTGATAATTAATCTGAGTTGCTTTTCCATCATCGATCGATCACGCGGTAATTCAACACATAGCAAACATATATTCGCAATTAATCTCCCTTAATTATTTTAAAATTTTGGTGGTTGTTATAATTAACTAAAACGCTTTAATTTTGATTTCATTAACTAATTATAACAGTTTATTATTTAACTTGTGTATACCATGTCAACAAAACTATCTTATACAGTAAAACCAAGAAAATTCATGAACCAAACTTTATCAATGGATTTATAATTAGCACATTCAGATACCAAGCTGCATAAACACTATACACTAATTAAGTACAATGTTCAACATTCAATCTATCAAACATCCTGCCTATTAATTAACTTGAAACACGATGATCATATGTAAGAATCCATCCATGTCGCACATTCGCCTGTTGATCGACGCACTTCTGAGCTCCGAAAGAAGCTACAACTTCAAAACGGGTGGCAGTGCGACCATGCTACTCCGGTAGTGGAGGATTCGGTAATTGCGTTCCGTTCGAATCATGCTCCTTTTCGTACTGGTCACTTTTCCAGTCACCATGTCGCAGCAGAACAGATCCTCCTCCACGACGACGTCGTCAGTCTCGCGATTATTCTCTGCGTAATCAATCTCTTTTCGATGTGTATCAGGCGACAAGCCGGCATTCCAGCTGTTTTCAAGTATCGCGAAGTCTCTCACACGAAGCCAAACCTCCGAGCACACAGCGACGTACATGTTCCTCCCATCGAACGCTAGCGGTGTCACAAACGACTCGACAGGGTACCCCGTCGGCATCTCGGCGTCAGGGAGGCCGAAATAGAGATTGTTAGGGCTCTCATGTATCAGTGTTTTCAGGCTCAGCGCGTACTTCCTCTCCCATTGCGCCGAAGCCGTCAGAATCCACACCTCGATTCCCCCTTCTGCGGTCACACACATGCAACATATCTCCTCGTCTTCGAACACCTCGACAAACTTCCTTACGCGGTCCGTGTCCTCGTAATGCGGAAGTAAAACCTTACCGGAACGGTCTTTCTCGGGATCGAACCAAATAAGATGGTCCATGCAGTCCCAGTACAATATGCCCCGAGAATACACCGGATTCAGCGGGCAATTACTTAATCCTTGGAGGTAAACTTGTTGCTTCGAGAGTGTCCACTCGCCAGTCCGTGACTGAAACACATTGAACATATATCTCGTTCCATCAAGTGTTCTTTCGTGTAGTGCGTCGACAACGGCGTATCTTTCAGGCGCTGCACCGCGGGGATCGAACGCAAGCCCCGTAACTACGAGATTCTTAAATGCGTCTCTACCCTCCTTCCATCCCTTCGGTAAAATCTCCGTTTCCATCGTTGCAGGGTTGCAGACACAAATATCAGACTGCTCATCATCATCGCTGAACAGACCGAAAAGGAGAAGCCCGTTCGTCGAACATAGCAACATGGCATCGCCAGGGGACTTGACCATGAATTTCAACGACGGATCCGGGACACCTATGATACCGAGTTCGGAGAGGAACAATAAGCCAATGTGATCCTCCATGTACACGAATCCAGAGGACAATGGCGAAGGATTGCGAGCTTGGAGGGCCGCAAAGTGCGAGTCGGATATTGTGGCTTCATAAGCTTTCGACACCGCCTTGAGACGCGAGAGCACTTTGCATGGCAGTTGGGGCAAGATTTTCTGGTAAACGACATCTTCCGGTATGTCGTCGGCATCTCTACGAGGAACTTTTTCATCTGGCTCCTCCATTGCCAGCTCTCTTTTGAATTTTTTTTTTTTTTTTTTGCAGTAAGAAAGGTATCTATCAATTGAAAAAGATATATAGTCAGAGGGTTTTATATATACTTGTATTGATGAAAATTGGGGTGTATTTTTGGAAGTTTATTTTGATTTGTAGGTGTGAAGCAGATAAATTTAGTCTTTTTGATTCTTGAGACAAAAATGGTCACCGACTTGAATCTCAGCATTTTTGTAAGGAAATTTTTTATTTACTTGTTTCTGTCTGGGATGAAATTTGCAGAAACAGAATTAGAGGAACTAAAATATGGTGAGTGATTAATAGAATTATGAAGAGAATATTTCCAAAAGTTATAATTAGGATTTGTGTATGCATTGAACGAATCAACTTTCCAGTTATAAAATCGATAAAGAAAAAAAAAATAGGTTTTGAGGATTTCGACTTTCTTATTTTTTGCAAGAAACATTTCATTTTTTAGTGTTATATTAGATTTAGAACAACAAATCTATTTGTTAACTGGCTAATAATATATTATGACCATGGTACTATTAATAGTACAGATCGGTCGATACAACACTTCATACATCATTTTCAAAGTCTGTATAGTCGATCTGAACTACTCAATGTGATCTTTGTATACAAATATCATTGTAACCAAATTTTATTTTTTTTAATATTTTTATGATTTTTTTTAGATAATTAGAGAATGATTTGATATGAAAATTGTGGATCATTCAGAAATGTGATTTTTATTTGTCTAAAAACTATACTATTTGGAATACAAGAACAATTACAAGTGGAAATTACATTCAAAGGTTTAGATCGATCATTTGCACTTTATTCCAATTTCTGAGATTTAATTAGAATTCATTTGATATGAATACTAATACGGTCGGTATTGATTAGATATTTTTTTACCTCTGTAACATTTGTCAACATTATAATATGCTCGTTTACTCTCGCCTGATATAATTACGAATTCTATATTTTATAACTGCTATGAATTTGATGATGGGTACACAGTCACAAGGGTAGCAATTAGCATATATCGTATTATCGTACATGTACAGTATTGGATATTAGTTACTTTTATGAAAGGTTTAGCATATAAATGACTTCCTAAAGGCTAATATAATAATATTTTATACTGTTCGAGCACCACTATTAAGAATTTTTGCTTTCTGCAATCAATGCAGTGCAATGTGCACATATAATTTGCTTGTTCAATTTGCCTAGATGAAGTTCATCATATCATTTTGAACATATAAAATATGATTTTCATAAAGTCATTTATTCTACAGAATTAAATTATATTGCATACACGACTAAAGTTTAGAAATACATTTATAATTGTTTTTCTATTAGCTTTCTTATTCCTACACTTCTGACAAGTACATTAAATATGTCATCTACCTCGAAAAAAATTAATACAAATACTTTTGCATCAAATGTTTACATCTCTAAATCCTCCAATTCTGGCAGAGGAAACCGTAGTATGGCTGCGACTCCGGATAATTGTGCCAGCTCTGAAAAAGGAAAATAACAAAATTAATAAGCAATATGAAGATTAATTATTATACAAATACCCCGAGTGTATACATGCTGGAATTCCAAGGTACATACATGAATTAAAATGCCATGAAATGATGGTGGTTAAGGTCTTAAATTAAAATAATGGTTTTAAGAAATACACAGCTAATTAACCTCATAAAAGGTGGTTAAGGTAAATCACACGTGTTATATACTTACGCTCTCCAGAGACGTGCATAGAAGAAAATATGTGCACTGTTCCACCTGAATCTTTGACAGATTCCACCAAACGTACAAACCGTTGCCTCTCAGCTATATCAGCATTACTGTACAAAGTTCATCAACCATTAGAAAACTAGTAGAAAAATATTATGTACAAAATAAAGCGAAGAATCGAAGAAAATGAAATGGCAAGATTCTATAGAGTTGGTAACAATTGCATATAGAATGGTATATTTTGGAAGCGAATAAGTTTTCATAAACATTAACAATATTCAATTTCTGCATATAAAAGAATATCACACATCATAGCAAGTGCCGATGCCAAAATCAATTTCAGGTTTTAAATTGGCCATCAGTTTATGGCAGTAAAACTCGAAGGATTGAATTTATGTAATCAAATATAGGAAAGAATGTAATACCGAAAAAGATTATCAGTTATTAGGAGAGTCTCGATTGCCAAGCTCTCATTTGCAAATTCAACATGCTTAGGCCCATAACAAGCACGTGAAGAATCCTACAAGTATGCGATAGAAGAATGCATAAAAGGAATGAGGAATCCAATAGGAGCACTTTTATCACTATTACAAAAAGAAAGAGATCTTACATTTGTAAGCATAGTATGGAAATCCTTCAAGGCCCGTACCTGTAATTGAGGAACCAAATATAACATGAGGATTCAACGCGTTTCAAGATTGAAATTAGTAAATTAAATTCAGAAACATCAAATGCATGCTTGTATTATTCTTATTCAAATATAACACCTCTTGGGCTGCCTTCGTATCTTTTATTAGGTTCATTACATTCGGAGCTTCCAGTACATCTTTCAAACTATGCCTACATAATTGCAAAATAAACAGTTAAAATAAAAAAAAAAACAGTGTAGGAGGTCTAATTGTAAATCAAAGGTCACAGTAATAACTGCATCCTATGTGATCAATAATAAATATTTAGTGTATGGAAAACTTTTATAGGAAATCTAAATGAAAATCATCAAGTCTCTTTTAGCTCATCTTTTCATTACATAAATCTAAAAGAAAGAATAATATAAGCGGATGAAGAAAAGAAAAAAAACAAAATTTTATTAAGATTTAGAGCAACCAAACCATACTGTACATTAATTCTCAACAAAGTTTCACATAACCGCATATGTAAATTGAAAACATGACCAGTATCAAGCATTTGATTTTAACAACTGCATTGTTTGGAACCCAAATATCCGAGGTCAGTTCAATTGAAGCAATGGGAATAATAAGTAATAAAATAATGATCTGTCAATCCCTTTTGTCTCCCCTGAGAGATGAAAACTTCGAACCAGTCTCAACTACCCAAAAAAGTAGTGTAAATAATCATAACTCAAGAAGCAACATACTTGTAACCAGAACTTGCATGAGCAAGTATAATCCGTGATTTGTTCTCAATTATTGCTCTTAAATCACGCCTTTGCGCTTCCAGTAATAAGTAGTCACGAAACTGGTCCTGTCAAATAATAAAAACTGACTATGAATTATTAAAAGCCAAATGCTACAAAGTACAAACAGCCTGCTGAGTATTTATTAGTAAATAAATTAAGTCCAACCTTTGTGAAACCTGGGCTTGCAATCACAACACATTGGACGATGTTGAAATCAATGTGCTTTAACCAAGCCTAAGAAATACAAGAAATTTGCAGTCAAAGTTGTGTATCTTTAAATAATTCATTTTTTACAAGAGAACATCTATTTTTTGTATATATGTTTCTTTCCATGCCAAAAAACAATCTCTTCAAATCATAGAAGTATCAATCATAACCTTCTTGGTTTCATTCTTATACTCAAAGTTTGGCCTCCTACCGCTTGTTTCATAAAAGAAAGCTTTTTCATAACTTTTGGGAGAAAATTGGGTAAATTGAAAACCTCAAATTTTTTTCAGCCTTTTCTTTAACTAACCTGAAGAACATTCTCAAAGAATTTCTTGAGAGCCTACAAAATAAAAATAATACTCAGCATCCAATTAAGCATGGTTATATTAAACAGCTGCAGAAAACTTTTTTCCCCCAATTGTTTTCAAACTAGATCCTTCCATTAGGTTCTTGAGATCAACTGAATCGGCACTAACATGAGTTTAAGGTCAGTCCATGTAACAATACACTAAAAATTGCCACAGCTCTTTTTCTGGTAGGAACATGACATTTACAAGATCCATAAATGCATTGCATGAATGGCATACCGATTCGTAGCCAGCAATAGCAGGGCCATGCTTCCTAGGGATAGATGTCTCTATACGTGACCTCGCTGTTGTGATGCTGTTCACATACATTAAAATGTCATCAGAAAAAGATACCAAATTGGCCTTTCATGAAAGACACTAGAAGGCAATTAGGATGGACCAGGGATTTAGAGATTTAGATATTTTTCTGCTATTCATTTGAGACTTGAGAGTCTGTTGTCATGGTTGTCACATTTTGTAGTTGTCAATGAATTCCCACGCTATTTTTTATCAGCAGTACATTTTAGTTCTTTCTATGTTGTACTGGATCTCCAAAAAGAAATGACAATTTGCAGGCACTTGTATCTTTTGAGATCACAAATCACGAGTAGCTTTTTGCAAACAGGAAACCAACAAAAAAATGTTTTCTTTTTTTTTTTTGGGTCTCCTGGAGAAGCATGTAGTGATCTAGAACTAGTAAAAGAACGCAAGACAGCAGGATCCCTTTTCCAAATTTCAACAGCCTAGAATAAGATATCATATTCTCTCTATGCAACAGAATTGAAGTAGTGGGTGTCACTAACTCTTACACATGGGCTACCAAATTACAGATTTGAGATACCTTACTGGTACATCTGCGAACTAACAGTTTGGAATCTAAGCAGTGCTGACAACCGCATACAGCTTACCTCCGACCAATCAAGAATAGCTGCGCAAGGCCTTCTTGCATCAGAATAACAGAGAGATCAGCACTTGCAGCAGGATCTAAATTAGAAAGATTACACGATAACAATCAAACATTGAGTATGGCACGGAAATATAATAAGTCACTTCTTTATTGTCATGGAGGTATTTACAATACCACTTGTAGGACTCAAAAATCCATAATTAGTTTTTCAGGCAGCAACACACTTCTGTTGGGATTTTAAAATATAGCTATTCTTCTTCTTCTTTTTTTCTTTTCTTAGGAAAAAAGGGACAAGGGTCATATTACATCAGACTTTGTATCATCTATGGAACCTCAGGTATAATACAAATTAGATAATAAATGAAGATACTAATCAAATAAATAAAGGTATCTGTCAATCATACCACATGCTTGATGGAGAACATCACGTGCAATGGAATCCCAAATTTCCTAACAAGATTAGAAAAAGTAATGTTTCTCAGCAAAATGTATTAAATAAAGGCATCAAATAAACTTTAGTTCTACTAGCAAAATTAAGCTCTTTCTCATGAATTATTCAGAAAAACTAGCCCATAAAATTCTGTTACCTTGCCTATTACAAAAGTTCTGTGCAACTCAAGTTCCAAAGTATGGAATTGCCCAATCTGCATCAAAAGAAGAACAAAGTCGGTCAAAAATTGAAATTGCGACATTACTGTTATCCTCTATAAGGTACCAAATTAAGAAACAGGTATACAGCAGTGCACGACGAGATCTCACAGTGTCAATATTATGATTAGTCTATGTTTCTTATGTTTTATATCAATAGCTATATGACTCTTCAAAACATAGGTAACCAACCTTGACATGCTCATTCTCTGTCAAATTCTTGCCACGTACACGCAATACTGAGCCCTCCTTATCGTATTCTACAGTCTATTTCACAAGAGAAAACAAAACCAAGTTAAATTAAAGATGGTTAAGTAGGTATAATCAAGTAATTTTGTTGAGCCCAACCAACCAGCAGGTCAAGAAAGTGAGCCTGGGCCTTAGCAGATAAACAATCAGCCCATGGCATACGAGCTGACTAAAAACAGGATTTCTGATTGTCAAATTTGACTTTTATACCACCTGATTGAGTAATGACTTCAAAAATTGGATATTATCAAAATGGAATTTTATTATTTGTCAGCACATGCTGACCTACTTGGAAGTTTGCCCCTATTAACAAAAATTTGAAATTACGATGGCTCAAGTCATATTAGCTAGAGATGACTTAGCAGCAACATGTGACAATATAAAATGTTGCCGACCCATTAAAGTAAAATATGTTAAATCGACAGTTGTTAGATCTTGTAAAGAATCTGACTAATTGATTATTACTTTATTGAGCATAGCCTCAAAATAGTACCAAAAAGATGATCAGGCTATAGTTTCGAGTGGTTAAAGTGAATGATAAGAGCGGTAGGAGATAACAAAAGGCAATAACTCTAAAGAGGTGATACAATTTGAGACCCAGATGGTTATCAACTGGAATGCATTTACCTCAACTCTGATTTCTAGCTTCAATTTTACACGTGATGCATCTCTTCCACCTGAAGCCATCTCTCTAAGCACCTTTCTGCCATACAAAGAAAAGCTTCTTTATATCAAAAAGCAAATGACAGAAACAATCAATCAATTTTTGCTTGAGTAAACGGTAATCATTTTCCTTTGCCCATTTGAAAATAGGTCGACCTTTCACAAGTACCAGAAACATCACTTTCCTTCTATTCAATTTAAGAAAACGGTAAAATAAGGCACTTAGGTACATGCAAAACGATTCTACTTTAAGATAAGAAAAATAAATCCTTACAGTAAATTCTAGTTTCAAGACATGTTTTGTTCCTGATCAACTTTACCTCTCCTACTACCCAGGATCCCAATGACTAAAAGAATTTGTCCCATTGACTCTCATTTCTGACACAAAGTTCCATGATGCTAATCATAGTATTGTATTTGTAGCATGCCATGGGACCTTTGCAAAAGAGAATAAAATTCTTGGTATCGCTACACAGCCCTTTCACATTTTTTTTAACCACGCTGCCTCATAGTTTAGAATTACACTGTCATGCCAAAATCTGAGGGAGTAGATGCAGGTATCAGTTGTACCGCTCTGGATTTTTCTTTCAAGTTTGATCATGTGGATATTGAAGCTTCGATAGCATTCTAATACCCTCAATAAGCAATTGAACACGATAAGGCCCAATTCCAAGATAATTATGATGGGATAATCTACAATTCAAACGTTAAACCAAGATATTGGCCAACACGCCAGTACCCATGGCAGAGAACAGTCCTTAAACCTCTCTGTGTCATAATGAACAATAAACCACCACTATGACAGGAATCCTCTTTTCCTGAACAGTAACATATCTAAAGCACCGTACCGAACAGTCGTGGCTTGTAGTGTGTCCCCTGGACATATGAGGTTGTACGCATGCCACATATCGTCATCTTCCACTGGTTTAAGCTGTTCCGAAACAAAAACAAAGTTCCAAACTTGAGTAAATCGATACCTGATCCCTGACATATTCGACTATTTTAACTCAACCAGTAAGAAATTCTTTAGCTTTACACCTTTTGTTCATAACAAATTATCAAAAGATAAAGGAACTTAATTAACTCTCTTATTATTTCACTATTGGCAAAAATCACAAATTTCAACTTTATCTACCAAGCTTCCTCTGGCCTACTTCTTACAGTTCATATAATAGGATTAACAGAACTTATATAATATATTCTGAAGAAAACAAAGTATAGTCGTCAGAGCAGTTAAGAGAGAGGGATAGGGGGGAGGGGGGACCTTGACGCTGCCGGGGCCGTCGGGGACTAAATTCCGCCAGATCAGCTGCATAGTCAGTTCGGTAGGTAGATAGATATACTCTCGAGCTGCGGTACTTCTGATCAGCGAAGAGGAGGAGGGGAGGGGAAGGGTGACGGCAGTGGAGGGAGGAGAGGAGAGGAGAGGAGAGGAGGCGGGGGGAAGAAGAAAGAGAGAAGCGGATTCGGGTTGGGTTTTCCTGCTGCGGGTCCGTTTGTATTTCTGTGCCCTATTACAAATTTATTCCTTTTGTTATATTCTGATTTTTATTCCTTTCCTTGCCTTTTCCATTTTTCCTTCCCTTTTACTATTTTATTTACGAGGGATCTATTGACACGCGAAATTCAAATTAATTGAAACTTGAAACATCATTATCTATAAGTTAACTAATGCATTCATAAAAAAATTTTCATTTTAAATATTTTTTATAAATTTTTATAATTTTTTAAAAAAATCTTATTGTCGTGATGGTCAATATAGCCATTGTCAATATAGTAATTGTCAATATATTTCTCCTCTTTATTTATTCCTTTCCTTTTTGTGTGCCCTATTATGGTTCACATTACTTTAGCATTTAACCATCTCCATTGTGATATGACTCTTTAAATGAAACATTGTAGTATTAAATTGAATAATACAAATTATTAAGACAAAATTGGGTACATACCCATCAAAACTTTAGTTTTAAGATATTTGCCCATCAAACCTTAAATTTATATATTCACAATCAATTCTTCATTTTCTCCAATATTTGCCCATCAAAATAGTTTTAGAATAAAATAAACAAATTTTAATATAGAAAAAGAAAATAAATATTAGAAATGACAACTTTGCCCCTCCCTTCTCTTTCTTTCTCGGATATCGGGTTGACGACTGCCAATATTTTTTCGGGTCGGGTCGGGTATCAGGTTGACGTCTGCAGGCATTTTTTTCAGGTCGGACGGGTTTTTCGGGTCTCGTCAAATTTTGCACCTCTACTCCTGGGTTATCTCAGGTTTTCGGGTCGTTCAGGTGGGGTCGGCTTGGGTTCGGGTCAGTTTGATTTTCCCTGAAACACGGTCAGGTCGGGTTCGGGTCAGTCTGACTTTCCCTAAAACACGGGTCGGGTCGGGTTCGAGTTCGAGTTCGGGTCGGTTTGACTTTCCCTGCTTCTTGCCTTGGAGAGACGGACCGGTGGGGATGAAGGGAAGGACAAAGTTGTCAATTCTAATATTTATCTCCTTTTTCTATATCAAAATTTGTCTATTTATTCTAAAACTATTTTGATGGGCAAATATAGGAGAAAATGAAGAATTGATGGGTGAATATCTCAAAACCAAAGTTTTGATGGGCATGTACCCAATTTTGCCAATTATTAAATTAAATGATTACTTTGATCACTATTCAATCATATAAATATTACTTTAAAGTTTAATCACGTAAATATTACTTAAAAGTTGCGGAAAGTATATGTAAGAGTGAGAAGAGAGGGAAAAAATAACAAAAAAGAAAATTAATGTCATTTAGTATTTCATTTTAATCTCATCATATTTTAGATTAATTTTATAGTCTTTCATTTTTATTTCGTCATATTTCACATTAACTTTGTATGTGGTACTATTTTGATATCTATTTAAGAGTTAGACTATTATACTAACGTTAGTATTTTGGACCAAAATGTTAACACTTCAAAATTTATGTTATCGCATCCTAAATCATAATTTATAGTGCTCAATAAATTCTTTATATCAAAATATTGGGGAATACAAATTTTTTTTGTTTGTAGAGTTTTTTAAGTTTTTGTTTTGAACAGATTATCAAATTTTGTAATTTTTATCTTAAATTTGTAATCTATGGACGCTATGAACAAAATCTCTATGGATGCTAGGTGATCTTTCTTCATCTCTCAATCTGGCAACAAATGTTATGCATTAAAAAGAGAAAATAAAAAAGCTAGATTTGTTTAATTCTTGAGACAACATCAAAAGCTTTCGCGGGGGAAAAAACATAAATAATTAAGTGTAAACAGAAAAATAAGAATTTTCAAACTAAATCCTTGGCTTTTATTTATTCATTTTTTTTAAATAAAAATCTCTCTCTTATTTTAGATCTTATGTTAATGAACGAATACCGACTTGTGGATGACATGACACTTTTTTTTGTGTTCTTGTTAATCTTGTGTACATTTTTGATAAACATACTCTATGAGTATACGACTGATATTATTGCATATTCACGGAGCTATATATAGTTCAAATAATTTATATTCCACAAAATAGATATCGTATTATGTATATTTGTATGCAATCATCTGTAGCACCGGCATATTGCTGGTGGCTTATTATACAGGTTTACCGTTTACTTTTGCAATTGTCTTCGGAAAGTAACGAAGAGCGGTATTTGTTGGGTGCTTTTCCTTTACAAAAAATAAATAATGAACAGAAAATTACTTGCTGCCTTATTTACGATATCCAGAGGAAACTGCAATTTTCCCCTTCAAATAAGATATAGATCATGCAATATCATTGACAAAAAAAGTGTGATCCCTATTTAACGGCGTCGGTCGCAATCCATGTTCATTCGGTGCTTGCAATTGGCAATATTATCATTATGAGAATTCTAGATGCAAAGAATAAGTGTGTTCATCTTGTCCGTGCTGAACATAATATATTAAAAAAAAAAAAAATCTATCAAAAAAGTATGTCAAGAATGTAAAATGAAGATCTAAATTCGGAGCACAATATTCTCAGAAGAAAGCATAACAATTTAGTAATTAATGAAGGAATGGCCCATAGGTTTGAGGCCGTTGGTCTATCTATTGCTCTATCTTCCAAACAAGTCTCGATAAAGTTCTTCGCACTTGGTGACACATTTGGAGGAAGAGATGGCTTCCCTCCCCTCTGAATATGAAGAGTAGACTCAAACTGTAATTTTAAATAAAAAATTATATGTTAGTTAGATATACATAAGAACAAGATTTTAACTTTCAGACACCTAAGACTGAAATTACCAATATCAAAACTTCAAATTCACAAAAAAAAGGGCCAAGTAACACAAGGGCAGTGAGGCAAAGCAATCGAACAAATACTGCTGGTGCCTCTTTTATTTTATTTTTCTTTTCATTTTTCCTCTTTCTTTCTTTCTTTCTTTCTTTCTTTCTGTTTCTGCTTTATTAATAAGAGGGGTCTTGTAAACTAAAATAAAATGTATTTATTACTTTCCTTTTAATGAAAATTAGCAGAGTGTTCTCTGCTCCTCTATTCAGGACCTGCCAACTTGTCACCTAAAACTAAACCAGATATTTAAAAAATTTTAAATTATACCAGGCTCATGTTGACATAAGGGAACTTGCCCCACAAAATCTCAAGAGTGGTGCACCCTACACTCCATATATCTGCTGCAACCCCATAGCGTTGTAACAGCCTAACCTGATTCAACATAAATTAACGCAACACTTTTAATTTTATTTTACAAAAATAAGTAAAAGCCTTTCTGTTTTACAGTGTACTCTACCTCAGGAGCCATATACCCCAATGTCCCTATGTATCCGGTCACATCCTCAAGGTCTATCATCTGAAAAAAAATTTTGTTGTCATTACACCAAATTACATCGAATTGATTTACTTTTGTCACCCACACACACACACAAAAACAACATAATCTCATCAAATTATCATTACAGCAAATAACATCAATGAAATAAGTATTCACATATAGAATTTCAAGGATAATTCACCATTCTAAACTATGTTAAAGAACTATATTTGTCCTGAACTTTCATTTGTATTTTGT
The DNA here is from genome assembly GCA_030179965.1 of Cyperus esculentus. Classification (NCBI taxonomy): domain Eukaryota; kingdom Viridiplantae; phylum Streptophyta; class Magnoliopsida; order Poales; family Cyperaceae; genus Cyperus; species Cyperus esculentus. The sequence continues at coordinate 2,183,504 of JASGLE010000052.1, forward strand.
ACTTTCATTTGTCCTGAACTATGTTAAAGAACTTTAAAAAATCAAATTGGTCTGAATTTCCTCATAACAACCAAGGCCTAACAGGTGAATAGACAAACATAATTAATATGTATATATAATTTTACCATATGCTAAGTTAATTTGAGAAATTATCTTGAACATAGAAAAAGATACCTTGATAGCAGATCCAAAATCTGCTAATTTTATTATTCCACCAGGTCCAACAAGGATATTGGCCCCTTTAATGTCTCTACGAAGTAAAAGAATAACTACTGTTTCTATACAAGTATTCTTGAAGGTGTCTCAGTAATTATTGACATTTCTTTGAGTAAATTACCTAAATGGCTATGATCATTCAAATTTGATTTTTGTTCCCAAATTTTACCTCTTTCTATTTACTCATTAAATTTAGTTCTAAAGTCCAGTAATATATGGCAACCTGTTTCATTAAATCTCTAAATGGACATTATTAGCTGATGTATGATGACATAAAGCTGACTTAAAATAAAAATTTAGGTGGATATGTACTATGGAGATATTAATACAAGAATAAATAATGTAGTACCGGTGGATAATGCTGTGACTATGGAGATGTGCCACAGCTTGTAGAACTTGTCGAATGTAAAAGGCTGCTTGTTTTTCTGTGAGGCCTTGTTCAGCATGTGCAAGGAATGACGAGAGAGATGTAGGCATAATCTCAGCAAAAATACAGTGCTCACTCTCATTCTACAGAATTGGATAAACATTATTACTCTAGTGATTTTAATTAATATATTATTTACATTAACAAGATTGAAATAAAAGATTAAAATATTTACCTCCGAAGTGCCATAAAATTCTATTATTTTGGCATGAGGATATGCATGTAAGAGATCTGCTTCCTGCATAAGTATCACAACTCAGTCCTCAGACAATATTTGATAGGGTTCCTTCAATGGTTTAATTACCAACTACCAATTTTTTAATAAATAAGTTGATAATAACCATAACAAAAAAGTTGCAATCACGGAACATTAACTGTCTCCGCAAATATCCAGAAATCAGAACCCAGGTGTGGTTCCCATGGATCGTTCATATAGGGCATGCTTCACTCAATTGATTTTTTTCTTATGAATGCATAAAGCAACTATTTCTGGGTTATATTACCAAGCCACTCCAGAGCATTAATTATCAAATTGCAAGATGTCAATGCCAAAATTTTAAATATTTGCATTTTTACATAGAGACAGAAAAGCTAACGAGTCATTCTCTCACTAATGCCAAATTGTAGTTCAAATTGAAAAAAAGGAAAAAAAAAAAAAAAAAAAAAAAGGTATATGTCTTACCAACACATGATCATGGGTTCGTCTTCTTGTCTTTTGAGCAATCTTCACACTTAGAAGAAAACCATCTCTATGAAAAATAATGAGCAAATATTAGTAAATTTGTGAGAAGAGATGAGCCGTCCTTTTTCCTAATTCTAATATCTCATCACCCTTTATTTTTCTATATTTGATAAATACTTTGTGCATGCAAGCATCATTATTAATTACATTAAAACAAAGAAGGTAATTGAAAGTGGGAACAAAGTTCATCCTATTATAGCAAACATAGTTTCATGCAGTACTAAATTGTTCAATAATAAATTACCTTTTTCGAATTGTTTGTTTTCCTGTTTATGATGCAAGCAATTTAATCTTTATCATTTACTCAGTTTGCATCTATTTAATGTCTTGCAAACGGAAACCGTGAGCATACTCATTGGCAAACTTAGAATTTATGTGTGGACTGATTTGCAAAAACACAATACTCAATCATAAAGAAATCAAATAACTAAAATCTCATGTGACCAAAAAATTAAAACCTATCAATGGCACTGTAGACGGTACCACCAGCTCCTCCTCCTAGTCTCTGAGCTGTTGTCCATTGCTCAATCGGTTGTGTCGGTCTTGATGCAATATCATTCTTCTCATCTATTGAGACGGCTTTGATAAGAGTTGCGCCAACACCTACCAGCAAAAGACCATACAAGGCCACCAGCAACTTGACTATCTTCTTGACGATATCTTTCAGCCACATTCTGATTAACTACAAAGAACGACAGAGATAGTATTTTAAGAAATTAACACTATTAGTCGACGTTACTTACTCTGCATCTGCAAAGTGCAAACGATACAACATTGTAGTATGACTAAATTTCAGCATTAAAGCTTGTACGGTGAAAATTTTGTGGTCAGATAGAATGAAAACATTAGGACAATTCTAGAAGAAGTAATGCCTTGATCCCAAATGGAGTACTGGAGTAGGTTTTAATTAATGATGTATCAAACACATCGATGTTTCAAATTGATTTTGTTATGAACTTCAATTGCATCTGCCAAACGCAACTATGTTCCTGAGTATCATCAAATAAGCATCCCATGCCAGTGGCAGTATACATCTACAAAATCGACAAAATTAAGATTTAAGAAAGACACATATATACCAGATCGAGAGATGCTCCAATATTGATCTCGCTTGAAAGAGAGTATCGATCGTCTCTTTTCCAATCTCGATTAGAGTAGTAGGCTCTCAGTTTCCACGCAACAATCTCGTACAGAAAGGGAAAGAGAGGGATAGCCAGTGTACGTGGGTATGTCGGATGGGGAGAAGAAAGAAAGAAAGAAAGAGGTGAAATTAAGATCGAGTAAAGATGAACCCAAGTAGGTTTTCTTGCACGAGAAGAAGAGAAAGAGAGCTTGATCTCTCTCCGGTGTGAGGAGGTCTCTCTCGCTTGTTTGTTCTGAAAAAATGAGAGCGAGATGCTCTCAGTCTGTTAGAGGGAAAATTAAAACAAAAAAAAAAATTGAATATGTGGACCATTTTGGCAATTGCAAATTTACCCCTACAGTCTTTGAATTTGGATTATGAGGAGGGATCCAATGACACAAAATTTTGACACAAATGTTACACTAAATCATATAAATTTATAAAAAATCTTAAAAATAGAAAATCTTTTACAAACATGTTCATTTACTTATACATCGATTGTGTTTCAAATTTCATTCAATTTGAGATTGTGTTTCAAATTTCATTCAATTTGAGTGTCATTTGATACTCCATCAACGACCATTAAGTTTATATAGTAATTAGAACGGTCTAAATTTAATTATTCTTGATGGAGTATCAAATGACACTAAAATTGAATAAAATTTGACACACAATCGATCTATAAGTGAATGAATATGTTTATAAAAGATTTTTCATTTTAAAGATTTTTTATAAATTTATATGATTTAGTGTAACATTTATATCAAAATATTATTGTGTCATTTGATCCCTCCTCAATTTTTTAATTTTAGAATTGTTCTACTTTCTCCTCCTTTTTATACGTAGACAATTGTATCTGATATAACCAATTTGGCCTACATACAACATAATATCATTATTGACATTCTTTTCTGTTAAATTCAGACGAGATTACATTGCAGTCTTCATACGTAGATTTAAAATTTTTCTTGATTTTAATCTTTTATTTGATCTTTTTTTTATTGCCATTTAGTATATTTACATTATTGAATTTCGCAATATACAAGTAGGTTATCTTACTTACATACATAGGATCAAACTATCAATTGACAGTTCAGTTTTATTGCGTTCTATTATTTTGTATTTCTTTTCGTAATTAAAGATCTTTCCCCGTGCATAAATGAAACTTGCGGATCATCTCTTGAGCAAGTTCCACTTACAAATCTGAAATCTGGCATGATGCAGATGTACAATGAAATTCAAGATAAGTGTTTTTTTAAGGGTTTAGATTTTTTTTTTTTTTAGAGATGATTTTAAAATAATAATAAAATAATGTATATAGCTAAAAGATTTTGATATAAAGAATTTAATGATAACCATAAATCGAAATGTTGAGATGCTTAAGTATAATAGTTTCCTTTATTAAGGAAAATATTGTGTTTATACGGGTCTATCATTTTACTGTATGGACATTGTTGTGTTTACTGGTACAATGTTAGTTTGGTGCTTTTAAAATATGCTTACCTAATGTTACAGAAGTTTTGGAAAATAAATGCCAAACTAGGAGCAATATTGGTTTCTTTTGTTTTAAGAAACAGTTTTGGGCACTTTAAGAGTTCAATGAATTGGATATATTTTTCTGCCCCTTGACTGTAGAACATATTTGTAGAAGTTTATATTTTTCTAAGTTTATTTACAAATTCATTTAAAAGAAAGAGTTCGACTATCATACTAACTTTAGAAAATTCAAAACAAATACTTAGAAAATCCCCAATATTAGTAAGGAAAATCTCCAGCAAAATAAGGAACTCCAAGCCACTGAATACCTCCTATTATGTTTAGTTACGGTACAAGCATAATGAAGAAAATCCTCAATATTAGTAAAATCCCCCTCAAAGATCTTCTATTTGCTTGATTGAAGGTATTCCAAAACACCTACACATAAACACAATTAAAAGTATATGAAAAGAAATAAGAGAATTATATGTAAGTAACCAAAGCATATGCCATGCCAAGAATTATTAATCACCTAAACCAATTACCCGTTAAATCCCAAATCGAATTAAATGTAAGTTAGAAATAATCCCACTCCAAATAAGACGCTAATATGTACCCGTGACTGGGAAAATCAAATTGTTTTGGCACGTGCAACAAAGGGATGAAGAAAAAGCTGGGATGCAGTGGGACGATCCGATGGATTGAATTGTAGGCACTTCTCGATAAAATCTCTACAGTCATTGGACAATGTGTCTGGCATTATTGGCATTCTCCCCTCAGAGATCTCCATAATTGCATAAAACTGAAACATAATATCCAATATATTTATTATGGTACGCCACAAGTACTTTATCATTACCTCAAAAAAAGGCATGTGAAATAAAAAAATCATCTCTAAAGCACTCGAAGTTAGAACTCTAGCCACACACAAAGTTAATCATATATCAATTATGCTAAAAACTCTAACTAATCTCATTAAATGTTTGAAACTCAAATTAAAATCTTAATATCTCATGATCGCGAAACCTTGATTTTATTTCCAAATAAATGTTTATTTCATCTCTCACATTTCTATTACCAAAAACTTAATTTCAATGTATATGAAATATTTAATAAGTATTGAGTGAGTTTTAATACGAATACATAATATTGGGTAAATGCAAGAGTATTAGTGATTTTGAAGGTCAAATATGATATTATCTTTTACAAGGGGTAATGTAATTTTGAAGCTTTTTAAGGTGCACATGAATTTATGCCTATGTTATAAGTATCTACAATAATTAAGGATCATATACTCAATGAAAAGTGCATACCCACGGCATGTTGGAATATGGAAATGCCGATGTTGCCATCTCATAAACGGCACAACCCAAGCCCCAAATATCACTAGCAGGCCCACAATGTGGTTCTTTGGGTAACATTACCTACAATTAACCACCAAATGCATCAAATTTCCCATAAATTTTAGCCAAATGTTTAAGATTAGAAAATACACACCTCAGGTGCAGTCCATCTAACCCAGTCATCAAGATCTTTTTCTCTTGGAACTGTCATGTTCCCCTCAATCTATTATGTAAAAGCCAAAAGAACAACAACTAAGAACTAAAATAAAGGAAATAAACATAAAATAAAGAAGATGAATTTCCTTGTAGAAAACATTAAAACAAGGAATATATAAACCTCCTGAGCAAAATGGAAACCAGCAAGCTTTACGATGTCCTTCTCATCTAGCAGCATATTGCAACAACTCACGTCCCTGAAATATAATTTTCAATAAAATTATAATTTTCCATCATGTTTTACAATTCATCAAGATATCTCATTTGCAGTGAGCGCAGTAAATCGCTACATGCATGATCATAGGAAGGGTCAATTGCATGATGTTTATCATATTTTCAGATACTTGAAGGGTAACCTAGGAAAAGTGATGTTGTTTAAGAACAATGATAGCAGGGGCATCAAGGCCTATCGCGACTTCTGATTTGACAAGTTGCATTGATGAATAGGTCTACCGCTGGATATGTGTATTTGTGGGAGTGGTATCTTGGAGAAGTAAAAAACAATTAGTAGTGGCACGATCTATAGTTGAAGCTGAATACAGGACAATGCCATTGGGAGTCCCTCAAATTTTGTGGCTAAAATCACTTTCTATAGAGTTTAAAGATAGAGAAAGGTGCGCAAATGAAGTTGTTTTGTTATAGAAACTCAGCAATAAGCATTGCCAATAATCTAGTAGAATGTGATAGACCTAAACATATTGAGATTGTTAGCTTCTTCATCAAGGAGAAGCTAAACAGTGGACAATTGAAGCTAAGTGATGTATCAACTGAGAATCAACTGGCATACCATCTCACTAAAGGCCTTAATTCTATAAATATCCCTAGATTATGTAATAAGATGAGATTAGTGAATATCTTTCGGGGTATTGTAATGTGTAGGGACTGATTCCTAATAGAAAAAAGTAAATATTGTAATAGCATAAGGACCGAATTGTAATACCCTAATAATGAAAAATTACAATTGAAGCTTTCCCCAAATTACAACTAAAACATTGTGTTAAATGAGTTTAATGACAATCTCGGATGGAAGTGGCCAGTGACTGGTACTTATTCATGCATGTCAGTATATGATGTATTAATTACATCACCTTTCATTGTCTCTTTGCAATTGGAAGTTTAAAAATTTAAGTTTTCGCCAAGGATTCAACTCTTTATAAGTTGGCTCTACAAAATAAAATTCTCACAACATAGTTTCAAAACAGAATTTTATCAAGAGATGGTGAAACATGGTGTACAACTATTATTATGTTGTCAAAATGCTGTCAGTTAATCTTATTTAATGAGTGCAACAAAACTGCTTCAAAGGTTTCTAGGCAGGTGGTACCAATTTTTTTCGCATGCCACAATTCTACAATATGGTTCACAATGATCTAGATGTTCATAGGTGGATTCTGAACTCAAACATTGATGCAAAGGATGTGGAGATATTTGCAACTACATTTTTCATAATTTAGAGGTAGCACTGCTACATAATATTTAAAGACGCCTTCAAAAAATGAAACATAAGTGGTTAATAAAGTGTTGATGTGTTGTTATAGCAAAATGCAAAGAGAAGTATTTATTTTTCTCACAGGTGAATGACATTGTTCTTGTGAAGATATTTGAGAGCCTCGAGTATTTGTCGTGTATAGGTGGGTATCCTCCTCTTGTCAAATTTGACATCCAAATAAAGCTCCCTTATTGAATCTCCACGAATGTACTCATACCAAATGTCTACCGTCTCTTCTGTCTACCAATGCAAGAAAAGCAAACAATATTACAAACTCTAATGTATTAGAAGGTTCTGGTTCGCAACATTTACAAACTTTTGACTAGAACTCTTACACTACAAATTGATTTAACAATAAGTTAGACCACCAATTATAACTCTATGTGCTCTCTGTTCGCATCAATTTCTAATGTGAACTTCTCTATATTTATGGCACATTATCACACCCAATCACTTCAAACCATTTTCCAATGGCTACTAATATATTTCTAAAATACTTCTCAAAAACCGTTGCCTCTGTAATTTGGAGAAAAAGAGTGGTATGAACAAAATTGAGAAAATATTTTGCTTCTATACGATATTCAACCAAAAATGGATGAATTGTTCCTTCTTTTTTCTATGCTTTCATTTGGTTAATCCTCTTCAATTACTTTACAATTAGGAAAGGGTTAGTGTATATATACTTTTATTAATCCAAAACATTTGTTATATGGATAGGGGACAGCAGGTTAAGATCGGTACGACTGAAAGTCTGAAACTATGAGGTATGATTAATGACAGAGAGATGTCCATATAAGAAAAATCACCTTGTAGAAACCCAAATAAGCAATGATGTTCTTGTGGTTGAGGCGTTTCAAGATTGAAATTTCCTGAAAAGAAAAAAAAAAACAAAAAAAACAAAATGCAGAAAATTAGAAATAAGAGGCCGCTTGACTATAAATCGGCCATTCATATTAGTGCCAGCAGCCAAAAGGGAAGAAAATGAAGTGCAGATATACATATATGCACACACATTCTGGAGCTGGAGTTTGCGCTCACGATACCATCTCCGTTCAACGCTTGCCCTCAAGGAAGGAAGATGCACCTGCTTCACCGCTACAGTCTCGCCATTGCTGCAATACAAACAACAGGTAGATGGATTAAGTTCATCCTTTCATAGCAATGGCCAGCGTCTATCCATTTCGTTAGAATCGATCGATCGAAGTACGTACATGGTGACCGCTTCGTAGACGCGGGTGGAGAGCGATTCGTCGATTGTCCTGACAGCAGACCAGCCTTCTTCCTCGAGAAGCGGTTTGCCCTCCGCCTCACTCAGCGGCTCCAACATCTTAGCCCTCGGCCTCGGTCCATCCGGAACCGACCGGACGGCCTTCTCTACGCGAACGAAGAACGAGGAGAGGACGAGACAGAGGGCGAAGACGCCGAAGAGAACGATGATGTAGATCATCATGGTGGTTTCTCGATCATCCCCTGCTGATCGGATCACAGCTCCGGTTTTGCTTTGATTTGATTGATGGTTTTGGGGGGAGAGAGGGAGGGATGGAGAACACCGCAGCTCAGTTGAGGCCACCGCGCGCCGGGTTCTTGTGCGGTGCGTTATCAGATAACTTCTGCGATTTTGCCCTTTGGGAATTCGCGTCTGCTTAAGCGTGTCTAAGAAGTAAGGAGAGAGAGAGAGGCGGGAGATGCTCCTAGCAGCGCTAAAATTACTAATGGACGGCTTTTGTACCGAAAATATCTTCTCTGAAATATCCTCTCTGAAAAATGGAAATGGACCATTAACTATAGGGCATTTTGGTCAGTTTTGATATAGAAACTGTTCCATAAGCTATTTCAACGCTGTCCAAGGTAGGGCTGTCAACGAATCGAATCGAATCGAACTTGAACCGAATCAAGCTAGAGCTCGAACTGAAATCGAACCAAGCTAAACCGAATCGAACTAGCTCAAACTCGAATCAAGGTCCGAGCTCCATACAAGCTCAATTATTATAATTTTATATTTATTTTCCGTATTACCATAAATAATTAGATAATTAGAGTTAAAATAAGTATATTATTTTGTTTTGTTTGATAATATAAACAAATTATCTCTATTTTTACTAATTTTATAATAAATTATGATTAAAAAATTATAATTTATTAATTTAACAATAAAATAAGTATATTTCGTTAATTAAATAATAAAATAAGTATATTTTGTTAATTAAATAATAAAATAAGTATATTTTGTTAATTAAATAATAAAATAAGTATATTGTTACAAACAATTTAAACAAAATAGTTCAAAAAATGTGCAAATTACTGTTTATCGAGCTATTACGAATCGAATCCGAATCGAATCAAGAAAAAATTGAGCCGAGCTCAGACGAATCGAGCTGACAAAAAATTGAATCGAGCTTAGACCGGATCGAGCTCAGACCGAATCGAACTCGAACGAGTTACAAACTGCAAACTTTTTTGCCAGCCCTGGTCCAAAGCAGCACGCGAGAGAGGCTGTTCGATTCAGACTATATATATACCCCTTTAAATATACCCTTTAAAAGGGGAAAGATGAGAGTTGAAAGATGAAAGCTGAAAGATGAAAGATGAAAGATGAAGCTCCCTCATTCATTTGAGTTTCACAATCGTCTGATCTCATCATTCAACGGTTATCATAAGTTTTAGTTCCATCTATTTCGTTTTCAAATTAAGAGGTGTTAAGAGAAGTTGGTTTTTTGTTGGTTACCATAGATTTCTCATCAAGATTGTGATTTCTCTTATGAGCATTGTTTATAAGTGATTTTTTTTTTTATAAATAGACTCAAAAATTTTAATTTGTTCTTATATTATTTGCTACCAACTTTTTATGTTCTTATGTTTTCTCCAAAATCAGTTGGGCATCTTATTTTTATCTTTTATGTTAATTAAAGTGGAAAAAATAACTAGATCATAATATTTTCCTATATAAAATATTTTTATAGAATTATTTTTTTGGATAAACTTAAAATTTATAAAAACAATCAGAAAAAGTAAAAGAAAAAATTATGGATCTTTACTTATAAATCCTATGTTAATATTTCTTAAAAGATAAAAAATAATGGATTTATTTTTTGCTTTGACACCTTTCATTTATCAAATTCTTCATTGATAAGGAGCAATACATGACAATAATAATGTGGTAACAAATTAAATGTTACCACTTTGGCACCTTTCATGTAGTTTTAAACTATATATTCAGGCTTGATTGTATAACAAATATCATCTAATCAATATACAATTTCAATACATCTAACGGTTACATTTGTTAATTTATTTACAAATAATAATGTGGTTATTAAGGGCACCAATTTTTGTGGTTATTGGATCCCTCCTCTATGTATATATATAATTAAGGATTAATAAAATTAATAAAAAGGTAAAATCATGCGTAAATTGCATGATGTAAATCTTGAAGTATTTTTTTTTAATGATTTTAAGTTATTTTTTTTATTAAGTTTTAGTTTCTTCATTTTCAGGCCATTCTTATCCTTTCATGTTAATATGAATGTTTTTTCTACTGTTAAAACATCTTGTATTCATTTTTTTTATGGTAACTACATATCTTATGTTAATTAAATCGTTAGTGCAATAAATTTAATTGATTTTAGTACGTACGGAAAACAGCTTAAAATCATATAAATTTATTTTATTTGATCACGTTTAAATAAAACAACACCATTGTAGACTGTAGTATTTCAACTTCAAACCAAATTAATTTCAGATTCATCAAAGCATTCGTTTACGGTTACTTATAAAGAACTGGATCATGGTAAACATCAAACGAACGAACAAAGATAGGCTATTTTTGAAATCATCTGATTGCATAAAATATTCTATCTTGATATTTCTATAATAGAATAATATTTGTTTAGATTAATATAACCATCTATTGATATATTTATTATTGTGACAACATCAAGCCAAATTTAAAAAGAAGTCGAACATTTCCACGGTATGATGAATTTAGTATGAACCATAAATCAAAATTTCAGACGTGACAAAATATAATTTGAAATATAAAAATTTCCACAACAGTTCTGCTCCAAAAAAATTTCAACCCTAAACAATTAGTAATTGTTTTTATTCTGTTAAATTTTTATTCATTATTAATTCCGACTAAATGAAAGCATGTAACCTAGCAACCAACCTCAACTAGATTTTTTCTTTTTTTTTATTGGGCTACTTTACTTTAACATATCAAAATCAAAATAAAATCAAAGCAAAGATGCTAACGGGTTTAATTAAACCGAACTTCAAACCCGTTATCTTGTTTCCTGGTGAGGTGTGTGAAACAAACAAACAAGATGCACTTGAGACTTTCAACTTTCAACCTTTACTCTTTCCAGACAAAATTAATTAAAAAAAATAAAAAACAAAAAATAAACAATCTAAAGTTCTAAACTAAACTAAACTAAACTTACTGAAATTTCTTCTGGTAATTCGAAGAATTATTCCTCGCTGTTTCACGAGATCAACGAATCAATCAAGGTACTTCTTCTTCTTCTTCTTTCCATCAATCAATTAATTAATTTTCCCCCCTTTTACAACATCTCAAATCCACTTTCCCCTTTTCTAATTTTTCTGGCACGTAATTCCTGTTTTACTTAATTTACTGTTCACATCTGATTTCATTTCATTCAATCGATTCGATTCGCGATTCGATCTGCAGCGACTGATTTGCCGCGGATTTGAGATAGGAATTGCAGAGGAGATCGGAGATCTGACAGATGCGAAGATCCGGGAGGTGAGCGGTGAGATGGTCCGGATGGATAACAGCGCTTCGGAACGAGATCTGTCATCGGAAGAGCGTCTCTGCGTAGCAGCAAGCAACGACCTGTTGTTCGCTGCTGCTGCTGCTGCACCTCTGCTGAATCAGAAACCCGGTACAGTCTCTTTCTTTCTTTCTGGTATGGTTTGCTGCTGCAGCTGCTGCTCCAAAAGGTGCAAACAAACAAACATGACATTGTTATAGTTATGTCAACATTATGTTATATGTTATAATATAATTAGGGTTTGAGTATGTTTAAATCACTCTTTTGATCTTTGAACATGAATGAGGATTCGATAGGTTTAAGAAAGTCATTAAACTTTATAGTTTTTTTATCGACAGTCTACTGGTCTGGTATCGTATGTAGGCAGATAGCCGATGAAATGTGGGGAAATACTGTTGGAATTCAGGTGGTAATGTCGGTGCAACAATAATAATAGAAGATGTAGCAATTTTGCATTGAGAAGATAAAACAAGAGCTTCAATTGATAAATTCTGTTATCAGTTGTTATTGTATGTCGGCCTGAATTTTTGTTATTGTTTTCTTTTACGGAGTAGAAAAAAAGCCAAGACAGTGGGCGGCCTGGACAAGGCAAGAGGAAGAGAACTTCTTCAATGCTCTGAGACAAGTTGGCAAGGTACAATTTATCTCCTGCACATGTTTTGTATAACTAAACCTCAACCTGAATATTTGGTGACTCAGTTTTTTGCTCTCATTTCCGTCGTTAGAATTTTGAGAAGATCACATGCCGTGTCCAAAGCAAGAATAAGGATCAGGTGCTGGCATCTTTGTAATTCTAGTTTGTAATTTTTATTATAGATGCAATTTACTTAACAGAAAACACATTGTAAATAATTTATTATCTAAAGTGGTCTTTGGAATTAAATTGCTGGCTGAAATATTATGAGGAAGATCAATCTTGAGGGTGACATCATGGTCCATTTGATATTTGTGGAACTTCTTATAAATGATTCCGATCCTAACGCAAAAATGCCCCAAAGATATTGTCATATTGAAGCCCCAGCTCGTCATGGTTCATATCTGTATTAATGCAGATCATTAATTTGAAATTGCAATGTGATAAGTTCTCCGTCTTTTGTAGGGTTATTATCAGTAACTGTTTGAAACTTTGATATAGATTTTGACAAGAACTATTGTTGCTATAACCTTCCTGGTGAATATAGGTACGGCATTATTATTACCGCCTTGTCAGACGGATGAATAAGCTTCTTGGCCCAGGCCACTGTCTGGATGCAAAAAATTCCAAAGATACCATTGCTGCAATGCTTAGATGGTAAATTTTCGAATTCTTTAATAATTGAACTAGAGGTCACTGAACTATACTCCATATTTTTTAAATCAGTTAACCCAGTCATCTTGTTACAGCTTCTTGACCCCATCATCTCGATTTTAGTTTTTCTACTTATTCTAGACTTCAAATATGTAATAAATTAAAATTACTACTGATTATCTCTTGTGACTCGGGCTGGCTTTCATTTTTTCTAGCCTGTTCCAACTTATTTTGGGACTAAAGGCTTTGATGTTTGTAGTTGATTATCTGATAATTTAATCTTGTCAAATGTCAAAATGTCATGATATTTTGGTGGGAATTCATGAGGTTCCCCTACATCTTACAGTTTAATACATGCAATTTGGGTATCTGTGGGATAAAGATGGATATATCAGGTCATGCCTTTTGCGTTCTGGATTAAAATGAACTTACAAGAAGACCTACATAGACATAAGATTTACTGACCTCCATTGAAGTTGACCTGAATCATTCTTCTTATAATTACACCCTGCAAAAAAAATAATAAATACTAATTGATGTAATCAACAGGTGGTCCTTGCTTGAAAAGTTCAGCTGCACAGCTTCAAAGTTGCGTCTTAAACCTCGAAGATTTAAGACATTTGTTGAAGCATTTGTATGCCACTTATCTTTTCTCTAAATTCCACATTTTTACATTATTTTTTTTAACCAGGTTCTTACAAAGTGAGATTGGTTTTATGTCTGTTTGATGTCTTCAATGACACTAATTTGTGCTTATGCTGGAATGAATGTTGTCCTTACAGTCATATACAATTAACAAGACAATATAGATATCATGATATCAGAGCTTAAGAGTAATTTCCTAGTATAAGATCAAGTATTAAACAAGTAATTCGATCAATCTCTGTCCAAAACTGGCACGGAGTTGGACAACTGATATGGCAAACAGATAGTGATCATTGGTAATTTTTAATCTTTGGTATACCTTGTAGGAGAATCAACTTATAAAGGACCGAAACAAGTCTAGAAGGAAACGACCACAAGGTGAAATGTGCACAGCTCCTGCATTGCCGAACTCAGGCAAGGGACTTGGGACAGGGAATAATGATGCTTGTACAGGGGTGAATTGTCCAAATAGTATTAAATTACCACTTAAAGGGTCTCACAAACGTGCTAGTGTGGATGGAACTGGAAATGCTAATTTTAAAGTGGGAGGCACAAAGGGGGACCTTACTTCGACAAAAACTGTGAAACAAAAACGCAGAGGGGGTAACAATTCCTTTCTCTTTCTTTTTTCATGTTCAAAGTAAATTATTGTTCTCGAGCAAATCAGGGTGCTTTAGGCATCTAGAAATAAGAAAAAATCCAGAGGATGTTTGTCTGAAGCCATGGCTGTGGTATATGTGAAAACTGAATTGGTCATGAATTAAACAAAAACAAAGAAAACGGAATGGACTATAACAGGCCTTGTACTGTTATTGACCCAGTTTTGATTAGGTGCATTGTCTTTTATCATGTTAAATGTAGTGTACTGTTGTTGAAGATTTTTCACTACTAATATAGGCATGATGGGATCCGCTGCATATAAGAAATGGGAGAAAGCTGCTATGGAAGGCGTGTCGCTTGTTGCTGATGCAGCCGAACAGCTAGAGCGTGCCAATTTAAATAAAGATCACTCCACTGCACTTCCTAGTATGATGTGTACTCACAATGGTAAGCGTCCATCAAGTACACCTTGACTACTAGAGTACAGTAAGCAGTAGCGATTAATTGAATTTTATTGAAAGTCTTACTTGTTTAACATGCAAAAGTTCCATAACATTGATTGGGAGTATGGAATCAGCAGGTTCTTATTGCAAAGATACAAATAATGCAGGTGCACAATCCTTTGTGAAACTGAAGTTACAACTATTTCCAGTAAATGAGGCGACCAGAAAAGCACTGGAGAAGGTATGCATACCCATACTGATTCCAAACTACACCCTGAACTCCAAAGAAAAGATTATTACTTGAGCTTGATTCGGTGTTTTTTGCATGCACAGGACTCGCACAACCCACACCTGGAGCTCACCTTGAGTGGCCGTAAGAGAATAGCATCAGTACTAGAGCATCTAAATAGGAAATGGGGTCATTCTCATGTGGCCTGCGGTGAGCTTGTTCTGCTTCCTTACACTGCTAATATTGGTGATATCAGAAGTTGTCAGAGATGGACACTCAAAGACACTGTTGTTGTTTCTGATGTGTTTGTTTCTGTTGGAAGCCCTGCTGTTTTTCGCTTAAGGTTACATTATTTATGTTTATATTAGCTATTTTGTCTTTTTCTGTTTTCTTTCCTTTTTTGGGCCTCTTTATATGTCTACACTTGCATGAAACTAATCCTTAGTCAATGTTCCCCTGATACATGTAAAATGAAAATTTTACATAAATTTTTTTTATATAGATGTAAAGTCATATCCTTGTGACATTTTTATGTCTTAACTGATGTAATTTACTTTATGGTAACTTGTTCTATGTCTACCTGTTCAATGCATACATGCACTAGATAATTTTTGGCATTCTTAATCAGCTATGTGACTTTGTTTCCTAATCGACTGCAATGATAAAGGTCTAATTTGATTCTTGTTTCTGTTAGATATGGCTGGTTCACCAGTGCTGAGATCAAATCTAGTAACTGTGGCATCACACAAGGTGTTCAGACTGGAAACCATTTCTTAGCACCTAATAATAACCATTGCTGTCAACAATCTGCAGGACGCGGCTTGGTATACTTCAGTCCCTCCTATATCTGCATATCTGTGTGTTTCCTATTAAATGGAATAATATTTATAAGTTACTGCTAATTTTGAATCAAACATCTGAACTCACAGATAAGGCCTAACAACGTAGAGGAAGTTGGTGGAAATCAAGACAACTATGTGGTATATTTGTTTCTTCTTTTTCACCTAATGCCTAAATTCACATAGTACCATACCATGTTTTTAGTATGTACCATTAAGTGATGGTCTGTCATTTTACTGTATGCACATTGTTGTGTTTACTGGTACAATGTTAGTTTGGTGCTTTTAAAATATGCTTACCTAATGTACAGGAGTTTTGGAAAATAGATACCAAACTAGGAGCAATGTTGGTTTCTTTTGTTTTAAGAAACAGTTTTGGGCACTTTGAGTTCAATGAATTGGATATTTTTGTCTGTAATTGGCAGTGTTAACTATTGCAACCTATTTATTAGCTACTTTATTACTCTAACCCTTTATTACTGGGTCAGGTAGGGATGTAGTATGTTCAAGTTGTGAACACTGTGGATTGGCAATCCCTTGTACAACTCTCAATATTGAATAATGCTAAAGTCTTTTGTTTGTTCAGGTATGTGCAAGGGACATGGCGGCTAGGGAATGGGCTGACAGCTTGACCAACATCAGTGTCGGCTACTTACTTTCTGAAGCATCCCGTGCCGCCCATCTTGATTGTGCTGAGTCATCTGTAAATAAAGACATGGCACTTGATGAGGCTGGACACAGCATTGATTCGTTTGATGCAACAATTGCCGCACATCTATCCTCGGCTAATAACATGTCACTATTAGGTGCAGAGGAGACACGTGATGGGTTTTCATATGAAGCCTGCACAGTCAGTTTAGGTTTCCAGCGACTTAGGAAGGTTAGTTCTGTTACACTCACTTAAAATTGATAACAGTATTGAAATGTGATCTTGCGTATTGGGTTACCCGTTACCTATAACTTGTGTCACACTGTGATACTGACAATTAATGGTATGTGTGTTAACCTGTACAGATGTTATAACCTGGATCTTATGTTGTTAAGTTTATGATTTGATAGGACTTTTCTGTAAATATGGCTACCAATGATAATGACGATGCTAACAAGGAGGGAAAAGATGACCACGTCTCAGAGGCAAAAGATTCATCTTCTGATGATAATAATGGCAATGCACCAGATGATAAAGGCTTTACCGATATCTACTGGGTAATTTTCGATACTTCTATACTACAGTTCTATTTTCTGCCAGTTTTGCTCAAATAACCACCTTAGCAAGATTTTAGTTCTCTTTGTTTCTGGAAGAAAAATATTTTTACACTTATCATGTGTTGCTTGAAATCAAAGGTCCAGGTTTCATTGATCCATACCTTTTAGTGTTTCAAAATGATACCTTTTGGTGTTTACCTTAACAGGCTCTTGTAATGATGTGAAATCTGTATCAACTGTTATATTTGATCTGCTACCTTGTGAATCATTGACTAAGAATTTGGCATGAAAATAATCATGTCAGTTTCTGGGTCCAAAGTGCAGGCCAACATCATTTCACACTCACTCCCTGGTTTAGAAAACAAAAATTTTGGCTCTAGAATGTTTCAAATGTACAACAATAGTGATTTCCTTTTCTCTGGCCAACCACCGATGATTCTTGGTTCATGTGTTCCTCTGTTTCAGCCTGATTCTCTTGGACCGTTGGATTTGGATGTGCCTCCTATCAGATACCATGGTCCTGAACTTGGATTTAGTGACAGTTTTAATAGCATAACACGCTTGCTGGCTAGTAGCTCCGACGCTTTACGAAATTCCTCCTTTTTAGGCACTGCAGATAATTGATTAATAAGATTAGTGTCTAACCAAAGAAATGCTCATCTTCAGCTTGGTTATTGTACAATGTGTGATGGACTAATGTAAAAAAAAACAGTTACGGGGAATGGTGGGATCACGGCTGGTTGTATTGTTGTAGTTTTCTTTTTTGGATGGTGGGTTAGTTTGGATGGCTTCTAATGTGATATGTACATACTGCGGTCAATCATGTACGAGAAGAACTGTATGACAAATAAGTTAGATAAATTCTCTGCGTGCCTGGCACAGGTGATGAAATTTGATGCCAATTTTAATTTTTCAATTTATCTTCTGTAATCTAATTTTTTTTTTTCGAAAAACAACGTAGAAATCGCGTTCAATGAGAAGGTGCATTCTGTTTTCTGTAATATGTAGATTATATTAATTTGTGATTCTTCTCTAGTCTAAGCTGTACCAATGTAGCAATTGAAGTAACAACAACACACTGAAAGTTTGCTGAGAATTAAATTTGAAGACCAAGCATTTGGTTGGTGTCAAAATGCACGTTTTCATTTACACGACTGTTTGTAAAGCAAAACGAAAGGAAACATAGAAAATAAATTAAACCAGAAAACAATTAGAAAAAAAAGCTGGCCAAGCTTAAGAAATTTTAGTTTGGTGTAAACAAAAAAGAAATAACAAAGTTGATGTAAATGCTTCCACATGACAAAATATTAGAGGTGGCAGATTCTCGGGTCGGGTCAGCTTGACCAACTGAAAATGTCGGGTTTGGGTCGGGTCGAGTATCAGGTTGACGGCTGTCGGCATTTTTCGGGTCAGGTCGGGTCGGGCGGGTTTTTCGGGTTTGGTCGTTTTTGGTCAGATTTTGCACCTCTATTCTCGGGTCGGGTCGGGTTCGGGTCAGTCTCACTTTCCCTAAAACACGAGTCAGGTTGGGTTCGGGTCGGTTTGACTTTCCCTGAAACTCGGGTCGGGTCGGATTTCGGATCAGGCGGGTCGGACAGGTCGGACGGGTTTTTCGGGTCGGGTCAATATTTGCCACCTCTACAAAATATTCTATGATGAGCGAGCTTCATCTTGGTTTTATTAAATATAGTGCAAGGCAAAAACCCTACTGATATGAGGTTCTTTTATCGTAAACACCATGCATCCATCAATGGACGATCTATATAAGTGTTACATAACTGTTACATTATGAGTATAACTGTTACATTTGAGTTCACATTATTGAGTTCATTTGTCATACCATTGATTTAACAATCTGATTATATTTGCCTAACAAATTTTTAAATAAGGATAAAGTGCTGTGTGTGTGTGTTTGGTGGGGGGGGGGGGGGGAGGGGGTATGGACAGGCGCTGAAATCTGCTACGATCCAAATTGGATTGTAGGACCCTCCAATCCAACTTTCAATGGTTGAGATTATTCCAAAAAATCTCAAAAAATCCCTCTAAAAATCACAACCGTCAGATATGGATTGTTAGTTCCTCCAATCCGATTTGGATCATAGCAGATACGGACTCCTATGGACAGAAGTCATAGAATTGGTGATGCAACCTGGTGGGCTTAATTTACTTGAGTCTGTAGTCTGTAGTCTGTACTACATACACCTACCAACTGCCTAGTAGCATAGATCAATGGCATGGCAATTTGTCTACAGAAGCAACAAAACATGAATATACAATATATACATATAATAGGGGCTAGCTGCATGCACCTGGGCTTTTTGCACATGCCATTTGATTTGGGTTCCGAAATATCATGCGTCCATTGAAATAACCGTCCATTCGTATGTAAACTACAAATTTTATAACAGTTACATCCAATTTATAATATTTAAACTCTATAGACGTAGTTTAACTATGGACGCTAGGTAGCACTCATCTTGGTTCATTTCAACACAACAATTAGCTGATTCTTAACTTCTAATTAAGTCGTCTAACAAGCACAGACATTACAAAAAGATGATACATGGAGGAGGACTTCTATGAACATAGAAGAATTAATGAAACAAGCACAGTTGCTCTCAATCTTATGTATTAAACTATAATTATATTATCTACTATAGGCATGCATTAGCTATATAGGCATGCATTAGCTATATAGGCATGCAACAGCACTGAGCCCTTGTGCATTCTGCCTAATCTCTAATGATATATCTATTTAGCTAGGTCTATTAAGTTAGAATTTGGATTACATAAACTAAGTTTGTTTATTCTTCTTCTTCTTTATTTTAATTAGGATTAGGATATCATGGTACCAATTCTACTCTTTCTAAACCTCTAAGCCTTCATTTTAATTAAAAAAAGCTAACATGCTAAACAGATGTCAGAATGAATTAAACCAACTGATGAACTCTCCATCTTAATTGTGAGTTCATGCCTTAAATCATGACCACCTTTGGAAAATGATATTTCCAGTGTATTTGATTATAGGAAAAATGTAATCTATTTCATATTTTGAATGCAATATTTAAATTATAAATGAACATTATAAATAGCTAGCTAGTGTAATTTAAATGAAAAATATAGTTTAACTTTTCATCAAATAATTAATAAATAAATTTTCTAATGGTGTGGAGTCCAATTTGCTTATGATGAATGACTAATTGACCGATCGAATTAAACTACAAATTGACACATATATAATACATACCTTATTAAATAATAATTGAGAATATAATATAATTCTACTTCGTTGAATTAATGTAGATTATCCGAATATTGTAGATAATTCTAGCGTACTTCCGACTTGTGTACCACACTTCATATAGTGACAGATATTAATTGGTCATGTAAAAATGATAATTCTAATGGACGTCCTATATACTTTTTGTGATGTTCAACATATTTTATGGCATATATATGTACTTGAAAGTATTGTTTACGCTAAAAATAAAACATGTATCAAATCTGATTATTTTAAAATTTATATAATATGATCATTCTTCGTAAAATCATTAACTAATTAAACGTTCACTTTAGAAATTTTAAACGTTTTAATTTATACTAGTAAGGAGCTCACGCTGAAATTGTTATTTCTTATAATAAATTTTTAAAATAATATATAATGAGCCTTAAATTGAGAAAATTGATATGAGCCTTAAGTTTTAATGAGTTGAGACATTAAAGTACGTCAACGGTGGTGATCAATCTAAGTAAATAATCAACAGCTGAGATTTATTCCTTGAGGAAGATTGAACTTTCATATCAAAAAATCAAATCTCCTTCCATTAGAAGTAAGGATTTCGATGAGAAATTAAGTCTCTAAAACTTTTGACATATCGAATCATGAAAAACCCTAGCCGTCTTCTTTCTTGAAACCTAGCCGCCTCTACTATTAAATCCTCCGGTGGGGAGAGACACACCGCCTCTCCCCCGCCACCCCTTTTACACTTTACTTCTTCTTTGTTGGTTACCTTCAAGTTTTTGTTTGTTCATCAACTTTTCGTCCGTCTTTTCGTCGCCCTTTTTGTTCTAAGAAGGGTTTTTCGTTGTTCTTCATTTAAGATGTTATGTCATAAATCGCTCAAGAATGGAATTTGCTCATGCTTCAACAAACGGAAACGGTGCTTCAAGATTTGAAGATTTGTGGGCTCAACAAGTTTTTCAATCATTTCAAAGACGATGAATTCATCAAAGCCAAGACGGTAACTTCAAAATGAATTATGCGCTTCTTCAAAATTTGTCTCTCTATGTTAGTTTATCGGGACAGAAATTATGTTGTAGAAGGTTTTGGTTAATATCTTGTATCTTTTGGATTTAGATTGAGAAACAATTTTGTTTTTTCTCTCATGGATGTAACCTTTGAAATGAATAAAATTAGTTGCCTACGGGCCTTGAATGTTCCCAAAAAAAAAAATAAAAACTTTTGACATATCTGGCAACTTACTTTCTGTTACCTTTATGACAAATTGACAACAGGTCCAAATTTAGACTCCATCATATCATAATGCATAATGGCGTATTTAAACCGCACTATATAAACAGATGTCAAAAAAATGGCCTTGTAAGTTGTAAGTTGTAACCCAACCAAAATAAATACCACTCAATTATAATTATAGCAAGTTAGCAACACAATTCACTGGCAGGGCAAGATACATAACAAATTTCTTGCTTGCTTGCACCAGTTTGCAAGCTGTTCCCTTGACACCCACATGTCCAGAACTTAATTAAGCAAGTCAATTATTTTCTTTCCTGAATTAATTTGGTTTTTAAATTTTAATCATTTTCTTGCTCTCATTGATTGGCTTTATATAGGATGCAATTAGTCAATTACTAACTAGCCAGTGTTACTTACTTTGAGGTCACTCATGTCTCAGTCATAGTTAACAAAATCTCATCATCTCCATCAGTCCCTGGCTGGAAAGTGCCACACAACACAACACAACAAATTAGTCTCCTCGAAAAAAAAAAAGAAAAAAAAAAAAGAAAAAACCAACAAATTAGGAGAATCATGTTGCATCTACTGAGAAGCCGTCCATACATCCATAGACATATAAAGAATGTAATAGATACATCCCAAAATGGAACATAAATATCTTAAAATGTAAGCTATAAACGCTATGAACAGTTTTTCTATGAATACTATATCATTCAAAAATTAAAGGCCGTTAGATGGATTGCTAGCTACAGTGGGCCTAAGTTGTGAACCGTCCATTGGCTCAAACAAGTGACAGGTGGCCCAAGCTAATTCCTTTTTTGCCATTATTCAAACCTTATAGTTATAGGTGGCCCCAAGTTAGTTAGGTCTTTCACCAAACTTTTCTTAAAGATAAAATATTATTGGGACACTCACCACAGGATTACAGGAAGCTTAATATAGTAAAGCTGCTCTCCATTTTTAGATGGTAATGGAAGTACAGATTTGGTTGGTTTTTAAGTGCAATAAGATTTTAAAATAAGAGAGTTGGTTACTTGTCTTAGGATACACCTCATTATTTCAGTAGGTATTAGACATAATAATACCAAGGTTGCTCTTAATCATTTTTCTTTTTCATGAAATAAGGGGAAAACTAGAGATGGCATATTGTCGGGTCGGGTTCGGTTCCGGTTGGGTCCGGTCGGGTCGGGTCGGGTATCGGGTTAACGGCTGCCGACATTTTTTCCGGTCGGGTATCAGGTTGACGTCTGCCGGCATTTTTTCGGGTCGGGTCGGATCGGGTCAGATCTGGTTCAGGTCAGTCTAACTTTCCTTGAAACACGGGTTGGGTCGGGTTCATGTTTGGATTCGGGTCAGGTTCAGGTTTGTATTCGGGTCAGGTTCAGGTTTGGATTCGGATCGGGTTCAGATCAGTTTGACTTTCCCTGAAACTCGGATCGGGTCGGGCGGTAGGTCGGGTCAAAATTTGCCACCTCTAGAAAAAGCTGTGTAATTCGGATTGGTTATGAGTATGAAAGTATTTTCTTCATCCAATGCAGTATAATTGCAATTGAGTTTGTTTCTCTCTCTATTCACATGCAACTGCGCAAGTGATCGATTGATTGTGTTGGCGGTTTGAATTTTTGTAAATTATGTTATACAATTCACAAAAATAATAAATATGTTTTCTTCCTCAACAAAAGTTATAAATATTAATGAACATTAAACAATATGAGCGCAAGTGTTGTATTGAATTTGTTATAGACAATCAATTAATCTACTTCCTCCGTCCACAATTAAATGAATTTATATCCTTTACAACTTGTCTACAATTAAATGAATTTATACCATTTGTTTGAATCCACTTTATTCCTCAAAAAAAAAAATATATATATATATATATTACGAAATTCCCAAAATGCCTCTCGTCTCCTTCCAAAAATGTCCACTTTTCTACTAATTGAGGGCATAAAAGTAATTTCACTTTTCCACTATTTCTTTTGACTTTTGCTACAAATTCATTCTTTTGTGGACAGAGGAAGTATTTGTTTAATTTTTGGACTAGAATTTTGTCCAAAGCCTTAACTAAACCGTTCGTTTCAATCTATATGTTTATCAACAGTGATAGCATGTGACCTCATCATTCTAAATATAACCAGCATGCTATTTTTAGCACATATATGATTAAATCACGGTTGATCAATTAGATAGTACGGCTCTCAAAATCTTTTGGACCGTCCAAATGGCTTTGGACAATATCCAATCCCTTAATTCTTAACACTTAGGCAATCCAAAGGCACAAACTGTTATCTATGGTGCTCCAATTTATACACATCAATTTGAATACAATGTTGCTATTTGGTCAACATTTGAGGCTACAAATTCGCACAATCCCTTTACACAACCCTTCTTGATAGATCGATTAACAGAGCTTGAGTTGAGTGTAAAACCATCATTATCTACAAAAAATAATAATTGAAGACACAAGGAAGGAGCTTAACAACTAAAAAATGGAAAATTTTAATTAGTTCATTGTCAAAGATAGAAACAAGAGGAACAAGAGTACCAAAGACAAAGAGGAGACCCAAAAAAACAAAAAAAAAAAAAAAAGTTTACTATTACATAAACTTTTTATAATATAATATTGACCTTTTCATGTTTATGTTAACATGGTAATTAAGAAATCATAATTTGGAGCACGTTTCTTTTGTCGAAATGGTCGGATAAACGCATGGACGTGTCCGTTTGGATGAAACAGGAGATGAGATGGCGTTTATTAATTATTTGGATTTTCATGTTTATAGCCTCTGCCGCCACTTTATGACATGAAGGCAACGTTTTAACTTTTAAGTCAAACTTTTTGTGGAACCCATTTCTGTTATGTTATATACTCCACCAACTATAATCCTACACCTCATCAGTATGGTTTTTGACATTTTTATTTACAAAATATAATATTTGTATTCATCTTTGCAATTTGCAAACGTTAGACAAGACTATGCCTCAAAATGTTGAGCTTGTGAAATTTATTGTTTACATTTTGCCTTGTCTGAATTTTCTAAAATGGTGTATGTATATATAAGTATTGGGAGGTGATAATTGCCCCCTTAAATATCTTCGTTATCCATGGATTCTAATACATTTTTAGTTGAAATTTTTTTTTAACATGTAACAAATACTTTTGATGGTCAAAATACATATCCTTAATCATGCAAAAAATGTATGCATGATGGAAGAAGAAATAGTGAAAAAAATTCACTCAAAAATTAAGAGAGTATGAGAGAAAATAAGAAAATATTAAACAATTTAACTAGAGGATGGATAAGGCGGAAAGTTAATGAGAGTAAGGATAATTTCTCATTAGTATTATATTTTTTTTCTAAAAATACGGACAAACAAAAAAAGTATATATCCACAACGACCATATTGGAATTGGATACTTCTCTTTAAACATCCTTATAGTGTCTTTCTGAAGCTCTCTCTTGCTTTGATTAAATTTGGAAGTTGACACTTCCATTTACTAAATGTTGGGTTCAATTAATTTATTTTCAAAAAAAGACAATGATTACTAAATGCGGTGCAGTGAATCAGCAAATTTTTTTTTTTTTTTGGAACCTATTTTAGTGTCGATCTCATAATTAAGTATAGGATGCCACGGAATACAATTTCATAGAATTATTGGCTGAATAATGTCAACAGAATTAATTGAGGTTGTCATTTCTCACTTGTCATGAATTCATGATTAATGTATTTGCTTGAAACACGCCAACACAAAAATGCTAGTCAATCAACCAATGATTGCCATGTGTCCTACTATGTTGGGCCGTTCCAAAATTTCAAATTTTAAAATACTTTTATTCATTTGGATAAATATATAGAAATTAAGAAAAACAGATAGAGTTCACCCCTATTTTGTAGGCCACCTATATATCCACCCCTCTCACAGTTTTGACACACCACGTGCACTCGTGTACTTACTATGTACAGTCGCATAAATGTTCACTGGAAACCGTAGTGTATATGTTCATTGGAAAACGATATCTATTGATCGGAAAGATATAAATGTTTACTGAAAAATGATATTCGTTCATTGAAAATACGGTGGACCGGTTAGTAAAAAGGGTAGACGCTAGCTCTTACTCGTAAATATATGGCAGAGAAAAAAAAAAAAAAAATTTTAACATTAACATACATACAAACCTATTTTTGTCATATATAGGATGATAGGAGTGTCATCATGTAATTAATCATGTCAATGTCTTCTTTGGATGGTTAGACACCTAGGGTGCGTTTGGATGGTGCAAAGATTAGTGCAAGAGTAGTGATATTTGGGTTACTGATTGAGAGTAGTGTGAGGTTAGTGCTAACTCGGGAAACGTTTAAGTAGAACTAACTTTTGACTATTCCGATTAGTAAAATATTGTTTGGATAGTAACTTTAGAGTAGTGATGGAGGGGATGAATAAAATATTGGATTATTTCATTTTTTTTTTTCAAATTACTCTAATGTTGGGAAGAGAAACAATAAAAAAATGATTTGGTTGGTATTTTTTTATTGATATCATTACCCTCATAATGGTCTACTCTACTAAACCAACATTGGTACGAGTTAGCTGAGTAGTGGCTACTCGGGCTACTCCTAATTTGTTGATTCATGTTTGGATGGTACTCTTGCTCAGGTTAGCAACACTAACATGAGAGTAGCACTAACCTTAGCGATCCAAACACACCCATTAGACTTTATCAACCTCTGACATGCATGAACATGAGCATCCATCGATTCGACACTCATCGCCACTAATTATATATGTTAGACATGCATCAAATTAATTCAATCAGTTAATATGAATTATATATATATATATATATATATATATACCATAGCAGTGATACATTACAAACTCCCAGATAGTTAATTAATTCGCCATTAGCTAGATCGAACTAGATCGAACTAGTCGGATACATTACAAACCCCCAGATCGTTAATTATAGATTGACCTCCACATCCAATCCAACAAATTTAATCAAGAGATCAGGTACCAAAAAGACCAACATGTAACTTGTAAGGATTGGATAAAAGTTTGACATTTATAATTAATTAAGCACACCTCACACATGGTGACAATACATAATTAAACTTTACCAATTAAGGATCGATGACTACTTAATTACATATCGACAGTGAGTTTAAAATGGTAAATCAGTGGACAATTGGGCACACATGTGTTCCTCTTTTTCAATCCATATATACTAAGGATAGCATGCAGGACAAGCGCCAGAACCATCCGATTATATTTATATATATACGTGCCAGTACCAAATAAGAAAATGTTAGTACTGAATCTGAATGTATCTAGCTAGGTGTTGACTAATTATATAGCTAATAGAAAGTATACAGATCGTATATATATTATATATATTGATGATATATATTATTTGGGAGTTGGGACCCATCATGCCATCACCAATTTAGGGAGCTGTGTTGCCTGTTGAAGTCTTAAGGGCAGGCAATTCCTGATCTGTATATATTTTACTATTTTGTGATTTAATATGGCAATAATTGGGAAGGATTTGCAACTCAGACAACTCCATTGTTTATCCTACCAGTACCGGAAAGTATGAGTTAGACTATTATACTAACGTTAGCATTTCGGACCGAAATGCTGACACCTCAAATTTTATGTTATCGTATTCGAAATCATAATTTATGGTGCTCAATCAATTCTTTATATGAAAACATAGGGGAATACAAAATTTTTTATTTTTAGAGTTTCCTAAGTATTTGTTTTGAATTTTAGAAAAAGCTCATAAATATTAATAAAATATTGATGTTTGTACATGCTATTTTCAAAAATGTAAAACAAATACTTAGAAAACTTTAAAAATAGAAATTTTTTGTATTCCCCAATATTTTCATATAAAGAATTTATTGAGCACCATAAATCGTGATTTCGGACACGATAATATAAACTTTGAGGCGTTAGCATTTCGGTCCGAAATGATAATGTTAGTATAATAGTCTAACTCAGGAAAGTATATATGGAAAGACACAAAAATGAAAAGAAATCGTTATCTTTATATCTTACCGAATAGAGATGATGGCCTAGCTTGCTATTTTTATAGAACCAATTATAAGCAATTTTATATGTTGGATATGTATTGCTGGTATAACGCAAGCAGAGTATGCAATTGTTAATGATATCCGAGAGATTGTCAGGTTGTGGTTGATGCATGCTGATGTATGTTATCCATATCAATATATATATAAAAAATGGAACACTGCCGAGTCATATATCGGTGTGTCTTTCTTACCAATCTGCTTTAATAAAGGAATGGTAATTAAGATGGAATGCTGATGAACAAATTGTTGTATAAATAAATTAATTAATGAGATATATTATTATGTACCGTGGTGCAAAACACGTTTTTTTGCACCACCATTTTTAAAATCTCACAAACCAAACTTCATATGCCAAATCTAATTGAACCAACACATTCTATGTATTGAAATATGGTGGAATACCGAATTTTACAATTTTTAGAATTTTTAACTATTTTTTTTATTTTTGAAAGATAGACAAAAAAATAATAATAAAATAATGTCATTTGGAATATCAAAAAGTATCCATCTTTGAAAAATCTGTAAAAAATAGTTAAATGTTCCAAAGGTTTTACTTTGCACAATCTTAATATGTAGATTGTGTTGGGCACATCGGTTTGGTCATTTGAGTTTTAGAAATAGAGATTCGATAGCGATGCAATAACGTGTTTTGCACCATGGTGCATAATAACATATCGCATAAATTAATTAATATAATTGAAGGAGGTGATATATATAATTATATACAGAGTAGAACTATTGTGCAAACATTAGCATTTTGGAGTGAAATATTTACATTATTTGGTATAAGTAATTGTTATTTAACTTATAAGATTATTATTATTTAACTTATTTTGTATCTGAATTGAGAATTTAAATTTACTGTACGAATAAGTTAAAGATAAAGTCACTATTAAGAAATAAATAAATTATTAAGAACCGGTCTTTATCCTCCGTTTCGCATGATATCATGTCAAGTTTAAAACAAAAAAAAGAAAAAAGGAATATACAAAAGTTGAATATGGAATTCTGACTGCAAGTGGCCAAAAATTGTGTACGTCGTCATGTTGATTAATCTGTTTAATTAGATTATATTAATTCAATCACATATACATCTAAATATAACTCTATAGGCCATCCGTTTGATATATTGAAAATGTAATTAACTATGAAAAAAAAATGTAATTAACTATGAAAATAAATGTAATTAACTATGAAAATAATTATGATTATTTTTTAGTTTTGAAACAAGTACGTGTATACAAATTAAACAATCTTAATTTAGCACTTTGTTGTAAATTTGAATATATATACATGTATAAATTGTATGGATTTTAATTATTAACTAAATTTTAAACACACGAGAATCTACTCTTATCCTGTCCATCTCAATAACCAGAGTGTTAATATTTTTTTCCCTCACTGTCATGTCAAAAAAAAAAAAGTAAAAATGTGGACGGGGCAAAAAAAAAAAAAGGCTGCCTTTTCTTTGTCACAGTTGAAGTGTTGAACACTTAATTAATAGTTCAAAAGCAATAAGCAATTATACAGTCACAAATTTGCATCAGAGGGCCGTCCAATCCCCATCGGACTGCTGAGATTATTCTAAAAAACCTCCTAAAAGCTGCAGTCGTCGGATCAAGATTGGAAGGTCCTCCAATCCAATTTGGATCATAGCCGATACAGACTCGTTGAAGTGTTGAACACTTAATTAATAGTTCAAAAGCAATAATAAGCAATTATACAATCACAAATATAATTATCCACGTCATATATATATATAGTTGGCATCATCATCGTCATCATTTTGTAAACCCCATATATCTATATTTTCAAATGTCAAATTAACTACTTAATTACCACCAAAATACATTTTATACACAATGGACAATTAATTCTAGATTAATTAGATCTGGCATTTCATTAGACTTTTTTTGTTAGGTCAAATTAAGCTCAATCAAAAGTACATTTATCATTTATGTGTGGTGTAAGATGAACCAATAGAGATAAACCCAATTATAATCAACACATGACTTTGCCTAATGACTTTTTTTTTCCCCTTCCTTTTTGTGTGGTTGGGGAGTTATATAGGGACCTTTAATTAATTACCTATTTCAAATAGATAGGAAATTTGTGAAACTCTAATGTTAGTTAGCTCAAAACTTCAATCACACACTAAGGATAACTCAATAATTAAGCTAAACAAAACCTCTTAAAAAATTTGGAAAACCCATTTTTCAACTTGATCATCATCATGGACTCTTGTCTTGTCAACATACCATAAATATTTTTTCAACGAGTAATATATAAATAAAGAGCTATATAGGTCACGACTCCATTATCTTCAATTCTAAAGTTGGCATGTCAATGTCAAATATTGTCATTTATTTTGTTGGTGTTGTTTATATTTTATATACTTGGATTGTTGAATCAACGAAGACTACGAGTGTAAACGCGCCAGCACTTTTAATTAGTTTTGTTTTTGTTTTTCTTATTTTTAAGGTTTATGTGTTGAACACGATAAATTAATTAATTAATTAATTAATTAATTAATTAATTAGAAGGCAAATATTTCAAACAAGCACCGCCCCAATATTACGCCAATTAAGACTAAATGGTATCGTGTTATCCAATTTTAAAATGTAGACGTACGTTCTTGAATTTCATTTTGAAAAGTTGGATTTTTTTTTTTTTGGTTCTAAGGTTTGATTATATCATAAAATACTTTTTTTTTTCTTTTTTGGGAAAAACGCTTTTCTTAATACGAATTTGTGAGTTTTATTAAAAAATATATATATATGATTGAACATGCAAGCTTCTTGTGACAATCTAACTAAGAATTTACAATGTAAAGAACCAAAATTTTAAAATTATAATTAAAAGGTTGCTTAAAACATCGCACATTATGAATTTATGTATGTTTATGTATGAAGAAAATTATCAATATTATGGTGATCATTAAAAAAATAAACTAGTCTAGATTCTAATCAAATTGAATAAACCTATATACAAACCAGACACGTTTTCCACATCTGTACATTTAACAAGTCTTGATTATGCATCAATGTTTTTGCATCCTTAAATTTATCATCTATACATAGAAAAAAAAAAAAAAAAAAAAGCACAGATGATATACTTGATTAAATTTCCATGTTCTGTAGTGGAAATACAACGATTTTTTGCAATCAAGCATAGCAGAAAATTAAAAATCAATTTTAAGTTAAATAAAACCGAGTCACGTATATAATGCCCGTCATTTAATTAATAAGACCAGTTAATTAGCAGCGTGATATTTATTTACCTTGAACGTTAAGTTTGTACTTTTGAAAAAGAAAATGCAAATGATAACAAAGAAAAGTCTGTATAAAGCCGGAAAAATAAAAAAACTACGACAAAAGTGGTACTAAACGGGACGAACAAGGAAACCGTCCAACTGCCGAAGCCGACCCAAAAAGGAGTAAAGGACCATACAATTTACACTCTACTGTACTGTACAGCCCCACCGCATGAAACGAACTTGGCTACACCAATTGCAGAAAGGAAGGGAAGGTATTGCTTTGCTACACGCCTACACCGAGTGGATCTGCACTACTATCTTTTGTAACCAATGACAACGAGAGGACTAGTCTCCTCATCCGTGCATGATTCATACCCAAACTAGGGGTGTCAATGGAAGAACGTTTTCCGTTGTTCCATTTCCGTTCCGTTATAGTTCTTCCATTGTTCCGTTCCGTTCCGTTATAACGGAACAGAAATGGAACGGATTTTGGTTCTATCCGTTATAATGGAACGGAAACGGAACAACCTATTTCCGCCCTAAACATGTATTTTCCACGTATTTCCTACGTATTTCCGTTGTTTCGTTCCGTTCCGTTCTACGGAACAAATTTTGGTTCCGTCCGTTATAACAGAACGTTCAACGGAACGGATTTTGCTTCCGTCCATTATAACAGAACGGAAACAGAACATCTCATTTCTGTTGCCGTATGGAACGTTTGACACCCCTATACACAATACAATTGAGGAAAAAATATATACAAATATTGTTGGGAGGAGCTCGTCAAATTGATAAATAAATTGGAATGAGTTGATTTAAATATAAAAAGCTTTAATCTAGCTTTGTATTTTTTTTAATGTTTGTGCTATTATGTTAAACTTATTAAAGTTAATACCATTTAAAATAATTTGAGAGCTCAGTACTTGATCATACATTTTTTTTGAAATAACTTGATCATACATTTTAGCTCAAATATCTACTGGAATTACTTGTTGTGTTTAGCGTTTCTTCAAAACTTTGGATTGAATTATATTTATTCTTAGTTTCTTACAACTCTGATTTTTTTTTTAATTGCAAGTTAGATCTTTTTAATCTATCCTACAAGGCTACAATTCTACTTGCAAATTGTTTCAAGTAAAACTAAAATACATATTTGTTTTTAGGAATTTTCTATGTGTACTCATTTTAACTATTCACATATCTACACATACACAAAATTTGTAACTCTTATATCAAATTTTATAACTCTTAATTCAATTTTGTAACAAGGTGAACACCAACATTGTGGCCCCTAGATATGACCCTTGTTTTTAAACTTGAACCCAAATTCAATCAATTAAATAATCAAAACATAATGCTAATGGAGTCAGAGGGAGACACTTGTCTCGTCCACCTTTATTCACCCCACAAGCGCCATTTCACAAACCTAAATAATAATCAACCACAATCAATCCCAACTTCCAATCCAATCAGCATTCAATTCAAACACCCCATAAATAAATAAAGAGTAATATCCAGCAACCACCTTTCTACTTATCCACCGATCTACCGTATTTTTAATAAACAAATATCATTTTCAGTAAACATTTATATCTTTCCGATCAACACATATCATTTTCTAATAAACAGATACATAACGGTTTCCAGTAAACATGTATGTAACTGTGGTAAGTACATGAGTGCACGTGGGTGTATCAGAACTGTGATAGAGATGGATGGGTGACCTAACTCAATAGGTGGACTGTGTATAACATCATACATATATAATGCCGCAGCGATCCGGACCGGACCATCCGATACATACTGATACGGCCCTTACCCTTACTATATGTATGTAACAACAAGTAATTACAAGTAACAACGAACAGCTGGCTCAATTGCCTCTTCCAACGGGTGGCCTGCCTGCAGCCTCTCTCCCGCGTAACTCCCTCCTCTCTGTCGTCGTCGCTCCCCACTCTCAATCTCTCATCATCATCATTCCCAATTCCCTCCTTTGACTCCTTCCCTCCTTCCCTCCTTCCCTCATTCCTTCCCTCATTCCCCCAAATTCTCCCCGATCTCCTCCTCTCCTCTCCTCTCCTCCATCCCATATATATATAACAATGGAAGAGGATGAATCCGACGGACGCAAATCTTCTTCTTCTTCCTCCTCCTCCACCACCACCACCACCACGACATCTGGGGCCGCAAGTAATGCGAAGAATGGCGGCAAGAACAGGAACGGTACGAAGAAGAATCACGGCAACAACACATCCTCCTCCTCCTCCTCGTCGTCGTCGGGCACGACGGGCATGGCGTGGCAGGGTCAGGCGAGCCGAAAGGCGATCTCGTACAGCCAGCCGCTGACGAACCACAATCCGCCGGCACTGGGCGCTCTCCCGCGGCGGTCCTCGCACCGCAAGCACAGCCTGGACGACGAGCGGTCGCTGTATTACCCGCAGTATACGTCGCCGTCGTCTACTACCGCTGCGCCATCGAGCTTCTATGCGCACCATCCGAGCCTCCCGCCGATGCACCATGCGCAGTCCGTCAGCGGCAGTGCCGGCTCGTACGCGTTCGAGAAGGCCATTTACGAGTTCGGCGTGTCGACGGGCGGGCTGCCGGAGTTCATGGGCGGGGGCGGGAACACGGGGATTTTCCGGGTGCCGGTACGTTCAGCCGTGCACCCGACCCGACCACCAGCCTTAGAACTCCGTCCGCATCCGTTAAGGGAGACCCAGGCCGGGTCCTTTCTCCGGGCCCTGGCAGCCAATAAAGACCAGCTGTGGGCCGCATCCGAATCAGGCCTGCGCATGTGGAACTTGTTCGACATGTGGGGCGCCTCCAGTGCGGACGGCGTGAGGAGAGGGGACGAGGAGACCGCGCCGTTCCACGAGACGGGCCGGACATCGCCCATTATATGCCTGGCGGTGGACCGGGCCACCGGGTTCGTCTGGAGTGGGCACAAGGACGGCAAGATCCGGTCCTGGAAGATGGACGTCGGGACGGTACCGGGGTTCAAGGACAAATCGAGTGGTACTAGTAGCAACGGTAGAAGAAGCCATTTCGCCGAGGGGCTCTCGTGGCAGGCGCACGGCAAGGACCCGGTTTTGTGTATGGCAATCACATCTTATGGTCAGTGCCTCTGTTTTTACCAATTGTTCTGTTTTTGCTAATTTAAATGATTTGAACATATGATTTTGTTTAAATAATTTGATCGTATTCAACCAAAAATTGATTATCTGCAATGAATTGTAAATGAGATTCTATCCTGTATAGTGAACTCATTGAGAATTGTCAAATTTGATTTTGTATTTAATTATTGTTATCTTTTCTAGAATTATGGGGCAGTATTGTTCCTAACTGGGGAGCAGTTTGTTCTTCTCATTTTTACTTATTGATTAGTTATAACAAGCAACAAATAATTAATTGATTGATTAATTAATTAATTAATTTCCATTTTCAATAATCAGGTGATTTATGGACGGGTTCAGAGGGAGGATCGATAAGAGCGTGGCCTTGGGATGGCATACTAAAATCGCTCTCTCTAACAGCGGAAGAGAGGCACATGGCCTCGTTATTAGTCGAAAGATCGTTTGTCGACCTGAGGAGCCAGGTCACTGTAAACGGTATCTGTCCCTTACCGGCCTCGGATATCAAGATCATGGTGGCAGATAAATGCCATTCCAAAGTATGGACCGCCACTGGCCTCACCTTCGCACTTTGGTACGTCTCACACGATCGATTTCTTCCGCATAATCAACCTGTGCATCGAATTTTAAGGTCCTTAACGGGTCAACAATATGTTCTGTTGTTTTTATCAGGGATGCACGCACGAGGGAGCTCCTGAAGGTGTTCACCATAGATGGACAGGTTGAGACAAAGGTTGAGCCTTTCCCCGACTCTCAGCCAAATGCGGAAGATGAAATGAAAATGAAGTTCATGGCAGGTTCCATTTCGAAAAAGGAAAAGTCGAATAACTTCTTTCAGCGCTCTCGGAATGCTTTGATGGGAGCAGCTGGTGCCGTACGCAGGTGCGTATTAGAGATTTTTGAACTCGTGGATGTATTATCTTGCTATGATTTACAGCAATTAAGTAGATAAGTATATTTTTTTTTGGCAATGAAAGAGATTATTTTATCATATTGGAATTTGGATTTACCACATGTGGATTGACCTAGAAGACCAGTAGCTTGCCAACCAGTAGTCTGGTACTGTACCTTCAAAGAGTATCTATAATGATAGATGAATATAATTAGAAAAGAAAGGAATGTCCGGAACCTGATTCAATTAGGATCCTGAAAATTTTGGATATAATTATTAAGTTATAAACTGTTGCATTTGGTTGAATTTGGTCCTCCAATTATAGAAGATTGTGGCACTACTCTGTTTTGAGTGGTTTGTCACCACCACTTCACCATCCAATGTTATATATATTTTAATGAAGGTTGGGTTTGAAGAAACTGTATGCACTAAGTTCAAAAGGTAAATGTATAAAAATAAATAAATAAATAAAAAAAAAAGCTGAGAAGCTAAATTGAACCAAATGCAATTGATCACGGACCAAAAGTAGAATTTCTTCCCAGAGTAAAAAGATGTTAAAATGTATCAATGTATGGGCCGCCAATGAAAGTTAACAGTGTTAATTAATACTGGACATATATATATATAGGGCTGCGACTAAAGGCGCTTTTGTGGAAGATAATCGAAGAATTGCTGCGGTATCTGTAGATGCCGATGGGACAGTATGGACCGGGTTCACAAATGGATCTCTTGTCCAGTGGGACGGTTCCGGGAACCGTTTGTTAGAGGTTCAACACCACATATCCTCAGTCCAGTCCATCTGCCCCTTTGCTGATCGATTGTGGGTCGGATATGCTAACGGAGTTGTCCAACTAATAGACCTCGATGGAAATCTGATTGCCGAATGGGTCGCACACAGTAGTCCAGTGATTGGCATGGCCATAGCTGGATCGTACGTATTCTCTTTGGCCCACCACGGTGGGATCCGTGGGTGGCCCTTGACCTCGCCGGGGCCTGTTGACGATATCTTGAAAACTGAATTGGCAAAGAGAGAGCTTGCATATACTAAAAAGGAGAAAATTAAGATTTTGGCAGGCACCTGGAATGTAGGGCAGGAGAAAGCAGGACCTGACTCGCTTATTTCTTGGCTAGGTAGCGCAGTATCAGATGTCGGATTAGTTGTAGTTGGATTGCAGGAAGTGGAGATGGGTGCAGGCTTTCTTGCTATGTCGGCTGCTAAGGAGTCGGTAAGTGTTACAGATATTTTTCGCTTAGATTTCTTGCTATGTCGGATGCATCTGTCTGGAATTGTCAATTCTCCTTGGCCATTACTTCAAATATTTGTTTCAATTCTTATGTAGAATCATGTCATTTGAGTGCATATTTACAACCTTTGTGGCAAAAATTTCCATAGAGGGGAGTATGCTGGTATTAGTATTAATTAAAAGTTTAAAACCATAATACCCACATGAAAAATTGTTCACGGTCCCTTTTTTGGTGATGTTTTGATACTAAGCACTCTGCATATAAAAATAGAATTTCAGGCACACCACTTTTTGTTCACCAAAATATTATTTGAAGTCCTCAATTTCTCTGTTTTGAAACAGCTGGGCAGTAAATTGTTCGTTTCATTTTGAAACTAATGCAACATATTCTTTTTCCTTTTTTTCTGAATAAAAATTCAGGTTGGGCTTGAGGGTAGCAACAACGGTCAGTGGTGGTTAGATGCCATTGGAAGAACCTTAGACGAGGGTACAACATTCCAGCGTGTTGGTTCTAGACAGCTTGCGGGATTAGTTATCGGTGCTTGGTACCTTCTCTCTCTCAAATAGCATGGTTTCAAATGGTTATAATTTTAAGATCTATTGTTCAGCATATCTATCATAGATTACCTCTCACTTACAAATTGAGTATTGATTTGGGATGACTAAAAGCTGTAATTGTAAGTGTTAATAAAGACAACAGAATAATTAAGCATACATAATTTAAATTCCAATTCAAATTTGAAAACCATTGGCCTTAATTAAGTGAACAAACAAATTAAATTTAGTCGAGTTAATGGACATGACATGAAAAGGTATCATGAGAAACACAAGGGTCCTCTATCAGTACAATAAGCTCAACTAAATTCTTTTAGTTAGCTTGTACATTCTAATGATTAGAAAATAAAAAATCTTATATGTTTGGCTTTCACATTATGAAAATATTTTGCAGGGCAAGGATGAACCTCCGGCCATATATTGGTGATGTTGATGCAGCGGCAATTGCAACAGGCGCCTTGGGGCGTACCATTGGAAACAAGGTACATATGATAAGCATGATCATAAAGGTCCTCAATTTGGTACTGTCATATGCGTGTGGTACTAGGCAGTACTAATACATGCCGGTTTTGTCATGGTTCATTCTTTCTTTAACAAAGGTTTAATACAGAGAACAAAGCAAACTAGAGTCATGAATATTGTTGCATTCAAGAATTGAATAATTATTTTAATCCTGATCCTAAGGCAACTGACAGTTAAGCTAGTTGGCCTCACACAACATACTTGAAGTTCATAGAGTACTAATTTACTCCAATAGATAAACTTTTCCCAATTTATTTAATTTGTAAGGAGATACTTTTTGTTCATGGTAACTTTCACATATTTTTTAACTTTTAGATAAAATAGAAGTTTAGTAAATATGCTAAGATCTTTTTGTGTTTTTTTTTTTTTTTTTTTTGTGTGAACAGGGAGCTGTAGGATTAAGAATGAGAGTGTATGGTCGAACAATGTGTTTTGTCAACAGCCATTTTGCAGCTCATCTGGATGCGGTTAACAAAAGAAATGCAGACTTTGATTTCATATATCGGGGCTTAACCTT
This sequence comes from Cyperus esculentus, assembly GCA_030179965.1. Lineage (NCBI taxonomy): Eukaryota > Viridiplantae > Streptophyta > Magnoliopsida > Poales > Cyperaceae > Cyperus > Cyperus esculentus. The sequence continues at coordinate 2,221,266 of JASGLE010000052.1, forward strand.
CAGCAGACCTTCTATTGGAGTTCAGGGGACACAAGGTCTGTTACGGCACTTTCTGTTGTATCTTTTCCACGGAAATATCTTGTATTGGTTCTCCAACTGCTGGCACAAATTTTGTAGAATATCCGGAGGCATAACACTATGTTTTCCCTGATTAATATTGTTATACAGTATATTGCCATAATGTGTAGGTTTACATGGGATATTGATCTAGATAATGAAAAGTACTTTACATACTTGACATACCGAGTGATCGAGTGGGAATAACAAATTAATAGTCAATAACATTTTTTTTTTAAACTTTGATTTTTTTTTTGTTTGTATGCAGCTGGCGCCACATCAGTACAATTGCATCGAGCAGTAAATGTAAGTGCATCCGTTTATAATTTTCCCTTGGAAAAGACTACAAATTGTGGCACGCCATTCTATTTTGTTGGGCCAAATAAAATGGAAACTAAAAAATTAGCATTGTGGTATAAAAAGGATATATTCTGAAATAAATATAATGAGATCAAACTTTGTCTCTCTGGTAATGCCGGAACTAGCCAATTTCTTATAGACAGGTTGCCTTACCATGAACATGCACTTGAAAGTAACGAACATGCCTGATGATAATTTTTGCAATACACAGACAAATGGGGTCCAGCCAGAGAATACAGGAATGCCTGAGCTGTCGGAGGCAGATCTTGTTGTATTCATGGGGGATTTCAACTACCGGCTCCACAGCATTACATATGATGAGGCGAGAGACATGGTTTCTCAGAGATGTTTTGATTGGTTAAGAGATAAGGATCAACTTCACGCTGAGATGAAAGCCGGGAGGGTCTTTCAAGGGATGCGTGAAGCACAAATAACCTTCCCACCTACCTACAAGTTTCAGAGAAATGTACCAGGTCTTGGAGGTATTTTTTTTTCAAGTCAGCAATCATCTATATGTTAGTTTAGTTATCACTCCATCCTTCGGGATCTTGTATGAGCCGCTATATCGATCTGGCTAATTTGACATTATAATCAATTTCTGTAGGGTACGATTCAGGAGAAAAGAAGCGCATTCCAGCATGGTGTGATAGAATATTGTATCGTGACAATCGATCTATTGCTGTCGCGGAGTGCTCATTAGAATGCCCTGTGGTTGCTTCAATTACACAGTTAAATACTAAGCACCTCTTGTGCTTACTTATTGCTTAGATATTGTGTCGTAATGAACTATGACTTGTTTCATATAGTTTACTATTTCACCCTGGTTCCAGTTACGTGCCTCTAACTATGAGAGTTATAATTTTTTTTCAGGTACGAAGCATGCATGGATGCGATTGAAAGTGACCACAAACCTGTAAGGTGCAAATTCAATGTGGAGATTTCACGAACGGATAAATTAGTTAAGAGACAGGAGTACGGTCAAATAATTGAATCTGATGAAAGGATCCGCTCTTTTCTACCGGACTCTTGCAACGTACCTGAAACAATTGTCAGCACGAATAACATCATCCTGCAAACCAAAGGGACAACCATTCTTAGAATAACAAATAAAGGTGGTGAAAAGATTGCCGTGTATAATATCGTTTGTGAAGGCGTGGGAATTGTTAAAGATGAAGGGAGCGCCTCAGAGCTCTCCTCTAGGGGTTCTTTCGGATTTCCCACATGGCTGGAGGTATAGAACTAGTTTAATATATAGATATATCGATAATTTCATTCTCAAAGTGTTTCACCTAGACTCTTACACCATCCTATATGATATGACGTGCTGCAAGTTGGGGATTTTGTATCGAGTTACTATAACTTTCTGTTTTTTTCTTGTTTATTTCATCATCCTAAACTTTCTTGCCGCATCTTGCAACAGGTCTATCCGGCAACTGGTTTAATAAACCCCAATGAGACAATAGAGGTGGCAATTCATCATGAAGAATTCTACACAAAAGAAGAGTTTGTTGATGGTATACCGCAAAATTGGTGGTGCGAAGATACAAGGGACAAGGAAGTGGTACTGTTAGTTAACATTTCTGGACCCAATTCGACTGACACAACAACTCACCGCATCCATGTCAAGCACTGCTACTCATCGAAGGAATTGTGTAAAGATAGGAACAATGTAAAGGGAACTTCTGGTACAAATCAGAGGAACCTCTTGCAACGAACCGATTTAAACCAATTAGAGGGCTCGAAGGTGCCCGAATTTAGTCCGCTGAAACTGCCTTGAGGAAAGTAGAGTGGAAGTGTAAACTCACGGAATATTTCTTCTTCTTTTCTTCTTTCTTTTTTTTTCTCCTTGTGTACATACTGACAATAGATGAAGATAGATGTATTCATATTTAATTGTAACATAAGAAAAGTAAGAAAAGAAAAAAGAAAAACAAAGAAAAATGGTATAGAGAGTGTTGTGTATTCTGTTGTGAATTCATATATAGAGGTCTGAAATAACATTGTGGGCCAATAGTTTTTGAGATTTAGTTTCTATTTACCTACAAAGCATTAACCTTCTGCATACACTTGTAATTATACATTGAATTCTTGCAAACTGTGTTGGTTATGATATCAAATCCGTACTAGTATTGAGAACAGAAAAGAAGAGAGAAGAAACAGTAATTTGTACTAGTATTGAGAACAGAAAAGAAGAGATAAGAGACAATAATTTTTCCGATGCAATGAAGATGCATCTTTCTTGGGGTTTATATAGCACAAAAACAAAACTACAAATCTAAATAACATCCCGCGTTTGGGCTTCTAAAAACATAAATAGCTTCTACTCTAATTTAGCTATCCTAATTTTAGTCGGACAAGACTAAATTTGACACCTAATTACTAACTCAACTAATCAGACACCTAATTACTAACTCTAACTGAGAATTATATTTTCTCAAAATAAACTACTCAAACAACGAGCTTAACTCATCAAACTGAACTTTAATTAGTGTTCCCTAAACACTCCAAGGGAAACATCATCAGGAAGGATGATCTGATTGATTGCTCAGTGAGCGTAGCCTGAGACCAACTATTTAGTGCCTTCTCAGCCTATTAAGCTGCCAAATTGTTTGATTCAATTATGAATGCCAATTAACTAGTCACAATCGTACCTTTCTGTGGTGCAAACTCGTTCCACTGGCTCACCATGATTCATTCACCTTTGGAAAAGTATTGCACTCCGTTACGAGTTATGATCATTGGGTTACCTTTGTTGCTATATACAGAAATAAATAATAATCACGGTTTTTATTTTGGCGCCTTAAATCTTAACTACATTAATTAAGATGAGTATGCATTACATTATTTTAGAACCTAAATAAAGTATACAAATTATTTATGGCCCGGTGTTGTAATTTCAGATCCGAATGTATACTATAATTAATGTCTACTAATGTTGTTACCCGGGCTTCGCCCCGGAAATAAATAAATTACTGCATAATGGTTGAATTTGAAATGAAATAAAAAAAAAAACAGAAAATTGGTGTTTGTTTGTTGTACCACAGCGTTAATATTTAATTATATCTACAATGTTTAGAAACTTTGCTTGAGATATATAGGATCTCTTTTAACATGAATTTTGTTTCATTTTGAATTTTTGACATTTGAAAGGTCAGATATATAGGTCCGTTATTTTAGCGCTGGCTAATAACACATGTAGCTCGTAACAAATTAAACAGGTTTAATTATGCCTGTTTTATACTTGGATTGGCCATTTGCACTAACATGTTCTTCTGACTTTTTTTATGTCTCAAATTTATATTCCGGCGTACAAAATAAACCAAAAGAAAAACATTTAAATCTGCAAATTTTTATTTGCAGTCCTATAATAAATGAAAATCGTCAAAAGTGGAGGCATTTATCGTGGCACTCTCTATATGGACACTGGATGGATGAAGACGAGTAACATCGGAACAAAATTGATTTTTGTGAAACGGCTTTTAACATTAATGCAGCAAATTAAAGTAGTAATAACCACCTAAGCAATGTTTGAAATATAGCAAAAAAACAGCCGCTGGATTGGTACATATTAACATCAAGGGAGCAATCTAACGGTTAGGAATAAAAATGAGGTGGCATGCTTGAGAGGGCTTGAAACTTACCCCTCTTTCTGAGGTATAGATTAGGATGTCAATTTTTGTAACATATGTGGACAAAGCACTGATACTGCCATGCATGCACTCTTTCACTGTTTTTTTTTTTTTTTTTTTTTTTGAGGAATCACTCTTTCACTGTCATTTTGCTAGGTCAATTAATATGGTTGGCATCTCCTTAATTTGGGGCTACACACTGAAACCTTGCCAGCAGAGTTCACACAACTCATTACATACCTAACAAACGCTCTGCCCCCTCTTGCATTTCGATTGTTTCTCAACACAATGTGGGGCTCTTTGGTTGGAAGGTAAGATGTTCATTCCTATATGAGAAAAAAACAAAAAAGCCATCTCTGTAATTAAGGTTCTCATGATTGCAAGGAAGGTGGATGGATCAGGTCTCAGTTTATTAGAAGGAGAGTCCCAGTGCTCAAGCTCTGGCAATTTTTCAGAGAGAATCAAAGCATAAAATGTGCATATCTCAAAGGGAAGATAATGTCACAGCACACCAGCTGGCGAATTGGGCAAGAACAAACAAAATTGATGCCGTAGGGGTATACATACCCTTTGTTTGCGTCCGATTCTGCTGTTATTCTTCGGCGATAACAGGACCCTGTTATCCCGACAGTGACCATCGGATCAACACCGAACGGTTCAGATTCAGTGCAAAGTTCAGTTTTTGAAGTAAAAAAGAGTTTTGCCGAACAGATCTCATCTGTCCATTTTAATCCGACGGTGCTGATCGGAAAAGTAGGACCCTGTTATCCAAGGGAAGGATAACAGCGAAATTGAATTCCCCTTTGTTTGATTGTTTCCATGCTGACTTAATTCTCAAGTATGTAATTTTATTTGTTTCTACATTTTGTTTCTCTTTAAACTTTGTGTGTACTGTGTAAGCAACAATGTATTCTCAATGCAATGCCTAAAGGCTTTCACCAAAAAAATTAAAATAAGATAAAATAAACGAGACGTCTGTCACAATTATCTTGACAATAAAGTTTTTCAAAAAATCTTATAAATCTAAAAAGAACTTTTAAAATGGAAAAAAGTATAAATACGTATTTTAAACATTATAGATTGACTATATTTTAATTATAGTTAATTTAAAATTATCTAATAGTCCATTAATAAAGATTCATTAATTTGTAATTAGAACTAGACTATTATGCAAACGTTAGCATTTCGGACTGAAATGCTAATGCCTCAAAATTAGCGTTATCATGTCCGAAATCACATTTATTCATATGAAAATATTGGAAATACAAAAATTTTCTATTTTTAGAGTTTTCTAAGTCTTTGTTTTGAATTTTAGAAAAGTACTCATAAATATTAATTAAAAATTGATGTTTCTACAAGCTATTTTCAAAAATACAAAAGAAATACTTAAAAATTTTTGTATTCCCCAATATTTTCATATGAAGAATTTATTGAGCACCATAAATCGTGATTTCGGACATGATTACATTAAGTTTGAGGCGTTAGCATTTCGGTCCGAAATGCTAACGTTTGCACAATAGTCTAGTTCTTGTAACTATTGAAAAATATACAAAATTTTATAAGCTATCAAACGATATCCAAATTTGTTAAAAATTAAGATATTAACAATCTATAAGTCAAATTATATATCTATAGTTCTATACACGTTTCTCTATTCTTCAGATTCTTTGAACATTTTTCAAAATTTCAAAAAACTCAATTATCAAGATTGTCAAAATAAACCTTGTTAACCGATCCCCCTCTATTAGGGGTGAAAACGAATCGGATATCGATGGATAGTGGGTAAATTCGTATCCATATCCGCTTTAGTTTTTTGGATACGAATACGGATATGGATAGTTTCGGATACGAATACGGATCGGATATTTAACGAATACGAATGCTGATACGAATATACTTCGGATACTAGATTTATTATTAAAAAAATATTTTTTAAATTACTTTTTTATGATAAATCACTAACTAAATGGTTAAATTACAATAAAAATATTAATCAATAATCATAAATATGTTATAAGTTCAGGATCATTATTATAAAATATAATCAATAATAATATAATCACATATTAGTTAAGAAAAAATTCATAATATTCATTATATTATTAATTACAAGTTATAAATTATAATAAAAAAGATGAAGTGCAAAGCCTAATTAGATATCAACTTAACTAAATTTGAAATCCACATAAAAAAAATCCAATTGAAAGACATATAATAAGCCTTTAAAACGGATATCCGAATTACCATAATATTCGGATTCGGATAATTATCCGTATCCGTATCCATTTCCATATCGAAAACCGTATCAGTATCCGCATAATTTTTTTCCGTATCCGTATCCGTCTCCGCAAATATCCGTATCCGAATATCCGTATCCGCAAAAATCCGAATACAAATCCGGATACGGACGGATAATATCCGATCCGTTTTCACCCCTACCCTCTATACCATTTCACATATTTATTTATTTATTTTTGAGAATATCTGTAAAACTGTTACACTCGAAATAGTAGAATTAGGCCTCAGAAAATGCAACCCAGACGAATATGTTGTCAGCACCACTATAATAAATTTACAAAAAATCTTAAAAATAGAAAATATTTAACCAATACATTCATTTACTTATACATTGATTGCGTTTCAAGTTTCATTCAATTTAAGTACCATTTTGATATTTCATAAGCAAACCATCAAGTTAATATGTCATCTTTGCATACTTGTGATCCAAGTAGTACGCGCTGCTCCAATCGGATGGTCAGGATTAGTTGCTGCATCGATCTCAAAGTACTCCGATTCTTACTGCACGGATCTCAAAGTATTTCGGCGGTTCTGAACATATTCCTATACATCCGGTGTAAAATGAGTCGAGCCGAGCCGAGCTAGGCTAAGCTCAAGCTTGGCTCGTTTAATTAGCGAGCCAAAAGCACAAGCTCGAACTCGGCTCGTTTAATTAACGAGCTGACCGAGCTGACTCGTTAAGCTCGTTTATTTTTTAATAATAAAATTTTAAGTATGTTATATCAAAATTTATATAAAAATTAATATAAATGGACTAATAAATATATGTTCATACATATTTTACATAACAGTTTCATATACATTTGACCATATGTTGTATAAGATATTAATAATTTACGATAAGAGCAGTATAAATTGCAATTAGTAATAGTTTATCGAGCCAAACGAGTTTAACGAGCCGAGCCATGCCAAGCTCAAGCTCGGCTCATTAACTTAACAAGCTTAACGAGCGAGCCAATAACGAGTCGAGCCCGAGCCACTAAAGAGCGAGCCACGAGCCACGAGTTTTTTTTGCCACTCCTATACATCCCTCATCAGCTGCCTCCGTCCCCTTCAGCAAGCGAGCCTACTTGACGCCGACGTAACAACCAGCCCAAACCACTCCCAATCTTGGCCCCCAAGCATTCCACAGCCCAATCCAACTTGACCCCGCCCCCGCCCCGCCCCGCCCCAAGACATCATCAATCCATTCTATCGAGCCGCCGAGTCCCTCCATCGAAAGAAGACGCGAAACCTAAACCTAACTCAAAGCCTAAGCTAAAACCCTCGCTCTCTCTTTCCCCGCTACAAGGATCTCGTCGCGCGCGCTCGATGGACCCTGCCACTGAGGCGACGGCGGAGAAGCTGGCCGAGCTGTCCACGGACCCCGCCGCCGCGGCCACCATCAGCAAGAAGTAAGTAACAGATTCGGATTAGAAATAGTTAGTTAATGTTGTCGATTGTCTTACTTTACTTTACTGGATTGTTGTTGTTGACTGTGATGTGATGATGATGAACGCAGTGCGCTGAAGAAGGAGCTGAAGAAGAAGCAGAAGGAGGAGGAGAAGAGGCTCAAGGATGAGGAGAAGAAGAACAAGGTCCTTATTTGCTTAAACACAATTATATCCTTTGGAAATGTAGTGCTTTACCTTCTGTCTGTTGTTCACTGTGGCGTTGATTTGAATTGCAGGCTGCTGCACAGGCGGCTTCGAAGGCAGCGTCGCAGTCTCAGAAGCCTCCCGCCGACGACGACGAGATGGACCCCACGGTTTGTGTTCTTTGCAAATGATTTCATGTTTAATAACAGAAGAAATAAATTGAGCAACCGTTTGGTATTTGCAATGTTGCATTTAAATTCTCCCAAGAGTTAATCTGCAAATGTGACATGTTCTCTAGCTTTTCAATTCTCCATAGATGTTTATTGTTTTGTTCCCTCTTACTGTATCAAAGATTGAACGGCGAAGGATGAAAAAGGAAGTGTTGTATGGGTATATTATTGGATGTCTGCAGTAGTAAATGGAATAGCTTCACATGATTAAAATTTAAAAGCCTATGTAAATGAAGTACGCTTACATTTTAGCTGTCAAGATTAGTCAACAATTACTCCCTATTAATAATTAATTAATGACCAAGCACAGGGAGGGGCTTTTAGCTATTCTGTGATGGAATTTACAAATATAATTCATTAATTTTTTGGTAATTTATCTCAGATATCACTACAACACTAGATAGTTAATTTCTTATGTCCATTCCTTTTCAGCAATATTATGAAAACAGACTGAAGACGCTTGCTGGACTGAAGGCATCTGGGGTTAACCCTTACCCGCACAAGTTTGAGGTTGGCATGCAAATCGTAGAGTACATAAATAAGTTTGGGAGTCTAGCTGATGGAGAGCGTGGTGCT